>VDFB02000013.1:101122018-101222877 GCA_007258455.2 Sequoia sempervirens
TAGTGCATCCCATTCTCAACCAACTATATCAAAAAAAATTGAAATTCACAAATGACGTATAATTAGTTACTTACCATGGTATACGACCTTAATTTATAATTGATGTACCTGAAAACCTAACATCCCACTAGAAATGGTCTTATTTTCTTTCGTAAGAAACCTCTAAACTATATGTATCCAAGACCCATTGTTCACACATTTCAAATTGAAGAGATATAACATATCGGCCAAGCAGTATATATGTCACCCTGATCATGTTTTATGTTTATATTGGAAAGATACAATATATCAGCACAACAACTAGCAAGCTTCCCCAATAAAAACATTGTAGGAATGGCCTATGTGTGTTGGAACTAGAATGTTCATTCAAAATTTTGATGGTAGTTTCATATGAAATCAAAAAAATTCCTTAAAACCATGTTTTTACCATCCACAAGGTCAAAATTGCCTTTTACCATAGCCTCCAATAAGGCAACTCATGGTAGTGTGGTGGGTAAAGGAAGTAATACACTGTATACCACAATACGGCGGAAGGTTGATGTCTTGCATGCGGTAGAGCGGGGTCATGGTTAATACTAATAGAGGGAACCGCTATACTGCGAGGGGTTGAAATGAATCTCGTGGTAGAGCAGTAAGCTAAGAATAGAGGTAGTAATACACCGCCATACTGCGGAGGGTTGGAATGGAGCCCGTGGTAGAGTGGTGAAATAAGAATAGAGATAAGGAGGAACCACTATATCATAGGGGGGATGAAAAATGTCATGCGGTAGTGTGGAAATCTACCATTGGAGCATTAAATGAAGGCCAGTCACATCAATCAATATTGAAGTATGAAATTCAGCGCCATATAAAAGATTTGAATGATGAACTTAAGATATGAAATTAATGCGGTATGATATCAAAATTTAACAAGGAAAATTGAGAATTCGTGCGCTCATGCTAGAAAAAGTTGAATACCTAGGCGAGCTCAAAGTACAACAGTGGAAGAATTTTGCATAGCGAGCAAAATTTCGAGTAAGTCTACTTATCATTCATTGAAATTTAAACAATGGCGCCAAAGAAATCAGAGGCAAGAACTAAAAAGGAAGAAAAATCTAGTAGCATTCCATTGCAGTCACCATTACTTGCGCTATTACCTGGTTCAATAAATAAGGGTTATAAGAAGTTCTTTAAGGATTTAGCTCAGGGGCATAGGCACCCAATAATTCCACAGTTTGGGTGGAATTTATATTGGTATTTTTATAGGAACGGAGATGCAAGGGTTCCAATGTCAAACCCATGGACTTTTGACATAGGAAAATTAGTTGTTCCTAATTTTTTTGTTTATGTCAAGCTAATCAAAGCCTTGGCCAATAGATATCATGCCCCATCAAAAATGGTCAAACTTCCAGATGGTCAATGTCTAGTAGATATCTCGAGGGAAGCTATAATTAGGTTTTTTGACCTAAACAGGCAGGTTGTCACTGAAATTGACTTGGGGAAGTTGGAGCAAGAGTATAGAAGGTTGAAAAGGACCTATAGAACTAATGAACTCCCATTACACATGAAAAGGGGTCACAAAAACAGAGTCCTGCCCATTCACTCTTCAAGACTTAAACCATTTCCAATGTTTGACTTTCAGACCTATTTCAAAAATTATACCTACTATGCATTATGTCAAATTCTTGGAGTTGATGCAGAGGAGAATATGTCAATAGGGTTGATGAGAATGGCCATGATTATCAGGCATCCTGAATTGAATGTGGAGTTTGATTTTTCTTCATTCATTGAGGAACAAATTCATGGATTTATGCTCCCAGTACAAAATTGGTGTTATATTTGGGACAGTAAATGCAATGAAAGTGATTATGTTGTATTTATAGATGATTTTGTCATCAAACTGATTGCTCAACTTGATTTTCCTACACCAAGATTACCACAATCCATAATGGATGTCATGAGACCCCTGTAATACAAACTGAATGAAGGTTTTACACATAATTATGCTGATTGGTTTTTTATGCCACAACAGACCATCATTAAGGTATATGGTTGTGATCAGGCCCCTCATGTTTTACCAAAATTTGTTCCTAGTAGAGTATTTTTTTTAGAATTTATGTGGAAAATGCTCTGGATGGAGCATGAATTCATGAAAAATCATAAAAAAATGCACATTTCTACCTAATTTGATGATATTTGAAGAATTGTCAATTGGATTAGATATGTTGGAGGAATTGCAAATATTTATAAAAGTTAATTTTGCTCTCAAATCAGGGAAAAAGAGAATATGTGATCCAGAAGGCCACATCAACAATATCAAAAGAACCCTACTCACAAAGAAGGCAATAACACATGAATTTGATCTAGAAGAGGATGTAATAAGAAACTTGGTCTATTTTGTAGATGTGTTTGAAAGAAGGAAAAGATGGTTAATGATGATGAGATGGGAGGATCAAGAGAGAGGAAAAGATAAGAAGTTCAAGGTGTGTTTTGATGAGGAGACAGATTTGTTGAAAAGAATGCAATTAGTCCTTGGTAAATTTGATGAATTATCTAAAAAGGCTCAAGAAGATAAATCAGCCACACTTCCTACACCCCAGCCACCAGCATCCACAACCTCTACATCACATACACCACCTTCATCACCAATTCATCCATCTCCTCCATCTCAAATAGATGAGCCTCCTACCAAGAAACATAAGATTGGGTCACTAGTGGATTATGAGTCAAGTGATGAAGAACAAGAGGTAGTATTAACTTTGGATGAGATGAAAGAGGTTGCAGAGAAATAGAAAAACCTTGAGCCTCATGATCCCAAGATGAGAATATTGGAGGAGGCTATTGATGAAATGTAGGATGATGAAAGAATTATTGTTTCCCTAAGATTCATGGAGGATGATGACTTTATCCATACTAGGGAGTTCAAATATTTTCTTCTAAAAATGAAGATGAAACAATTTGATGACAGACTAAAAATTAACCTCATTGGAGCTAATGATTTGAAACATAGAGAAGTGCATGCACAAATAATGGTAGAGTTAAATATTGACAATGTCAATATTACTCCTAAAGAAGCAAGGGAGTTAGTGTTGAAAAGTAACATGCTCATTATACCAGGAATGGAGCTCTCCAAAGTATTTATGTTGGATCAAATCAGAGCTCAAGATGATCCCAAATTGGTTGCAAAATTTGATTCAGGAGTATCGGGCATAGGATATAATCCAACCACCCAGACCCTTGCCCTATGGATGAAACAAAAAAGAACAAGGAAGCCTAGGCTTCTAGATGTGGTGCAGGAAATGAGAGGGTCTACTCTAGTCAGAACTATGAAGGACACTACTCCCATAGAAGCAGCAACCATGACAATGCATTTAGCAATGTTTACAAGAGATGTATTGGAAAACATGGAAAAGAAGATAACAGAGTATGAGAAAAGACTCAAACTATCAAATGAGGAGATAAATAAGTTATTCATTGAAAATGTTAGATTGAAACAACAATTACAACAAGCCACAAATGAAAAGGGGAATGAAATGGTAGTATATCATCCACCTGCTTTAGTTGAAGATCCACAGATTCAACAATTGAAAGAAGAGGTTGAGAAACTAAAGAATCATAGTATGGATGATATCAAACGACGCCTCTTGAGTACCTTGGAGGAAATATTGAAACACAAAGTTGATGTTTTAAAAGAGAAAATAAGTGGAGTTCATGATGGCTTCATTCATTTGGTAAAAGCTCTAGAATAGATAAATACTAATTCCCCTATCTTAGAGGAATTGCAAAAAAGATGGTAGCCCACTTACCATATCTTAACCACTCTGTGTAAAGCCACACAAAGAGATCTTGATGCACCCCCAAGGTTAAAACCTACTCAAGAAATGGTAAAAGGAATCATTTATGAGCATAAGTATTTGATTGATATGAAGAAGAAGGTAGAAAATAGAAGGAATTCATTTGATTCAATACAACACAGTTTTACCCCTTTGATTGTTAAAGGTGATGGCCAACTCAAGGATGTGGATGAATGGAGAAATGAATTTGATCAAATGGTTCCACAATGTTTGACACATATACAGGGTGATGGTAATATCAATCTAGAAAATTTTCATGCTCTACTTGATGGAATTATTGCATTGGATAATGGTTATACAAAGTTCATTGTAAATGTCAGAAACTTGCTTGATAGCAGATGGAAAAGCCACCTGTCAAACTTCACTGCTGCACAGGAATACAAGTAGCTAAATGATTTAACCATAAGCAAGTGGTAGGAGAAATACATCAGTTCAAATGAAGATTAATCACTATCAATGATGATTATCATAAAGTAAAATCTTTGCACAGGTCTTTGGTGACTCAGGCTTTTATTTGGAGATTAACAGAATTGTCATGTGTTAGTTGTTAATTGTTTTAGTTATATTTTACATGTTAGTTAAGTTTTGTTATCAAAAGTCATGTCTTTTGGTCTGAAGCTTGTTGCCTCTCCTATAAATAAGAGAGACCAAGACCAAGAAAAAATGATTAAGATAGGAGTAGATAGAAGTAGGAGAATAGGGATTGATACAATGTTTACATCATAAAGGACCAAGATGCACATGTAAAATTTTTGATGAAGTTAATGGAAAATCTCTGATTCGATGGCTCTATGTTGGTATCAATTGTTTGTTAAGTTAATCGAAGATATTGCCAGATTGTCTCCATATTTAATATTACTCTGTTGTTTAAATTGATATATCAAGCATATTTTTAATTTATCAATGCACATTTGTTGTATCTATGTGGCATAATTAATTGGGTCTTTCAAGTAAACATGAAAGTCCTCTTGATTATTCACAGCAACTTAGGAATATTATTTTGGATTATTAAAGAAGAATCTGATAATTGCATCCCTACCTATTTATACAAGTTATAAACATAGAAGTGCCAAACAGTTTGAGTTATTGCAAATCATAAGTCACTTGTCTCTAATTCTTTCATTTGGAATTATTGCCAAGCAGTGAAAGACTTATTTTTTGGAGTAATACAATACCAATACTTTTATATTTGTGTGTGGAGGATTCTTTCATTTGGAATAGTTCTCTGTTGTTTCTTTTCAAGCAATTGAAGGCAGTGTAAAATGTATTCTAATTAATCTCCATGACCATCTTATAATTGCCTCTCACTTTCCTCAATCTACCTTTCCCCATCAGGTAATCCCCTTCAAATTTGTTAATGGAGTTGGGATCTCAAATGCGATCTACATGGATCTTTGTTACGAACTTAAGAAGATATTCAGTAATGTACACCATAGTTTGGTATACCATATATCCCTCCACCATAGAACCCTCAGGATGTGCTCTTTGTCTATCCAAAGCCTTCAAAAATTTCAAGTGCCTCTTAACCATCCACATTGACCTTGTGTTTATAGGTCCACACAATCCAATCTCCTCAACTTGGTGTATGAGGTAGTGTTCTTGTGCATTGAAAAATGTCAAAGGTAGACACTTTTGCATTTCACACATTAGACGAGGAATTTTTCTCTTCCAATAATTTATATCTTATTTATGGATTTATTTAGATGACAGCCATCTACAAGTGATTCAAGGCATAAATAATTTAACAAAATATACAATATATTACGTAACAAGTAAAAAAAATGGCAAATATAAGATCTATATAACGAATTGAACAAATATCGCTACTTACCTCATGTATTTTCTAAGATCATATATAACTTGTTTGAGATTGTTGTCGAAGTTCTCTAGGAGAGATAGAGGTAGAACGTACTACAACAATTATAAAATGATCTTTTCCTTATTTTTCCAAAACTAGTAAACATAATACACTGAAAAATACATGTAATATACAAATATATATAAAATATAAAAGAATAATTACCTTAATGAAGGTATGTCAATCATGTATTTTCATCCCTAAACCAAATTCACCTTTCTTTGTTATGATATTGTTTATGTTCGTAGCAAATCTTGTGGGAAATTGAATTTTTCGTATGACTTCTTTTATCTAGCATTGTTTTGTTACTCCATTAATAACCAAGGAAGGGCACTTATATTAATTTGTCTCCATCGCTATTTAATTGAATGAAATTTTTCATTGAATAATTGGCTTCCTGAATGTCACTACAAATTTTGACAATTTTTTCTTTGTCATGACCTCCATCCAATATTTTCCATAATGTTTTTGTTATATTCTTTCTTATATGCATTGTATCAAAAAAATGCACAATTTGAAGTTGCTCATAGTAGGGCAACCTACTAAAATGTCTGGGATAACTTTTCAGTCCCTGTGGAAGTTGACCATTAATGCCTTGACGACCTTCATGAAGCTTATAAGTTAGAGAAATTAATAATGACAATCATTTTCAATTACATAATGAGTAAACAAAACACAATATAAAAATATAAATCCCAAACATATCATATATGATAGATAAACAATTTGATCTAATGTATAACCTTGATAATTAATTCTATTATATTCCAACTTCCATAGGCGAGGTGTCATTCTTCGTGGTTTTGATGTAGTCTCTTCTTTCCCATTGAAAAGATGTTTTTCAGAAGTTCGATACTTATGATTTTTGTGGAGGAAGTGTCTATACTCATCAAACACCTGCTTTCCTAAACTTGTTGAACGATGAGATTTCATCTTTGGACCACAAACTAGACATGCAAATTTTCCCTTTGTTTGAAGACCTGCAAGATCATAATATATAATTGGATTAAATATGTCAATTTTTTATAATTATATATAATGAATAGACTATTTAAAAAATGTGCATGATATCTAATTCATAAAATTAAATATCATTAAAGTGCAATTGAACGTTATAACATACCACAAAAATGTGTCAGCCCTATGGAATCATGAATTGTCCATACAAGCATTGCATGGAATTGAAATTTTCTTTGTCCTATTGGTCTAGAGATGTCATACATAGTGGCGCCATTCCATAACTTTAGTAACTCGTTGATAAGAGGCTCAATATTTACTAGTGATGAACTAACAACAATTAAAATAGATGAAAAAAAATGACATATATGACATACCTTAACATCCGGGAGATTGCTATGTTGGACAAACCATTCATAACCTTCAAGTTCACCAGCAACAATACAGCAAAGAGAAGAGTTGTTTGGGAGCCTTCATAAAGGAGCTCGTATGCCTTCTCAAGTATAGGTAAATCATGAACACCATCATGATCAACTATGCCACTAAATTCTTCATGGATCAATGTATTTATACCATCATCTTCAACTATGTTTTCTGGCGCATGATTATATTCTTCCATAGGATCATTAACTTCATCTTCGATATTCATAGCTCCATGTGCCTCTGCTTGCAAAACCACATTCTCTAGGCCGTGATAATCCATATCATGTGCCCTAGGGCACCCCACCTTTATAATAATGATCAACACAAATAAACCATGATCATGATCAAGTGATTTTATATATATATAAAAAATGTTAAAACGATATAAACATTTATGAATTCAATCAATATAAAGACATCTAATGAAAAACTTACCAATGGACGATAATCATGCCCCCCTTCAATGTGACCATGTTGCTTACAATGTTTATCAACTGTTGTGATTAAAATTCTTCTTTTCTTTAAGCCCTTGAAATTATTCCAAGGACAATAACATTTCCTATCACCCTTTCTTTTCAATCTAGCCCACAATCTAGCAAGTGTCTCTTCATTTTGTTTTGCACTAATATTATCTGACATGATTCTTCTTTACCAAGCTTGAATATTTATATGTTCAAAAAATATCAAAATCAAACTCCAATCATTTTTAATCATAGACAGGTAACAAAATCTAATCATTCTGATATTTTGCACCAAAACAATTCAGCCTATAACCTCCACAAACTATCACAAGTATAGAAAATTTGCAAGTAGGGAAAATTTGCAAGTATAGAATGAAAACACTATCGCAAGTATAGATAAATTGTCAAACTCTCTTTTATTTATTAATATTTATGATCATCAAAATTTCTACGAACGTCGGGCACAAATTTTTTAAAATTTTCAAAAGTACACATTAAGTGCACATGTACTCGATGATTCATCTAATTGTACATCTTTTGTCAGAACTTTTCATTGTATTTTGTAGTCAAATGAGTTAGTGTGTGATTGTAAGGAAAGAAGAGGTGCGGAAACACTTTCCTAATGTCAAATCCACAGGGAAGAATGCAATGCAGGGCTTTTAATTTTTCAAATATCAATCTAATTAAGACACACATGAAATATTTACAGAAATAGAGCAAATACACAAAGACAATGAACAACAGATTTACGTGGGAAACCCTTACGGGAAAAAACCCACCACACCAAGTTGAATCACTTTGTATTATAGTAACAAAAACATTACATACAATTTAGAGATCCAGCTCTCTAGTTATTTTTTTGTACCTTTTTCACTGTTCATCAATTACAGACAAATGCTCTCTCAATAACTCGAACAAATCATCGTATCTCCAAATCAAAATCGATCTACTTTAAATATTATTTACATTCTGATTTTGTCTTCAGTGCATCCTTATCCGCCATTTCCAATCATAGATAGTTTCCTTTCGAGTAGATGATTTTTCCTTGCATGCAGTTTTTTTCAGCTTTGCAACTGTTACAAAAAACAACCGTCATCATTTTGAAAAAGTTGCTTCCTCTTATTGGTCCAACAGGATGCCACATAGGATGATCACATGGTCAACGGTGTTCACACTTTGTTGGCATATTGGTGAGACATTCACAGTGTCTCCCTGATGCCACAAAGTTCCTCTATTGATATCGGCTTTAAGTCTCTAGTAGTCGGCAAGACAACAAAGAAGTTATACTGAAACCATCGATGTCCATTTTGTTCCTATCGGCAAAGGTTTCCCTTATCGGTGAGACTCATATTGAATGCACAAGTCATGGTGATCAGACATTTCATCGGCAAGACATTTCGTCTTCGCCAAAACCTCATGTTGAGTTCACAAGTCACACCGATGAGATTTCCATTCAGCATGACAATCGCTTTTCAGAGAGACTCATATTGAAGTCTTTAGTCACAGGATGAGTTAGTCCATTTGATAAGACATACCGATCTCGCCAATACTTTCTGCCAACAACCTTATGTTGCTACAAAGCCTTTCACCTATTGGCAAGACCCCATGATTTTGGTGAGACATCATACCAAAACAAAGCTTCCACCGAAAGTCACACTGTCGTCAAGACTCGTGTCTATTGCTGTGACCTTTCTCCGAGCTCCCTAAGTCTTACCGAAGACTTACTATCGGCAAGACTGAAGACTTTTGCCAAGACTTCTTAGTGAAGTATTTTTGTCACCGCGAAGACCATGTGACATCTCCCATCGGCGTGACCTAACCAAGTTGCCAGGACTTCCCAGTGAAGTCTTTTGTCACCGTGAATAACTCCCATCGGTGTGACCAAGCTACATCGTTGAGACATCTCCCCGCGACCACTGTGTTACCCCAATAGCTTTAAGCTATCGGTAAGACATCCACCAATCGTTGGGACCTCTCCCTGACACCTGAGTCAGCCTGATAAGATCACACTGTCGCCCGAAGAAATACATTCGCCAAAAGGTCATGCCGAAAGCACAAAGTCACAGCAATAGACTTTGTCGGCAAGACTTCAATGCTATCACAGTGATAGGATCATTTCAAGAGCATCAAAATTGTTAGTCGCCCATACATGAACACTGTCACAACAACTTTTCCCTTCAGGAGTTTCATGTCAGTAAGGATTGAGGCACATATTCCAACAAGCTCCCACTTGACAAATATCTTACTGACACCTTCAGAGCATAAACAAACTACTGAAAAATATGGGCCAAGAGGCCCATCGAATTGGCACACCACCTGAACTTGTCTATGCTCACAGGCTTCGTCAATAAATCTGCAACATTCTCTAGAGTATCCACTTTCTCCAAGGAGACCTTCCCATCCTCCACCATATCTCGTAAAAAATGATACTATACATCTATATGTTTCGTCCTGGCATGGAAAGTAGGATTCTTTGCCAAACATATAGCACTCTGGCTGTCACAGTAGATAGTAATCTTTTCTGCATCAAAGCCAATGTTAGAAAAAAAATGTTTTAACCAGATTGCTTCTTTACAAGCATGTGTGGCTACCATGTATTCTGCCTCTATAGTAGACAAAGCAACTACCGCCTGTTGCTTGCTCATCCAACTCACTACACCACCATTCATCGTGAAAATATATCCACTGGTGGATCTTCTGCTGTCGATGTCCCCTGCCCAATCAAATTCCACATAACCTCAAATACTGAGAGTTCTATGTGATTCAACCAAGTTACCATGGTAACACAAAGCATAGTCTAAAGTGCCCTTCAGATATCTAAACACTCTCTTCACAGCATCCCAATGTGTTCTTCCAGGATTAGCCATAAACTGACTAAGAACTCCCACTACTTGGGCAATGTCTAGCCTTGTACAAACCATTGCATAAATAAGACTACCAACTGCACTTGCATAAGGCACACTAGTCATGTCCTCCATCTTAGAAGAAGATTTTGGACAATCCTCAACAGATAGATTTGTTCCCTGTGTAACTGGAACAACTAGTTGTTTGCACTCAGTCATACAAAATCTCTCTACAACAGTCATGATATACTTACTTTGACTGAGCCAAAGTTTTCTATTCTTTTTGTCCCTGGTTATTTCCATTCCCAGAATATACCCTGCTGCACCAAGATCTTTCATTTCAAACTTTGCAGACAACTGGGACTTAAGATCATAAATCATTAGCTTACTATTGCCTATAAATATCATATCATCAACATATAGTGCAATAATAAGAATTTTATCACTTTCAGCTTTGTAATACACACAATGATCACATTTTGATCTTACAAATCCCAAAGACAAGACAAACGTGTCAAAGTTTTGGTACCACATTCTAGGAGACTATTTTAAACCATACAAAGATTTCTTCAACTTGCAAACCAGCCTTTCCTTACCTTTTACCACAAAGTGCTCCGGCTGGGACATATAAATTTCTTCTTCAAGATCACCATGAAGAAACATTGTTTTCAGATCCATCTATTCAATCTCTAAATCATATGTTGATGCAAGTGACAAAATAAATCTAATATATTTCATCTTAGCTATAGGAGAAAAGATTTCTCCATAGTCAGTCCCCTTTACCTAGGAATAACCTTTTGCAACCAGCCTCGCTTTATATTTTTCTACACTGCCATCTAGACCTATTTTCTTTTTGAATATCCATTTACAGCCTACAGATTTTTTGCCTTTAGGCAATGGAACCAAACTCCAGGTGTCATTCTTTTCTAATGATGCCATTTCTTCATTCATGGCTTCCAACCAAGAGTTTGAATCAGACATTTTAAATGCCTCTTTCACAGTCCTAGGTTCATCAGTGCTAGAAATTAAATCATAGGCACAAGTAGACTCTATTAAAGAAAACCCATACCTTTCAGGTTGCTTTCTTTCATGAGTTGACCTCCTCATAGGCTGAGGCTGAGGTGGTTCTTCATCATCTTCAGAACTTTCAGAACTACTTGAGCTCTCCTCAGTATCAGGTACATTTTAATTTTTTAATTCGTCTTTATCTGGTGTCTGAGGAATTGCTGCTACATCCTTTTCTTTTTCTGATTTCTTCTCTAACTGCAGATCCAATGTAGAAGGTTTCAGCTCACGAAAGATAACACTTTTGCTGTACAAAACCTTCTCAGTCTCAGGATTCCAAAGCTTGTATCCTTTTATTCTAGCGCTATAGCCAATAAAAATACACTTCACTACTTTGTTTTCAAACTTAGATCTTTTTTCAAATGGCACATATGCATATGCCTCATAGCCAAAGACACGAATATGTCTCAGAGAGGGATTCATTCCATACCATGCTTCCAACAGCGTCTTCTCAACATGAGCAGAGTTAGGAGAACGATTTACCAAGTAACATGTTGTAGAGACCGCTTCAGCCCAGAACTTCTCATCCAAGCCAGCACTGCTCAGCATACTTCGTGCTCTTTCCATTACTATCCTATTGAACCTTTCAGCAACTCCATTTTGCTGTGGAGTGTAAGGTGTAGTCTTGTGTCTTTTGATCCCATGATCTTTATAGTACCTTTTGAATTCATTTGAACAAAACTCACCACCATTGTCAGTCCCTAAACATTTTATTTTCTTACCAATCTGATTTTCAACAAGGTTTTTAAATTCCTTAAACTGACTGAACACTTCTGATTTATTTTTCAGAAAATATACTAACATATCTTCCATTTTGAGTTTCCATAGCTCAAAATTGCTACCATTGAATTTCTCTATTTCCATCCTACTAGATGTGCTCACCATCTTAATCTGTAATTAAATTAAAAGAACTCTACAAAACTCCCACTAGAAAAGGATTGACACAAAAACCCCAATCCACTCACAAGGACAACACAACTGGCCAAGCTCCGATACCACTTGTAAGGGCTCTGATACCACTTGTAAGGAAAGAAGAGGTGCGGAAACACTTTCCTAATGTCAAATCCATAGGGAAGAATGCAATGCAAGGCTTTTAATTTTTCAAATTTCAATCTAATTCAGACACACATGAAAGATTTATAGAAATAGAGCAAATACACAAAGACAATGAACAATAGATTTATGTGGGAAACCCTTATGGGAAAAAACCCACCACACCAAGCTGAATCACTTTGTATTACAGTAACAAAAATATTACATACAATTCAGAGATCTAGCTCTCTAGTTATTTTTTGTAGCTTTTTCATTGTTCATCAGTTACAGATAAATGCTCTCTCAACAACTTGAACAACTCATCGTATCTCCAAATCAGAATCGATCTACTTTAAATCTTATTTACATTCTAATTTTTTCTTCAGTGCATCCTCATCCGCCATTGCCAATCATAGATAGTTTCCTTTCGAGCAGATAATTTTTCCTTGCATGTAGTTTTTTTTTCAACTTTGCAACTGTTACAAAAAACAACCGTCATCAATTTGAAAAAACTGCTTCCTCTAATTGGTCCAGCAGGATGCTACACAGGATGATCACACGGTCAACGGCGTTCACACTTTGTTGGCATATTGGTGAGACACTCACAGTGTCTCCCTAATGCCACAAAGTTCCTCTATCGATATCAGCTTTAAGTCTCTACCAGTCGGCAAGACAACAAGGAAGTTATACCGAAACCATTGATGTCCATTTTGTTCCTATCGGAAAAGGTTTCCCTTATCAGCGAGACTCATATCAAATGCACAAGTCATAGCGATCAGACATTCCATCGGCAAGACATTTCATCTTCGCCAAAACCTCATGTCAAGTTCACAAGTCACACCGATGTGATTTCCATTCAGCGTGACAATCGCTTTTCCAAGAGACTCATATCAAAGTCTTTAGTCACAGTGATGAGTTAGTCCATTCAGCAAGACATATTATCTCACCAAGACTTTCTGCTGACAACCTTATGTTGCTTCAAAGCCTTTCACCTATCAGCAAGACCCCACGGTTTCGGTGAGACGTCATACCAAAACAAAGCTTCCACCGAAAGTCACATTGTCACCAAGACTCGTGTCTATCACCATGACCTTTCTCCAAGCTCCCTAAGTCTTACTGAAGACTTACTGTCGGCAAGACTCAAGACTTTCGCCAAGACTTCTCAGCGAAGTCTTTTTGTCACTGTGAAGACCATGTGACATCTCCCGTCAGTGTGACCTAACCAAGTCTCCAAGACTGCCTAGCGAAGTCTTTTGTCATCGTGAAAAACTCTCATTGGTGTGACCAAGCTGCATCATTGATAAATCTCCCCACGACCACTGTGTTACCCCGATAGATTTAAGCTATCGGTGAGACATCCACCAATTGCTGGGACCTATCCCCGACACTTGAGTTAGCCCGATAAGATCACACTGTCACCTGAAGAAATCCATTCACCAAAAGGTCATGCCGAAAGCACAAAGTCACAGCGATAGACTTTGTCGGCAAGACTTCAACCCTGTCATAGCGATAGGATCATTTCAAGAGCATCAAAACTGTTAGTCGCCCAGACATGAACACTGTCACAATGAATTTTCCCTTCAGGAGTTTCATGTCAGTAAGGATTGAGGCACATATTCCAACAGTGATGATCATCTTCGAACACTTTCAAATTTGTAACATTATTGAGAATCGAAGGTAACTACACTAGCTCAACTATAAATCTCCTTAAATCAAAAGCATCCAAAGGTTCTAGAGCATTTTCGGTACTAGCTAGAGCATCAGCTCTCTGATTGAATCTTCGTGGGATGTGAGTGATGTTAAAGGCATAAAAACCTTCTATCAAATCCCACACTCTTTCAATAACTGGACAGGCATTTGTAATGACAAATATACTATTTTAAAACTCTCCTAACCACCAACTCTAAATTTCCAAACACTTTGAGAATCTTGACTTTCTTCTTGATCACGAGCATCAAACCATGAATGAGGGCTTCATATTCTGCCACATTGTTAGTACATTGGAATTGTAATCGATAAGTAGCATGAAAATACTTCCCTTGCAGACTGATAAGTTCAACTCTAATTCCAATTCCTTGTTTCAATTTGGATCCATCAAATCTAAGGGTCCAAGTTTGATCATCGGCAGCTTTAAGCTTAGCATTCTTAAGAGTGGATATATTAACATTTTCAATCTATTCAAATTGTATTCCATCTCCAAGTATTTCAGATTTAGGCCTGTCAAGCGTAACGTTTTCTAAAAAACATTGGCTTTCAATTCTATGAATTATTTCCAAGCACATCATGCAACTATCCTCTGAGTGTGCGGAATTGTGTAACCTGCACCAACCCTACAACAAAAAACTTTTCAACGAATTTTCAATTTTCCCGCTCTTTCGAGCTTCTATAACAATATTCTTCCAAAATTTATCTAAATAACTAGCATCTTCTTCAGAAGAATCATAATCTGATTCAACTAATACATTTGTTTTGGGAGTCATATGGTTATCCTTTTTAGCATTACACATGAAAACTTCTTCTATTTTGACTCTTGAACTTCGAATTTTATAAAATCATGGTTCTACATCTATGTATACAACTTCATTTTTTTATCATAATCAGTGATCATATATTTCATGTGTTTGATTTGATTAGGAACTCCTTTCCATAGTAACCACATATGTGAGAAATCAATGGCCATGTATCTATTCAAAGTCTTTGACCAATCTCTGCTCAATAGCATTTTGTATGTTTCAGGTATCTCGCCAACCTAAATATCTATATAGTACTAAATTCGGGGATCCAACACTAGTTGTATATGGATATTGGTTAACTCTTTGACTACATTTACTTCATTTTTTTCAAGTTAAGTGACTTGAATCTTAAGGGAATTTTCTAGAGTTAAACTTGGTGCCTAACATACAAACAAAGGCATCACATTAGTAGATGCTCCAGAATCAACCAAACAATTATGGATATTTTTACCAAAAGATTCTCAATGTGAGCAAAAATGGCGGGGACTCTATTTTTCCTCTATAGAAAGCTACTTGTGTGTTCGTCATAGGAATAATGTTTTTTTCTTTTTCCTTAATAGAGTTAAATCCGTTGCTTGAGATTCTTTAAATTTTCTTTCTTTTGGATAATCTTCTAAAGTATTCAAGAAATATTTCCTAATAATGGTCATTTTGAGCAATTCTAATAAAGAGAGGTTATTTTTTACCTTTTTGATCTCTTCCCCTAAATAACTAGTCAAATTGCTTTGATCAACAAAATCTACCTTTTCACTTCATGAAACATTTGATGAGTTATATTAAGGGTTTACCTTGGGTAACCCTGGAGTATAACTTGATTTGTCATCGAGTGGAGTATTAAAGTTATTTGGTGAGATTGACATAGTCAACGACCCTTTGAATTTACTTCCACCATTTTTGTTACTTCTCAGGTCATAAGTATGTCCTTTTGAATATTTTTGAAAGGCATGAATTTCATCAGCTTCGTCTTAAGGTTCATTTTCATCTCAATAAGGAAATGTGTAAGTTTCTAAAGTCATGGATGAACTATCTCCATTTTCATAAGTATGACTCATGACAATAGTAAGTGACTCGATACATTCATAACTTTCAAGAACCATAGAAGAATCATATCCTATTGGAATTAAATCATTCCCTTTAGGAGGATGAGAGTCACATTGTTCATTGTAATGTACAGTAGCCAAAAAACTATCTAAGGTGGTTTTAAACTATGGACAGTCTACTTCAGAATGAGTATTTGTGTTGTGGATTCTACACCAATTTTTCATCGCAAGATCAACTAAATTCACCTTTAACATAGGTCTATCATAGGAGGAATTAGTGTTATCTAAAGGTGTGTATGTTCCTCCATTATTTGGTCATGTGTTCCAAGGTTGAGGTGGTCTAGGAGCAATATATGCTTGAATTTTCCAATTTTGATTATTACTCTAAGAGTAGAAATTTTGATTTCTTCATTGTGTAACTTTTGTGGTTAATCTTTTGAGTTGAGCTATAATTTCCTTAATTTCTTCATTATCATCAAGAGTTTTTACCTTTTGACTCTCTTGATTCTATGAGAAGAAATAATTTTCGTTAGGATGTAGCTTTGTGATAACTGGACCAGGGTGAGGGACTAAAGCTTGACTATTTCTTGATTGAAAGAAAGTATTTTGAGGAAATGTCCCATTCTATACCACTAAAGGGAAAGAATTGGGATTCATTGGATGATTTATCGGGACTCCATTCACACTCAAGATAGGATAGTTATTCAATCCATTTCTGCCATTTGTAGATGATCCACTTCTGATGTGTTTCATTTCTAAATTTACACTTACAGCTTCAACATAGGCTTCTAGTAAAGTAGTGGGAGGATTTTCCCTTCATTTCACAAGCACAGCAGTTAAAGGATCTAGATTGTCGTATAATAAACCACAATGACGAAAAAATTATCCACTACATAAGGTGCTTGTAACCTAGAATAAGCCTTCTGAAATATGTCATTAAAAGCAGCTCTAAGTTCACCATCAAACCTTTTGATTTGAGAAAACTAGTGATATAACAAGGAAGGATCAATCGGTGTTCTAAATCTAGCTAAAAAGTGACTTTCCATATCTTTCCATGATCTAACTGAGTTATGAGGCAAGTTGATGTACCAATTGTAAACATCATCTCTTAAGGTATATGGAAACAACCTACATACAATGTATTTGTGTTGAATCCTTGCTCTAAAACATGTATCCTTAAAGATACTCATATGTTCTACATCTTTATGAAGGTAATACTTAGGAAAAAACTTGTCCAAATTTTTTGGGAGATCATTGTACACAACAAATTAGATCGGTGATTCTACATTAAATAAATCCATTACTACAAGTGACATAAGTATAATAGCAGTCAGATTTTATGATATCACACTTGTGATCCCTGGCCTTTAAGGCTTGGATGACTTTAGACCACTAAGTTCAACTAAATTTATACGAGGATCACTAGACTAAGACCTAGTGACTCTGCAAGAATCCAACTTCAACCTTAACGAAACCAAAAGAGCAACAAAATTCCCTCCTTCTAGTGTCAATTCTTATTGATCATGATGTTAGTCACACACCAAGAGTGCAAATAAATCCTCACATATAGACCGCGGGAACCTATCTTTAATTGATAGACTGAACCAGGACAACCTAAATCTTTAGGTTGACTCAACTTAATCCCAAGGCTTTTTTAATTTAGGCCTTGACCATACTAGGTTTGTATCAGGGTTCATTGTGACAATGTTGTTAATCACAAGGGGTAAATGATAATTTTTAGTTCTACAAGGAATCATAAGGTTTAGTGAAAGATATTCTTGATTCAATCATTAGAAAATTTCATGAAATCAACAGATATGCAATAATATTCCATGAATTTCAAACAACTTTGATATCACTTAAAAGTAGATTTACCTTTCCAGCAATACAATGGAAACGAAAGATTTGCAATAAAATTTCCATTCATTCATCTATTTTTTGGAACATTTTCTAAAATTTAAACTTCTAATCTAAAGCAAAGCATTAAAAAATACTTGAAAAGTAGAAGATCTCTTGGGTATTATACACGTATTCCCCAAGAATTAATCAAATCAAAGCAAACCACTCTATACTTCACCAAATTGCTTCATAGCTAGGAATAGAATGGTGTGAGCTTTTAAAGAAGGGGGGTTTAATTTCGACACCGGGTAGGTTTTGTATCCACCCTTAAATGGTATAGCATACAGTCTTTTCCAGCCAAACAAACAACTAGCTACAAAAGATAATAGTTGGTAGCTTTCAAATTAGCTTTGATATTGATCGGTTCTATGTGCATACAAGTTTTTAATCAAAAATGATTCAGAAAACAAGAAAAAAGATCAAAACTTAAATAATTTTTGGCGCTTCCGACATCCAAAAATTCTGAACTTAAAATAAAGTAAATCATTAAACAACCTTTTATAGGAACAAGGCCCCAAGAGTTTGAACTTAAAGTCTATCAAAGGAATAATAAATAGCAATTCAAAACATAGTACATGGCAGACGCCAATTGTCATTGGAATTTTCTAGAAAAATTCAAGGCTTTGACTTCTTCATTGACATTAATCCTCAACTCCAAGCTTCAATACTCGAATACTCCACACAAAATAAGGCCACTATACTCTTCAAATTTTGGGACAATATGCCTCCACTAGGATCGGGAACAACTTGTAAAATTACTTTCAATATCATATCCTTGTGCTTACTTTTGGTATCTGATATCTTGTTATTTAGTGTCTTGTATCATACTTCAGGCTTGATAACTCTTCTTCACCTTTCTTCAATTGGTAATTCTAGAATGCAACCAATACTTGATGCATCCGCTCTTTTGAAATTCTTTGATTTACCTTCCAGCTATATTTGAGCTTGACATAATTTTCTAATATCTGGAGGATATTTGCATTCCTCTGCATCTTCCTTGTTTCATATTTAACCATGGCATTTATGCACTATATAATTTCATCAATGACTTCCTGATTTAATGACTAAATAGGGTCTTTATTTACTTTTTCAAGAAATTCCTTGAAATCTTTTACTTCCTTTCCATCATGTCCTATTGTCCAAGGATCACAATCTTGTCATGATAGTGTTTGAATGAAACTTTCATCTCTATTAATTAGTTTATTGCATTTCTTGGCGACTTCTTTGAATCCTTCCATGCATTCCATTAAGGTGTCACCTTCCCAATTCATTTGTTTCTTCCATTCTGTACACATCAGAACCTCTTTTTACAGGATTATCTTTTCACTTATCAATTCCTAGACATCTATCTTAATGAGAGCCTTTAAACTTCATCTTTTAGCATCAATTTGCTCCTGGCGAAACCTGTATTCTGCTTCAAATCTTTTAGATTTTTGACACCAACAGTATGCCTCCTTGTATTTCCCAATTGCATATATGATTAATTATTCTCCTTGATTTACCAAGTGCTCCATCCATTCTTCAAATACACTCATTTTATGGTGAAGTGTTGCTATAGCATCCACCTCCTTCTATGACATGAGCACTAGATTCTGAGGTAATTTGGCATGTGTTTGGCTATACTAGGCTAATGATACTACAAAACTTTCCAAATAGGAAATCCGTTCTTCCAGCTCTCTTTTATTCTGTTTACTTTTCTATACCTTGGCGACAAGTGTTTCTAAATTCATCTTCATCTCTTCTAATTCTTGTCCCCAGGATGAATGTCCAACATTGATACTTTTCACTCTGTACTCCTTAGGTATTATTTCATGTATGATTTTATCTACTATCGGAGTAGCTATATGGAGTGTTCTTCCTCCATCTGCATTCTTCTGCATGACATGTTTTGTTTTCGCTCTTTGCATAGGTTTAGGAGTTTCCACTTCTTGCATTAATCTCTTGAGATCTAGAGGTCCTAATTCTACTTCCAATGGGGAAGCTAGTTCCCTGATCAACCATTCATATGCATCTTCATTACTTTCTACCTCTGTAACATTTATTTGTTCCTATTTTTTAATACCCTTGGACACTTCTCTTATATTTTCAACCTTTCCTGTCACATTCTCTGTGATGGGAACATTTTTAGTATTCACTAGCCTATATTACATATTATCGAGATTCACCACTGTCTCTTCAGTTCCAAGACTTATATTTTCCTATCCAACCATATGCTCAATATCAATTTTTGAGGTATCAATTTCTTCATATCTTGTTATATCAAGATTTTCTTTATTCATCACCCTACCATCCAAATTTTTTGAAGGCTCTATATCTTCAACTTCAACTTGGTCTTCTCCTTTCTCCTCAAAAACCTGTGGTTGTTCAATATTATTTTCAATATCCCCTAGGTAGTAGAATATGGGAATCAATTGTGTCTTCAATAACAACATTATCAATGGGAACCTATCTTGCAATTTCCCCTGTTTCTTTTTCAACAAGTATTTTAGGGTTTCCTACCTCTGGGGTGAGTGTTGAACCTCTTAAAATTATTTTTCTTCAATATCCATTGGAATTGACCTTGCATCCGGAATTTCTTCCACCACTGGTTGTACCATGGGCTTATCCTTAGATTTCTTCTCCATTTGTTCCTTGATTTGATATTCATTCAGTTCAGAGCTCTCATCTAGAGCTACAAGAGTCTTTCCCAGTGTTTTTTTTATTGCAGGTGTGTTGACTGAAGGGGGAGAAGTAAATAATAATGCAACCCTTTGGGATGCAAACCTTTTCTAGGCACGAGTATTCATTTTCATTCTCACCTCCTCATCAGTCATTGGTTGAATCTTCGGCTTTACCATGGAAGAAGATGTCACTTTAGGCTTTGTTGTCCCTTTGACCTTACTTGGTTTAATTTATTTATTATGGCTAGCTAGCGCTAATGAAACTCACTGGCTTGGGGTATGAAGAGTTCTCTCCTCAATATGCACCATAGTATCTACCTTGCTAGCCTTTCTTTTCTCCTTAGCGGGCTCCTCATACTTGGGTTCATCTTCTTCTCTCTATTTAATCTTTACATTGAGTGAGTATGCGATCCTGACTCCACCTTTTCTCAAGTTTCTACAAAATTCATCAATCCATTGTTGAGTCTGCACTAAATTTTTTTCAAATATTTCCTCAACAATCATTATCTCTCTACCTTCATAATTTTGATCCATAATGGTTTCATCATAAACCTTGGTTGAATTATAAACTAGATTCAAAAAATCTCCATCATCTTCATCCAACTAATCTAGAGTGTCATGGAGCTCAAGAATCTATGCTGACTGCAATGATAATATTTTATATGATCTTTGTCTTACTAAGTGCTCATCATCAAAATTGAACCAGAAGTCTTCTAAATCATAAACATGGGTGTGCATGTCATCTATCCCCTTGGTAATATTCCCTTCTGGATTATAGTTAATTCTTTGGATTATAAAGAGCTCCAATTTGTACATCTTTAATTCCTCTTCAAACAAGTCATCTACTTTAGCTGCATTGCACTTATAATTTCCCATTATAATAGGAAATCTAATAGAACTTCTCTTATGAGCTGTACTAAACAAAGCATGGGATGGATTCATCTATCTTACCAATTCCAATAATAACAATTTATCTATTAGGTACCTAGGTAACATGAAAGGATATCCTTCAAACCCTTCCACCCTAATGTACGTGAAAGTAGGGAATTGAATGTACCAACCTCCAAACTGCTTGATAAATTCTTGTGATTCCAAAGACAACCTTTTAGTTTTTTCACCCTCCGTTATTCTTACCAGCTTCAAGGAAAATACATCATTGACTCTCTAATAATGTTCCCTATATTCATGAATAGTAATTTGGGGTAAATGATCATATATCAGGCTATTTCCTAGTTCTTTTCCTAAGGTACCAACCCTATTCAACCCTTATTTATTTTCCCTTATGGTGCAGAAATAGATCACATATGAGGACACATATAGCCATCTTGACTACGAGAATTCCTTCATTTGATCATGTAGCCTATCACTGATAAAACCTCTCCAGTGCATCTATACAGGGCCTTCCATTAATTTGGCTATAATTACGAGCATCCATGGTTCGAACTTGTTAGCATCCTAAATTCTAGCTATCCTTCTTAACATGGTTATAACATCTTTAACATCTGGGTTGAATATAGATCTTAGAATTGGCTTTCTTTGCTTTATAATTTTCTCCTAGAACCATTGTGTTTTCATAATTTCTCTGTTATGTTCTTCAGCACTCATGTAAGTTATAGACATAATTCTCACATCCATGGGGCTCGTCTGAGGATATGTGAGGAGCCCAAATGTATATACAATTCCTTTCACAGAAAGATCTGCATATATTTTTCCCTCCTTTTCAACAACTCTCTTATCTGGGTCGTAATAATTCAAACACTGAATAACCAATTTAGGGGCCTCCATTGTTGGCAGAAACACTCTTGCTAAATGTAACCCACTCACTATAACATTCTTCATACATTGAGAGGCATTCTCTTGTCAAGCTTGTACAATGAATTCAACATTAGAAAACCATCCCGGATGGGTATCAATTATTATCCCACCCACTAGTATGGCTTGTGAAGAGAAATATTTAAATTCAATTTTTGGACTTGCTTTGGAAGTACTCATTTTTACTTGTGTATCCTACATTTTTATAGAATTGTGCCTTGTGTGTGAGTTATGGTTAAATTTAACCAATTATCTTCAACAAATTTATAAAATTTTCAATCTACCATTTGGTTAAATTCATTTCAAAACAATCAATAATCTCAATTACTAGAGGAAATACCATTATCTTGAGATGTTCGTGCATAAGATGAGTAACAAAATTTTAGTAATCTGAGACATGCCTAGTATCACTGATAATAAAAAAAATCACTTTCAGAATGTAGCTATGAAACCCTTTGTAGTTGCGTTCTTGGTTTCTCAAGGTTTACCTTTCTTTGTGTGTTGCAATATGAGTCTTGATTTTTCAATGTCCTTGCAAATTAGCAGTATGGTGCAAGGTATAGTGTTGTAAAAGTAACCTCATGCTTGAGGTGGTGTCAATTACGTGTGTTGTTTTCCACCTTCATTAATTACCTTTTACAATGCATTAATTTCCTTGAATAAAGGTGCAATCATGGCGGATTAGGATTCAAATCATGAACACCTTGGTTTCTACACATGCCCACCACTAGAGAAGAAGATGGTGCAGAAACTTACATGGCACTCTTTTGTGTCACCTTGATTCTTATGAGGAAAATCATTTTGAAATGCATGACCATTGATTATCACAAGATTTAAATCATCTAGTTTCGGACCTTATAAAAATTATCAGGAATCGGGAACATTTACCTACTGGTTCCATGAGAACTGAGTGCAAAGAGAGAAATCGAGAACCGAGTTTGAGTAGAACTAAAAGATAATTTAAACTTGTTTGCAATGAAACCTATGGTTTCTAACCTCTGGCTAAAGAAACGAAAAGAAACTATCAAAACAATTGATGAAGAAAAATACTTGCACGCACCAGGATGACTCATCCACTGGGTAGAAACATAGGACCAGAAAAATATATGGGATCCTTGACACAACCACACAACTTTGAGACTCTAGGGTCTAGAAAATCGATAGAACTTAGTAAATAAAAATGAGACACCCCGAATCTGAGAAAGATAGAGAATTAAAGCAATGGTCGAGCAGGATAAAACAAAACTTGCATTTTACCATTTCCTTCTAACGCAGCACACGAAAGCAAGCAAAAGCAAAGGGTAGAAGCAGCAAAAAAAATGGGTCCACATTTTTCCAAGGAGAAAAATGGGGCATGTTGTGAGACAACACAATAGGTTCCTAAACCGGATGAATGAACATGAAGGTTGACCTCAAAATAGGGAAAGATAATCCACATCAAAAGAAATAATTTGTGAATCTCCAAGATAGGTCCCAACAAACCCAAGACTCATGTATGATGTCCCATTAAGCTCCGCACGATCTGGAATAGGTCCGCACTAAGAAATCTAGACCAAGTCAGCCCTAAATTCTCTAACTAGAAAATACAGTGAAATTCTAAGAGCGATAATTTATGATAGAAAGATGCAAATTATGTGAAATTTGGACATGTGATAGATGTTGGTTTTTAGATACTATATCAGGATACTTTGTGAGATGAGAAATGAAACTGTGGTAAAATGCAGAATGAAATACAAAAACTTCTACTGAATGCAATGAAAGAAAATAAGTGTTTTTGGTTGACATAGGATTGCTTTACAACCAGGGATGCTCCTGCATCAACAATGGAAATCAGATTCGGAATCAAAGGAATGAAGCTCGAAGACCACCGGATAGAAAACCAAAGGCACCAAGGTACCCATATTTTAATGGTTTATGTTATTCTTGAAATAGATTTGGATATAAGGCTATGAAATGTAGAAATAGAATAAATCAAAATGTCCAATCTTTCTTCGGTCAATGTTTTACATGCAAGAGACTTGGTCATAGAGCTAGTGAATGTAGAAATCAAATGATGAATGGTTATAACAATGGTAGAATAGTTCAATCTTTCAATGGATATTTTTATACATGAAATGGATTTAGGCATAAACTTAATCAATGCAAATCTAGGATGAATGGAAGCAAGTGAGTTCAAAAGAATGGCATATGCTATATATCATTGCAGTACAGACTTGCACACATTTCTAAGTTTTACAAAAGAATAAATATGAAGTCTTGGATAATCTAGTGAAGAAGAATGATCCAGTACAAAAATTTGATTTGGCAGAGACAAAGGAGATGGATAAGATTTAGAAAAAGAAGGAAGAGACAGCGATTAAGGATGAATCTGTATCATCATTTGTTGTAGATGTCTCCTCCTAAAACTAGATTAAGAGCTTTGGCTTAGGAAAGCTTTAAAGGAAATCCTTCATCACCTGCTAAAGAAAATGGTGTTGAATATTTAGCATGAGGATATGTGGTGGAGGTCAATATGTTAGATCTATTGGAGAAAACCCTAATAGGAAATATTCAAATGCGAAAGTTTGTGGAGTATTTGAAGTTGAATGTGCACTCAATTCAAAGGGTTTGATAACTTTATCTAATGAAGCATTTATGGTGAATTGGGTCACAAAAAAAGATTTATAAGTTATTAAACTTAACCTAAATTCATTTACAGTCAAGTTTTCAAGCAAAGAAGAGTAGAGAATGATGTTGTGATGGATCTCACTAGTGTAACATATGACAAGAGGGAACTAACTATAAAGAACATCAAAAAAATTTCTATGAAGTATGTAGTAATGATGATAGGCTACAAGTTTTATTTTTCCAACAGGGAGAACTCTATGTTTGCCACCACAATCAACATTGTAGGTTATGAAATGGTGGACAAGGGAGCTAATTACGACGTATGTGAGTTATTAAGGTAGCAACTCATGGAGAATTTGTAGAAACTAAAGGATACCAAGTATCCCTTTAAGTATGGAACTTTAATTATATGTTTGTTGTTTTACATTTTAAAAGAACTGCTCATAACCAAAAGTATGACATGGTTGAAAGGAAGACATATTGCCCATCAGATCAAATAATTTTTAAGAGGTCTGGGAGATGCTAAGGCACAAGATGATGCCATGTGGCATTTTTTGTAGTATTCTAGAAAAGGATGTAAGAGAGGGAGAGAATTCCTTAGAAGATGGTTGAGAAATATAAGAAGGATATCTTCTTAGCTTTTAAAGATGAATGCATTATACAGGTAGCTGAGCCAAGAACAGTATGGATCCTAGAAATAGGGTATGAGATTACTAAGTGTATAGGAGTGAATTTACACCCCTTGGAAAAATTCCCCTTTCACATACCTTCACCTTAGAAAATCAAATCTAAAGGAAAAATTCCACATCACCCACCTACCTTCTATCCACTTAGCATTTTTCCTATGTCGGTGAGAGAATATTTGTAAGGGTTGTAAGCACAGCGTGTGGACGTCTGTGTGATGCGTTGTCATACATGATAGATTCATACGTCTGAAGTTGGAAGAGGTATTACATAGCCAATTGGGGTCGAATTGTAACATCCCTCTTCAACCAACAGACCTTGAAAATGAATTATTCTTCCTCATACCACCTTCAAAAACACTATTCACTCATTCATTACATCCTTTACATCCTCTACATCCTCTAGCAATTCTCTACACATTCTTCTTGCATTCACTTCACTCTTTCACTTTCAAGTAGCATTCCAACACTCCCATTGTGAGCATTGTAACAACTTTGAAGCTCCAACAACTCCACATTACAAGTGTGAGGAAACTTCAAAAATGTGGGCTTGGAGTCTTGTGAGACCTCCCTTCATCACCGCTATGGTTGTGGTGAATTTTCCAAGTCCATACCTTACTTTCTCCTTCAATTGGCTAGTGAGCTTTTGGGTGGAGGTGGTAATGCTTCACTTCTCTCCTTTATGATTTGATAGAGTAGCATAGTATTGTTTTCTAGTGTTGATTGGTATTTCTTCTTTCCTTTATCACATATCCTACTCTGTTACTTTCTAGTTTTCCATGGAGGTGGAAACATCAAAATGAGGGTCTGACTGAGGCAGGCCCCTATATAACCCCCAACAATTTTCCCTCTTTCTTGTCTGTAGTTGGACGTTCGTGTGGAGATAGCTGGAAAACTAGCACTTTTTTTAGATTATCTTCATCACCTTAGCTCTTATTTATTTGTTTTATCATCTTCGTCTCTATTTCTCATAATTTTTTATTTTGTTTTTTCCATCTAGACCAATCAGCAAGGCTGTCAGTCGGTCTTTTAGTGGATTTTTTTGTACTTAGTGTTTTTTGGCCATGCGAATGCCAGCGTGCCAAAGAGACACTAGCACGCCATGTTGTCATCCCAAAACTGTGTTTTCATCCTCAGATAGAGAGTTATCTGAGGTACAGTAATGATCCTAAAAACTAGGTCTCGTAGCCTAAACTTGAAACTCGGGTCTATAGAGTGATAGAAGCATGTCATAGTGCTCTTCATTCTTGATCCTCACCCCCAAGAAATTTTTTAGAGTGAGGTAAGTTAGGGTATCCCTCCACTCTCGGCTCTCCACGACCTAGAGCATTGACGTGGTTGGTCCCCCTCTCTTACATTTTTGGTGAACCCAACGTGAACCATTTTGGTTTTGTTTGGCAGTGTTGAAGGGTCCTTTCCTCATGTTCTAGGAGCATTGTAGGTGTGAGCATTGTGAGGCACTTTCCTTACAACCCAACGTGCGATCCCTAGTAGGAAAAGTTGGAAGGTTTCATAGGCGTTGCAGAATGAAGCCCTAGTTGGGTCACAGTCTGATTATAAACCTTTGGGGGGCTTTGTGAGAATTATCATTTAGTGTGCATGATGGCCTCTTTCAGGACTGCATCTACATATCCCCTCTGCACAACCTATGAGTAGTATTCCAAGTATAACCTTCACCTCGTAGGACCTACCAATGGGTTTCAACAGAGAACCATCTCCTCTTTATATCCCTGTGTGAATCAATGGAAACACTGTAGTAGGTGTTCTTGTTGACCCGACATCTCAGGTAAATTATCATAACTAAGAAGATTATTTTAATTAACTTCCTACATAAATATGGGTACAACGCACCTGTAAGCACCATCTGTATGCATAACAGACTTTTTGTACCTCCCCTTGGTAGTATCATTTTGTCAATCCTTGTCGGTCCTAAGTCCTTAAACCTATTGTTTGACATAATCCTGGGACCTGAATTCTTTAGAGTGAAGCTAGGTATCCCCTAGTTAGAATCTATGAATGTAGTTCCCTTGGTTGTGCATAAGTCTTTGAAGTTTACACATGAGGTTTTTGTGCATGTGATTCATGCCACTGGTTATAAACCGCTAGTTGCGCGTGATAGTTATTCCTTAGACCACTTTTGGCCAGAACTTGTTGGTCCTCTCCTACCTAGGAAGGACCTCTTGTATCAGACTTATCAGAAGTATCAAAAGGGGCACTTAAGACCTAACGTAAGGTACCCTCCATCACCTCATGTTGTTTAGCATAGGGTGTGCTTAAAAGTTGACAATGATGTCGCCAAGGCCCATAGAAGAGAGGAAGAGAAGCGCTCTCAGGTTTCCTTTTCTTCCTCTTCTATTGTCCAACCTGACACTTCCTCTCGCCTTGTTGTGGCACCATCAGATTATATTTTGTGCTTGCGGGAGAATCCTATGGTGCTCGCTTGGTGAAAGCCCAAGTGTCCTACATTTGAACTGCCTATTCTGCCCACAGAGCATAGGCCTATTTGATATGGTAGAACAAAGGGTCCCCATAGGGAATCCTCTATGTCTCGACCTCCATAGCCTCCCACCGCTCTTGCTCCTAAATCAGTGAATGGGAAGAGGCCTGCTACTGAGGTGCTAGAGTCGACTCCCCCCACTGTCTCTCAATCTCTTCCTCCTACTCCCATTCAGGAGTTTTTCCCTCCATCGAAAATGGTTGTGATGGACACCCCTATGGATGAGCAGGAGCCTTTGGTCCCTTTGCAGCTCCTGGCCTTTAGCTCAAATAGTCATAGAAACCGCCTTGCATGTGAGCACAAGTGTTGGTGAAAGGCTCTAGCAGTTGAGCAAGCCACTTTGCAGAAGAAGGAAGAGGACATGACCACCCCTGCTTTAGGGCCTCCTCCAGTGTCCTCTTTCCTCCCATCGACTTCCATTCAACCAAGATCAACCTCACTTTCAACTCCTACTATGAGTATGAATGTTCCTAACCCTAAAAAGGTGCAGGTGTTTATCGCTCCTTTGGTCGAGCCACCCCTATTGATCTCCCTTCCAAAAATCCTACAATTCCCTAAACCCATGGATATGCTTAATACCTCGGTGGTTGTCCATTGTTGTTTTCTCCTCCTACATGCCTCTTGCCTCATCTATGGGGAGTTCACATCCCCCGATGAAGTAGAAGGTAGAGGTTGGCCCTTCCAGTAATGGAGGGTGTAAGAGGATCCCACCTTCTCCAAAGGGTGGTATTCTGCTAGCTTGTTCTCTCTTGGTGACAGAACAAGTTTTGGCTTCTCCTAACTTTGTTACCACTCCTGAGTCACTCGGTGAGCCAAGTAGTGAATCTTGGGTGTTGTCCTCGCTATTCTTTGAGGTATGACATGGCACTCCTATTAAGTGCATTTTTAACTAGATTTGGACGAAGTCCCAGCCTTGTTGGCGATCTTCACAAAATAACTGACCATAGCTCCACAAGATTCGAGCAGAGAAGAACTTGCGAGGGAATCTTCACATGGTTTGATATAGTAGGGATTTGATGACAGTTCATTTATATACTATTATTATTATACTTATATATATATATATTTATGAGCAGCTCTAACCTTGAAATATCATATCAACCCTCTATCTCTTGATCATTATGTTGCTTTCTCTTTCACTCTTTTCTTGTCTCTCTCTTCTTTGCTCGAGTTGTCCCTTATCTATGTGACAACCTCACTTTCATAATCTTTTGATTTTTAGAAAACACATTTGTTTCCAATGAATCTTTTCTCAAAAATCCTTGCAAACCTTTTTTTTTCAAAAATCACATTCTTGACTTGAACCCTTGGCAGAACATCTTTCCTCCATCATGGGTTTGCAAAGAAATAACTTGAGAACTTTCCTCTAAGGTGGGAGCAGCCTTTTCCTATGGGATAAGCATTGACCTTCCCCTCGCGAGGAAGCGTTCTCTTCCTTCCAAATTCCTTGATGAACTGAACATCCTTTGAAAGGATTCCTTGGTGATGAATTGATTTGAGAAAAAATGTTTCTTTTACGCTTTAGAATAGTGTGTCCCTTGAGTGGACACCTCTTCTTTTGAAGGGTTCCTAAGGGACCCCTTTGAAATCCTTTCGACTTTTTGATGGTCTGTGTGACTGTCTGCTTGTTTTCCTGCATGGCTACTTTGTTTTCTGACATGTTTTATCTATGGATTAACATGTCACTTTGCAGGTACACCTATAAAGCCACTTTCTAGTCTAACTATGTGGAGTCCCCTTACATCTAGGCTTCCTTCATAAGAGAGAACTTGGGGGTTTCCTTCTTGCATGTTTGCGAGCCTGTAAGGCACTTACTTCACTAGGCTTCCTTCTTGAGAGAGAACTTCCAGGGGTTACCTTCTCGCAATTCTGTGGGCATGTGAGACACTTTCATCCTACGGGATTTTTCCATTGTTGGTCTAAGGGCCTTTAGTGTACTTTAGTTCTACAAAGCTATGGAGTCCTTTTTGTTCAAAACTCCTCAAGGAGAGTACCTATGGAGTCCTTTGCTTTCCCTGTGCTTTCGAGTTTGGCAAATCATAGTTTGCTTCCTCAATAGTTCGGGTATACATTTCTAACCCTACTAACTCTTCAATCTACTTTATCAAACACTCATCGATATTTGTGCTTGTTAAAGTGGGCAAAAAATGTATAGAAATGAATTTTCATCCCTTGGGAAAATTCCCCTTTCACATACCTTCACCTTAGAAAATCAAATCCAAAGGTGAAATTCCACATTACCCACCTACCTTCTATCCATTTGGCGTTTGTCTTGTGTGTTGGTGAGAGAATATTTGTCAAGGATGCAAGTGTGGCACATGGATGTACATGCGGCATGCTCCCTTCCTTGATGGATTCCTATGTCTGAAGCTAGCATAGGTGTTACACACCTGATTGGGGTCAAATTGTAACATCCCTCTTCAACCAAATGACCCCAAAAATGAATTATTCTTCCTCATACCACCTTCAAAAACACTATTCACTCATTCATTACATCCTCTAGCAATTCTCTAGACATTCTTCTTGTATTCACTCCTCTCTTTCACTCTTAAGTAGCATTCCAGCACTCCCATTGTCAGCATTGCAGCAGCTTTGAAGCTCCATAAACTCCACATTGCAAGTGTGAGGAAAATTCAAAAGTGTGGGCTTGGAGTCTTGTGAGACCTCCCTTGATCACCATTGTAGTTGTGGTGACTTTGCCATGTCTATACCTTGCATTCTCCTTCCATTGGCTAGTGAGCTTTTGGGTGGAGGTGGTAATTCTTCACTCCTCTCCTTTGTGATTTGATAGAGTAGCATAGTATTGTTTTGTAGACTTCATTGGTATTACTTCTTTCCTTTATCACATATTCTACTATGTTTCATTTTAGCTATCTGTGGAGGTGGAAACACCAAAATGGGGGTCTAACTGAGGCGGGCCCCTATCCAGCCCCCAACAATTTTCCTCTTTCTTATGTGTAGGTGGACATGCATGTGGAGCTAACTGGTGAACTGACACTCTTGTGAGATTATCTTTTTCACCTTAGCTCTTATCTATTTTTTTTATCATCTTTGTCTCTATTTATCATACTTTCTTATTCTATTTTTTCCATCTTGACCAATCAGCTAGGCTATCAATAGGTCTTTTGGTGGTTTTTTTTGTACTTAGTGTTTTCTGGTCGTATGAACGCTAGCATGCGAGAGAGACACTAGCATGTCGCATTGTTTTCCTAGAACCACGTTGTCATCCTCAAATAGAGAGTTGTCTGAGGTACATTAGTGATCCTAAAAACTAGCTTGCCTAGCCTAAACCTGAAACTCGAGTATGTAGAGTGACATAATCATGTCATAGTTCTCTTCATTCTCGATCCTCACCCCAAGACATCTTTTAGAGTGAGGTAAGTTATGGAAACCCTTCACTCTTGGCTCTCCATGACCTGGAGCCTTCATGTGGTTGGTCCCCCTCTCTTACACTAAGGAAGAGATCATGACATTTGCAAATTATATGTTAAGAAAACCCAAGGAAACCTCTAAAGAGAGGTATGGAACTTATGAAGATAAATTAATTAATGGAGATTCATTTTGACTAAAGATAATCACAAATAAATAAAATAGTGGAGAAAATGATAGTAACTATTATGGAGGCTATGGGCCTCTCTAAAGAGAAAGTGGAGCAAGATAAAGCAATGACAGGTGCTCTAGGAGGATCAAAAGGTGCAAGAATATTTATTAAGACTTCTACCACTCTAGCTACTCATAAGTCCCTCAGTACTACCCCCTCTTCAAGTGGAACAAAGAGGAAGGATACTAGTAATCTTGCAAAGCAAATAAGTCCACTAGTGGAGGAGAATTCCTCTCCAGTAAAGAAGAAAACAAGGCCTGAGAAGGAAAATTCTACTCTAACAGCACACCCATTTTTTCTAGAAAAGAGAAGAGTTAAGGCTAAATCCACCAGAGAACAATATTTAGGTGTTAATGTGGAAGAATAAGAAGAGAAGGAAGGAGGACCTCAGTGGGTCTGGAAGAGAAAAAGTGAAGCTTCACAAGGTGAAGCAAGTGTCAAAAGGAAGAAATTTGATGTCAATGATATTAATAGTGAGGATGAGATAGAAAAATAAAAGGAAGGATTCAAGGTGGAGGTGAGACAAAGAAGACAGAGTCCAAAAAGGAGAAGAAGACTTCAGAAGAAAAGAAGAAGCCAGAAAATAAAACTCCAGTAAAAACCTACAGCACCCTGAAAGTTGATGCACTTGTTAATGGTATTATACAACATGACATGGTTCTGTGCAAGATCATGGGGGTCCAAAAAGTGGCAATGTGAAAAAAATGTTTTTTTAACACGCCCAAAAATGAAAAAATTTTGCTTTGAATTTTTGCAGGCTTGGGTACAATATCCCTTTTGGTTTGGTAATACCAACCCAAAATGGATATCTGTTTCTAAACAGATATCTATTTAGTTTAAGTCATAATTTTTAATTCCATTGGGTTTGGGCCCGACAAATTTTTTCATTTTATATATTATAATATTTTTTTAATATATTTATCATATACAACATATGGAAATTAAATTAAAAATGTTATAATAATGTTTTTTTAAAACATTATTATAATGTTTGTTAATTTAATATTATATAATAATATATTTAATATATTATAATATTATATTTTATTATAATATTTATATAATATTAAATTTATTATAATATTTATATAATATTAAATTTATTATATTTTATGATTATATAATATTATATTATTATATTATTATATATTATTATATTATTATATATTATTATATTATTATATATTATTATATTATTATATATTATTATATTATTATATATTATTATATTATTATATATTATTATATTATTATATATTATTATATTATTATAGAATAGAATAGTATATTATAATAGAATAGAATATTATATTATAATAGAATAGAATATTATATTATAATACAATACAATATTATATTATAATACAATACAATATTATATTATAATAGAATACAATATTATATTATAATAGAATATTATATTATATTATATTATATTCTAATAGAATATTATATTATATTATTATATAATATTATATTATATTATTATATAATATTATATTATAATATTATATAATATTATATTATATTATTATATAATATAATATTATATTATTATATAATATTATATTATATTATTATATAATATTATATTATATTATTATATAATATTATATTATATTAAATAATAGAATATAATATTATATTATTATATAATATTATATTATATTAGAATAGAATGTTATATTATATTATATTAGAATAGAATGTTATATTATATTATATTAGAATAGAATGTTATATTATATTATATTAGAATAGAATGTTATATTATATTATATTAGAATAGAATGTTATATTATATTATATTAGAATAGAATATATATTATATTAGAATAGAATAGAATATTATATTATATTAGAATAGAATGTTATATTATATTATATTAGAATAGAATGTTATATTATATTATATTAGAATAGAATGTTATATTATATTATATTAGAATAGAATGTTATATTATATTATATTAGAATAGAATATTATATTATATTAGAATAAAATAGAATATTATATTATTTTATAATAATACATTATTTTATAATAATATAATATTATATTATATTATAATTTATTATATTATAATATAATAGATTATATATTTATATATATATATATATATTATAATATAATATATACTATAAATAATATATATTATATTATATTATTTATAATAATATATTATATTATAATTAATATAATATATATTATACTATATTATATTACAATATAATATATGTATTACATAATATATTATATTTTAATATAATATAGTATAATATATATTATATTAATTATAATATATATTATATTATATATTACATTATAATATAATATATATTATATATTACATTATAATATAATATATATTACATTATAATAGAATATATATTACATTATAATAGAATATATATTACATTATAATAGAATATATATTACATTATAATAGAATATATATTATATATTATTTTTTTATATTATACATTTTTAAAAAACATTGCCAATTAATATATGGTCAAGGTCTCAGACCCGACCATATATTCAAAATAGTATAAAATAGGAAATGGATATCTGTTTTAAAACAGATATCTGTTTTGAAATAGATATCTATTTCATGTGTTATAAATTACAAAATAAAAATTGAGAGCTCATATTTAGCTCATTGTGCGTGCGTTATTTTACTAGCCAACTCGAATATTTGTTTGCAGGGAATCATTTTGCTCAAAATCAATCAAATTTCAAAGGTGTGTTTGGATTTTTTATGTTTTTATTCAATTTATATTATTTTTGCTTCTTTTTTTTTAATTTTATTCAAAAATAGGGTAAATTTGATAGGTTTTTTATTGCATTAAAATCATTGTTAATTTTTTAAAAAAATTATCAATTAACAGGCTTAAAGTGGATCAACATGAAAACCCTAACCCCACACAAGATGAAAACCCTCCAAATCCTCCTTCATCGTGACCATTGTTTCCAAACCAAAACGTTCCAACAATACATGAATCTATTCATAGAAATTTAGATCAATTAAGAAATGTATGTCAAATCTATGAAACACTCACTGAGCTATCAGACATGAAAAACACGTTGGAAACTATCATTTCAAATGTTGAAACTTTGGCAACTCAACACAATAGATTTGCACAGTGGCGAGAGGAACCAAGGAAATTTTATGCCTATGGGTTATCATATGACGAGGTGAGGCCACTTGATATTGAGAAATCCCAATTATCCCAGTTATTCATCGATCATAGAATAGGACAACCGATTAATGTGTAAAAACCAAAATTTTCAATTAAATGGTGCACCCATAGAGGCATATTAGTTAATTTATGGAGACGTTGGTGGATTGTTTTTGATAAACCACCCAACAACAATATTGATGTCTCTCAGTATTTTCTCCAAAACTTATATGTTGAGTCTGTGCAAGGGAAACATGTCAATTTCTTTGGCATGCGAGATTTCTAGGGTGTTGGTAGAGGGATGCCACAAGATAGACCTAGAGCATGTTGAGCACCCCAGTTCATCCTACTCTTCCTATTGTTGCCCCGACTCCACTTCCTTACCCTGAGATTGTTGTAGATGCAAGGACTCTAAGCATTTATGCCTTGCATTCATTGAGTGATCATTTGGTCATGCAAAGCCATCATGTTGTGCAGCCATTTGATAGTGCATCCCATCACGATGGTGTTGCACCTAATACATCCTAGCATGATGGTGGTGCACCTACTACATCAACTCCCACTAGTACACCATCATCAGCTCCCATTGGTACATTGTCCTCTTCAGGAAATATTTGTGTGCCTCATCATTGCATGACGTGCAACAATTTATGTTTGGGTCATCTATGACAGTCCACTGAGGCTTCCATAGACACATCTGACTATGAGGTTCATGATATGTTAGATGTAGGAGTTGATAGAGCATGGAGTGGACCATTTGCAAGAGAGACATCAACTGCCAGGGGTGATATGGGAGGACTGATAACAATTACAGTAATTTCATAGTGTGTAAATTATGTAAATTCTTTCATAATTTATGAGATATTTGTACTAATATATGTTTATGTACTGGCATCTTTAACTGTTGTTGACAGAGTAGTAGATGTCACAAGTGCAGGAGGCTATGCATGCTACCATTTCATTTTCCCTAGAGAATCAATATATGGTATTATTTAAATTATTATTTTAGATGTTAATTTTTGAAATCTATTATGCTTAAATACATGTACTACATATATTCATGGTCTAATGTAATCCTGTCCTTTTATGCGACAACTTGGTTCTTATACAACCTTGTTGTCTAGGTCTAACCCATTGGATGAAGTTGCACAACAGGTATATATGTTTTTTATTCTCAACGTTATGATTATATGTGCATGTACATTTAAGTTGTGTTCCATTCTTGTCATTTTTTATATAGGAAACCATCTTAGTCGATTTATCCATTATGAGCTCATCTAGTGTTGTAGCATCACAATAGGTATGTGTTTATTTTATATTGCAGATATTTACGTTTAGATACGAGTAGATATGTGTTTAGTATATATGATTATTTGTCAACAATTATATGTTTTTGATAAAAGGGATAAACGGGTTTTACAGGGACCCGAAACCACAAAGTAACATTACAAACAAGGACCAAAACAAAGGTCCAAAAGACAAAAAGGCTGCCATAAAGAAAAAAACCAACAAAAACAGACAGCCACAAAAAGTCACAAAAAATCCATCAGAAGGCCAGTAGATAGACAAACTGGGGCCCAGCCACAGCTAATCCATAGTCTTCAGAAGCTCGTCAGCAATCTCTTCCAGGTCCACCATATCCTGGACCCCCTTCTTGAAAATATGAGTCACATCAGGGGTAGACAGGGCTTTTCTTTTCATACTTGATCTAGTGCACCTAGAAATCCCCGCATCCTCATCCTGGTCTTTCTCCTTATCTAAGTCAACAATCAGCGCTCTATTTTGGGTTTTCTCCACTCTTTCGGTCAAGGCTTTAATGATTAAAGAATTATGTTTGGCAATTTTGCAATTCTGATCAGCAATTTTTTTCATGGTTCCTTTAATTTTATCAAGATCATTTTCAATAGTACTGTCCTTTTGCATGCTATCCTTCGCAAAGGTATTCTTCTCCACTTTGAACTATGTTAACCCAGCAACTTTGGCTTCAATTTCCCCCAACTTACTATGAAGAGACAAATTTTTGGTCTTTTTTGGTCGTCAACAATTATATGTTAATTTGTATCATTTTTATTTTATCTTCTATAGTCCTCTTCTCAACTCAACACTGTGATGAGTGTGAAACCATTACTTTATACAAGGACTCCCAATCATCTTAAGGGACAATCATATGCAGATCATCTTGCAGAAAAAAGAGCGATACTTGAGGTAGACAACAATTTCATTATTGACATAATATAGTACATGTATACTAATTTTGATGTTAAATTCATAATTTATAAATGATGGTATATAATTTTCTATTTACTAGTCTATCTTGTCAACCATTCACATAATTAATATAATTTTTGGTTTGAATTCTTATTGTGTGGGAAAATTCAAAGCAACTAACTTCTTCGAGGAGGCTCGATTTTGATGGTCCAGCATAGGATTAGGATATGATATAGATTGATATGTACTTAGGATTTGATAGATCTTGAGATGGCATATATGCCACATTTTGTAAAACTTGTTCTGAGTAGGCATATGCCAAATTTTTATATGCACAAACACAATTATTCTACATTTTGATATATAAGAATTGATATTTGATAGATAATTTGTTCCTCGCATGCATGTCTTTCTACTTTAAATTTTCAAAATGGAAGTATAATTATCTTATAATGGTTTAAAGTTATGATTGGTAATGTATGTTATAGATTAACAAAATTGCATTTTAATAGAACTTATGAATTACAATTGGTAATCCATCTATGTTAGAGTTCATTCATATTAAGGTTCACATAAATTACATTCCATGAGACCATATTTCTTTGAGGAGTTTTTTCAAACAATTCATTGCCTTTTCTATTGTACCACATTTTTCATACATGTCTACCAATACATTTTTATCAAACACTCAATTTGAGAATACCCGTGATTTCAAGCTCTATTGAATGAATTTACATTTGACATTATTTTGTTTTTTGAACTCGTGTAATGAAGTGGGCAACTAATTTTTATTTCAAAAGAAGTTAAAATTAATGAAAAATGGATACAACTTAATGAAATATATGTCATATCACAGTGTTCATTTGAAAGTAATATAATCATCTTGATAAAAATCAATGTCACTCAATGTTCATTCAAGCTTAATAACATGTAAAAGGTATAAAATCATCTTGAATAAGAATCATTATCTTTCAACCATAAAGGTTTGATGCAACCTTCAAATAAAGTCCTTACAACTAAACAAGATACATGTTCATTAGATTGTTCATATGAAATATTTACAATAATCACGATCAACAATTAATACATCACTCAACCATGATGCAACCATTAAATAGACCAAATGACTATGATACTACCATTAAACAAACCAAATACAATTCCATGGCATGCATGTTATTTTACCTTGGACATGCAATTTGTATTATGGTAATGCACAACAATGAATTTTGCTAACCATAATGCATCAATAAGCAAACTAGGAATACTATATGGGCTTGATGCACACTAGTCATAATGTACACTTCACACAAAAGCAATAACACTAATATTATATTGTCATATATTTCAATCAACCTTGACCCACACCAAACTTGCTATATCGCAATTGATGTCATATATGCCATTGAACCTAACGCAGTTGAGGTTTTGTATTTGGTAAGAATTTGTGCAGGCAAAGAAAGTGAGAGATGATGGTTAAGGTGGATTTGAAAAAATGAAGTTTTTGTCATAAGAATTGAAAACTCTATCAAACAAATGGTTCTTGTTTTCCTAAGCATTGAAATTGAAGCAAAACAACTAAAGACTAAAATTAACCACTTACAAAAGGAATGAAAAGATAAGAAGAAGATTTTATTGTCAATGAAAAGGAGGTTAGTCTACTCTAAAAATAGTTTCATTATGTGTGGATGGGTACATTTAGGCTAGGAATGTCCCTATTTCAAACCCAAACATGCCAAAACAATTAGAGCTACATTGGACCAACAATATCCCTTAAGAGTAAAAAGTGCCAAAAAGGCAGCAATCTTTCATGAGCTATTACTCAGAGACTGTGATGCTTAAAAACTCTTCATTTGAGGCTATAGGATCATGTTGGTACCCTCTACAATAACCTCTCCCAGTTTTTTCTATCTCAGAGGTGTTTTCCTGTGGTGACGAGTTTTCAGTTGAGGAAAAAGTTAGATGCAAGCAGTGTAAAGTTGCAAAGTGGTGCAACTTTCGTTCTACAACTTGTACAACCAAACGGACTGTTCCAAAATGTCTGAATGGGTAATTTTATGCTAGGAATGGTCCTCTTTTTCACCCAAACACACCGAATCACTTTGACCTACATTGGATTAACGATTTCCCTTAAGAGTCCAAAGTGCAAAAAGGTAGCAATCTTTGACAGGCTATTACCTAGAAACCGTGATGCTTACAGACTCTCCATTTGAGGCTATGGGATCATGTTAGGATCTTCTTCAATAACCTCTATTGGTTTTCATTATCTCGGAGGTGTTTTCCCATGGTGATGAGTTTTCAATTGAGGGAAAAGTTGTCAAATGTAAGTAGTGTAAAGTTGCAAAGTGGTGTAACTTTCATTTTGCAACTCGTACAACCAAATGGACTGTTCCAACATGTCTAGATGGGAATTTTTACGCTAGGCATGGTCTTCTTTTGCACCCAAACATGTCGAATCACTTCGAGCTACATTGGACCAATGATTTTCCTTGAGAATCCAAAGTGCTAAAAGGTAGCAATCTTTGACAGGCTATTACCTAGAAACCATGATGCTTATAGACTCTTCATCTTAGGCTATGGGATCATTTTGGTACCCTCTACAATAACCTCTCTCATTTTTTACTATCTCAGAGGTTTTTCCCCATGGTGACGAGTTTTCAGTTAAGGAAAAAGTTGTCAGATGCAAGCAGTGTAAAGTTGCAAAGTGGTACAACTTTCGTTCTGCAACTCATACGACCAAACAGACTATTCCAACATGTATGGATGGGTATGTTTACACTAGGAATGGTACTTTTTTGCACCCAAATATTCCGAATCACTCCAAGCTACATTGGACTAATGATTTCCCTTAAGAGTCCAAAGTATTGAAAGGAAGCAATTTTTGAAGGGCTATTTCTTGGAAACCAGGATGCTTACAGACTCTATGTCTGAGGCTATGGAATCATGTTGAGACCCTCTACAATAACCTGTCTATGTTTTCACTATCTCGGAGGCATTTTCCCATGGTGACAAGTTTTCAGTTGAGGAAAAAGTTGTCAGATATAAACAATGTAAAGTTGCAAAGTGGTGCAACTTTCATTCTACAACTCGTACAACCAAATGGATTGTTCCAACATGTTTACATGGGTGCTTTTACTCTAGGCATGGTCCTCTTTTTCACCCAAACATGTTGAACCACTTAGAGCTACATTGGATCGGCAATTTCCCTTAAGAGTCCAAAGTGCTAAAAGGAAACAATCTTTGAAGGGTTATTTCTCAAAAACTGTGACAATTACAGACTCTCCATCTGAGGCAATGGGATCATGTTGGGACCCTCTACAATAACCTCTCTTTTTTTTCTATCTCAAAGGAATTTTCCCATGGTGACGAGTTTTTAGTTGAGGAAAAGGTTGTCAGATGCAAGTAGTGTAAAGTTGCAAAGTGGTGCAACTTTCGTTCTGCAACTCGTACAACCAAACGGACTATTCTAACATGTCTGGATGGGTATGTTAATGCTAGGCATGGTCCTCTTTTGTACCCAAACACATTGAACCACTCTGAGCTACAATGGACCAACGATTTCCCTTAAGAGTCCAAAGTGCTAAAATATAGAAATCTTTGAAGGGCTATTTCTTGGTAACCATGATGCTTACAGAAACTCTGTCTAAGGCTATGGGATCATGTTGGGATCCTCTACAATAATCTCTCTCAGTTTTTTCTATCTCAGAGGCATTTTCTCGTGGTGACGAGTTTTCCGTCAAGGAAAAAGTTGTCAGATGCAAGCAATGTAAAGTTGCAAAGTGGTGCAACTTTCATTTTGCAACTCATACATCCAAACGGACTATTCCAACATGTCTAGATAGGTACGTTTATGCTATGCATGGTCCTCTTTTCCACCCAAACATGTTGAACCACTATGAGCTACATTGGATTGGTGATTTCCCTTAAGAGTCCAAAGTGCTAAAAAGTAGTAATCTTTGACGGGCTATTACTTGGAAACCGTGTCACCTAGAAACAATTTTTCTAAGTCTACGAGATCACGTAGGGCCCCCTTTACAATAACCTCTCAGTATTTTATATCTCTAAGGTATTTTCCTATGGTGTCGAGTTTTTAGTTGATGGAAAAAAGAGTCAAATGGATGCGATGTAAAGGTGCAAAGGGGTTTAGGGTTCATTGTGTTCCTCGTGAGTAAGTGAAAGTGAATCATTTACTCAAATATACTTAATCCATGAACTACACACATGAATACAAAGTATATGCATGAAAACACATAAGTCGTAAAGTATACACTGGAATACTCATAAGTGACAAAGTATACACATAAGTTGTAAAGTATACACAATACGCATGATATTATCATTCAATAATTGCTATCAAATATAGGATTTAAAAAAAATCACGTAGGCATACAAAAAAAGGCCCTAGTACATAGTCATTTCCCAGTAGGGGAAGGAAATAGATCATGTGTTGCCTTCACAGTCGACACAGTCTTCCACAATAGTAGCATGTTGACATTTTGGAGTGACAAGCACTTGTACAAACCATCAAGGTGGTAGTTAAACTACATACAATAGAAAATCTGCTTAGAATAACAAATCTATATTATTCTAAACAACCTAATTGATGATGAAATAGTAATGCAAACTAGAAAAGATGCTTAGAATAATAAATCTATATTATTTTAAACAACCTAATTGATTATGAAATGGTAGTGCAAACTATAAAAGACACAATAACAAATCTATATTATTCTAATATGTTACATATACCTCTGCCAAAGGATCAGAGCTGGCTATTGTTGCAGCAACTCCATGATCAATCATTCCAAGAATATTGCAATATACTTCGAATGAGAAGTCTATATGGTCACAACAGAAAAGATTCTTAGACTAACAAATCTATATTATTCTAAACAACCTGAATGATGGTGAATTGGTAATGCAAACTAGAAAAGATGCTTAGAATAGAAAATCTATATTATTCTAATCAACCTAAATGATGATGAAATGGTAATGCAAACTAGAAAAGATGCTTAGAATAAGAAATTTATATTTTTCTAATATGTCACATACCTTTGTCAAAGGATCTAAAAAGCTAGCTATTGTTACAGTAGCTCCATGGTCAATCGTGCCAAGAACATCACAATATACTTTGAATGAGAAATCTATATGGTCACAATAGAAAAGATGCTTAGACTAACAAATCTATATTATTATAAACAACCTAAATGATGATGAATTGGTAGTGCAAACTAGAAAAGATGCTTAGAATAGAAAATCTATATTATTCTAAACAACCTAAATAATGAACCTTAGCAGATAAAAAATATCAAAATTTGATGAACAATATCATACATGTCCCATACAACAAATGATCTGCTACTCAAGTGTGCCTGAAGGGTCATCTCTTATCTTTATCTAGTTTCCAGTAATGCTTCATGATCAGCACTACTAATTGTCCATAGTTTTTTGTTTTTAGTCTAGAATGATGTCTCAATAACTTAACATTTTTTAATATAACAAGTTGTGAATACTTGAGAATGGTTTTATGTTTCTCATAGTTTTCAAATGCAAGTATGTCATTCTTTCTAATCATATATGTTTGCAACCAAGTTCTAGAAACAACAACTGAACTTGTGTGATCATAATTTTTTTATCAACATCTAAATATACTTAGAATGACAAATCTATATTTCGTCTAAACAACCTAAATGATGATGAAATGGTAATACAAACTAGAAAAGATTCTTAGAATAACAAATCTATATTATTGTAAACAAGCTAAATGATGATGAAATGGTAATGCAACCAAGTTCGAGAAACAACAACTGAACCTATAGGATGCATGAACCCATCATCATCTGTAATCAGTTGTGTTAGCTTTTTCTTTCCCTGTACACATCGTACCAACCAATATAGTATGATCCCTCTTTATTCCCTTGTGGTGCTACAATTGAATAGACATGTCCTGGCTATACAAGATCTGAAAGATGATCGTAGTCAAGCGAACTTTCCATTACATCTTCTAATGAGGATTATGTTACAGATAAATGGGTTAGGTACTATGGAATCCATGTATCTACCCACTCACTTGACTCACACTGATCCCAATCACACTTAATACAATTCTAACAAAAACAAGCCATCTCTTGTGTCCATTTAGTACATGCACTCGCATCTGAGCTTCGAAATGAATGCATCTTTGAAGAATTTCTAATTGTTTGAAATTCATTTTGTCTCCCAATGTGCCCTCCTCAACCAACCAAAATAACCTACACACTTGTGAATCAAGTGTACCTCCTCGTGATAGTGCATAAGTACACCAATCCATAATAGAACGTGCATCACTAAATGTCGCACCACCCCTAATCTTCATTTGTTCCTTAACCAAATATCTCTTCACACATGCACCTGCACCATCATTCCTGCCTTTTCCATGCTCAGCTTCGAAAAAACTCCAAATATGTGGTACACCCCTCTCTATATGCATCTTGCTCAACCAATAAAACATGCGAGCATTCTTGAATTTCCCTGTGTATTCATCTAACCAAATCAAATGTTGACCCATTGCAATTCTCTTTTCCTACAAGAACGCAAAAAAGAAATCAAAACAATGTTGTACAAACTCGGATGAATGAGATCTATCATCACTCATGTAAAAATGGTACTCCCTGATTATCTTCCTATCCTCTTTTGTACTATCAAGGGCATGCCTATATGTTATATGGACAAAAATAGAAATTTGAATAGAATTATAATATTGTGATTGAACTTCATTTTGTGGTTGCAATGTGTAATTTTCAGCAAATTCAACTATAGATATAATAGTTCCAATGGGGAAAAAGTCCTTACACATCCTAACCACTGTGACCTATGGCTATGCCTTGCATACTTATAGAAAATATTTTTCTTAAAATCTGAAATAAAATCAGCAATACTTACCTCTCTTGCAACCAACTCGCATCTAGAACCCTCACCTCCACTCTTCAATGTGTATTTGACTATCTCAAACTTTTTTTCTCAAAACATTCGTTACCAAAATCATAATTGCTGCCCTCATGAAAGCATGTTATAAACTTTGATAAACCACCACATTGCAAACACATTTCATTTTTAATAATTATTTCTATAAAATAAGAAACCATCACCTCTAATGCATAAAAATGAATCTAACAACTCCCTAGATAGCTTGGGAAGTTGCACTAAATGACACTCCTGCAGCATTTGTTTAGTAGGCATAGTAGAACAAATATGGCATAACAATTCATGATATATTGAAAACTCAACATGGTATTTACAACATGTATTATGAACATTAATAGGTACACAATAAAATGGCTTGCAAGAGTCAAAATCCCTTTGTGAGATTTTCCAATTTGGATGTTCTTGACAAAATTGTTTGGCTACATTCCAAAAAATGTTTAGGATGTGGTTTACGATCTCGATTACCAGTTCGTAACTTTAAAACATCCTTTACATTTGATGATACTCTAGAGTGAGAATTTCGGTATTGTTCAATTTGCATCTTTACATTATTGGTTAGCTTTTTATCAACACTTGGAAGTCTCCCACTAAAATTCCACGTATCATTTTGATGAGCACCATCAAGTCTTCCTCTTCTTGAGAGTTCTCTATTCAATGTTTTACAATTTAATTTAAAATATATACAAGTTTTTCTCATAAAACGAACCTTTCTCAAATGATGGCTTACTAGTGAGGTTGCGATCACTCTTCGATCTTGACCCTTTTATCTTTTTCCTTACTAGTCTTTCCAATAGAGGTTAGAGCATTAAAAATATTTTTTACAATAAGACTATTTTTTTCTAATTTTTTTGTGAGACAAATCTACAATTTTTTTAATACTGGTCTCATTTTGTAAATCTTAAGTAATTGCACGAAAAGTTGACATTGTTCAATTAATGTCTTATCAGAAAAGAATTCATTGAAAATTTTGGTAGCCCACAAACGAATCATTAAATGTGACCTTTTTCCTTCAAGATTATCAATTATCTTCACATCTATTTCAACAAACCATTTAGGGGTTATTTTGTAATTAGGTGTTACATAAGGTTCATTTTCAACATTTTCAATGTTATCAACATTTTTATGTTCAAATATAATTTTTTGATTAGAGGGAAAAACAGGTTTTGAATGGACCCAAAACCATTTACAAATAGGTTTTGAATGGGCCTGAAACTATCAGGTTTTGAAGGGACCCAAAATCCAAACTAGGATGATCATGTTGCCCAAAGAAAAAGACAAGAGCACCCAACAGCCAAACAGAAATAGAACCACAACCCTACCCCACAGCCAAAACTAGCTGCCAAACACAAAAACAAGATTTTACAAGGATCTTGAACCCATAGGTTTTGAAGAGACCATCAACCCTTTACAAACAAGTTTTGGCAGGGACCATAAACTCAACGAAATTGCTTGTAACAACCAAGCAACAACACACCAGTCATTCAGGATAATCAAACTCTTCAAACCACTAGTAGAAACAACCAAGTCACAGATAGCCACAAGGGTAGAAAAAATAGAGCCCAACAACACATCCACTCCACCTTAATAGGATAAATCATCGCATACACTCAAGGCTCCAGCATGTCCCACAAAAGCCAACAGTTCTCTCCACCTCTATAAGAGAAAAAACCAAACTCATCCTTGCCACAACAGCCACAACAAAACTACAAATCAACACTCCACCTAAATAGGAATGGCCTTCACCTCAATGGGAGATGTAGGAGAGAGACATCAGCCACAGAATACACCTCACCCACAAAAGGAGAGGACTCCACCTCCATAGGAGAGGCCTCCACCTCAATAGAAGACCCAATACTCAAAGAGAAGGCAATGAATGCAACAAAAAGAATGAGCTTAGCAAACACAAGCATCAAAATCATCTGGGTCTTCAAAATAAACTCTGAATACCACCCAATCCACCACACCTCTAGAGGAACCAAAAACAACTTCAACAAAGGGAGAGCCACTAAAAAATGTTGAACCAACACTACCACAACACACAAGAACTTATCTGTAGAAACAACAAAGACATCCATTAGCTTAGAGAAGATCTAGGTCCTGAAACAAAACATCAAAAGCCACCCAACCAAGAGAGTCCAATCACAAAAAATGATCTCCGAGGACACACACCCCTTCCAAAAGGCCAAGAAGGGGAGTAAACCAACCAACCAAAAATGGGAACTTTATTTTCCTTCTAGACACACACTTCCAACAATGGCAGGGAGGGAAAAAACCACTCCATGACAACCCCTAAAGCTAAAGAAACATTGAAGAACATCCTCTTGAGGTACACCCAACCCAAACCCCAATAGGGTGCTAATGAAAGAAAAGCACCAAAGGGCATAAAGAAAATCCACAACCAATGAAATCACTCCTAGTAGGAGAGCCACAGACCCACACTCAAAGAGGGTTCAAACCAAGATAGAAGCCCCCATTCACTAAAGAAAAGCAACATCGAACAAAGGGGGAAAACTAGGAATAGAAGAAAGAAAGATACAACTGCTCTCACAAAATAAACCACCAGAGCAAGCTCACATCATATCCCATAAGGAAAAGAGAGGAAAAACTCCCAACCCGAGTAGTAATGCCACACCACAATAAGGGCTAGAGACCCAAAATAGGTTCCAAACCATAGAAATAAACATTAAAGCCAACTACCATTTGGAAACCACAAACTGGCTGGCAAAGATAGCCCTAGGTCAGGACACCTCCAAGGAGTAACCAAAAGAAAGAGCCCCTCCACACACCAAGAGGAACCAAGAAGAGGGCCATAGATCAAAGTCACGACCAGGAAAACCACCTTCAACCACCTGCAAACAGTAAGAGATGCCGCCAGAGCACACCAAATGAGGTACATCACACAAAAGACCTTGAAACATGACAACCACCTCAGCAAGAACACCCACAGACGCATCCAAGAAACAGAGCCAAAGAATTCTAGATGGAATACATAGGCCATCTGCCCTCCCATCATCTTCAGACTCCTCATCGCCATTAGAGGATTTGAAAATTCATCTCCCACCCAACCCACTCCGCCCACTTTGCCTCGCCGTCATTGTTTTTGATTCATTCAAATACAATGTTATTAACATTTTTATTCTCACTATTTTCAATATTTTCAACATTTTCAATAACAATTTCATTTCCAACAACATTTTCATTTTTAATAACAATTTCATTTTCAACCACATTTTCATTTTCAACATTTTCAATAACATTTTCAACAACATTTTCATTATCAATGTTGTTCACATTTTCATTTTCATTTTCAATGTTTTCATTCTCAATTTCAATATGATGTTCCATATTTTCAATTTCTATTTCATCTTCACTTGAATCAACATTTAATGGTTTGGAAGAAGCTTCAATTTGAATATTTTGCATACCTTGTCTTCTTTTCCTATGACTTTCTCTATCTTTTGCTCTATATTCTTCAATTTGATTTGTTGTAAGTTTCCTTTTACCTTTTCTCTTATGCTGACTGTTTCTCCCCATTGCACAAACAAAAAAATACACACAAATGATTGCACAAATGATTTGAAAAGCTTAATTTTGTCTGATGCAGAAAGAAAGCATGAGAATTTCATGACAAAAAGAATGTAGGGACTGTTGAAATACTCAAAAATGGTCCCATTTTTTTTATATAACTTACAAAACGGATATATGTTAACTTTAGCCTTATAAATTACAATATATCATAATATATATTTATTATATATTAATATACTATGTTAAATTATTATACATATTTATATATTATATACTATATGTTATATATTAATATTATATTAATATATGTTATATATTAATATTATATTAATATATGTTATATATTAATATTATATTAATATATATTCTTTGGGGGCTCATCCCTCTTCCCACACAAGGGCTTCAGTTCAGTGGTATAAACCTAAAATGGGGTGGATAAAAATCAATTTTGATGGGGCGTTGAAGGGTAATATGGGACCTTCAGGGGTTGGGTGCGTTGCTCGAGATGATACTAATAATATTTTAGCAATTGAGACTAATAAGTTGGCAGAAGGTACAAATAACAAGGCAGAGGTGCAAGTTGTACTCTCAGCAGTGGATTTGGAAAATAAGCTACATGTAGAAAGATTGAATCTGGAAGGAGACTCGCAGGTGATTGTCAATGCGATTGCTAATGGCAAAGCACAAGTCTAGAAACTTGACAAAATATTCAACATAATCTGAAGTAAGCTCAACAACTTCTAAAATTTTAAAATTTCTAACATCTACCATGAAGGCAACACTTTAGCAGACAACTATCTAAAATGACGATGAAAGTGGCCAAGTAGTTTGGTTCAAACATAGCGGAGGTTTGGCAGTAGGGATAAAAGGTGGCAGTGGATGTCAACCTCATTAACGAAGTGGTTGATTGGCATGGAGTGGAATAATTACACATTGCTTTGGTACAGGGGCTTTGAATGTTGGGAGTGATCGATGCATATTTAGTCTTTCTCATTTTTGATGTGTTCATTCCTTTTGTTTCTGTAGACTTTCACTGGTGAGTGCCAAAGGTTGGTGTCTATAGGAAAATGGAAGTTAATTTCTCTCTCAAGGCCTCAAAGCAACAAATGGAATTTTGGGGACCTGTCTCAGATGAAAGATTGAAGAATGTGTTCGCCACAAGAGACTCTTTCTTCCTCAGTTTGGTCTGGGATCTCTTGGGAATTGATTTTTTGGTCTCCAAATTTTTTTATCGCACAAATATAGATATTTCTTCTCTGCTTTGTGCATGGGGCCTCCATTTTAGCTCACAGGAGGAGGTTTGAAGGGTGATGGAAAGACGTATCAAGCCAAAATGGCAGGTTGGTTTGGAGGAGATCACGGCTTGTGTAGTGTCGGGGTGAGGTTTCATTGCCACTCATGGTGATTGGTTTGGCTTCCCGGGTGTGCCTCACCAATGGCACCCCTTTCTTCTGCACAAGGCTCTTGAAAACATCCCGGAAAGGAAAGTGGAGGCCCAAAAATACTGGGCCTTTATTCTAGATTATGTGCATGATTAGGAATTAGTGATTGCAACTAGGATTCCTAGAGAACAAATGAATCCAAACCTCTTTCGCTTCAAGTTGTATGGTGCGTGGATGGACATGGAGGTGCAGAGGAGGGAAATTGGCCATGGTGGGCTATGTGGGAGGGGTCATGGTGTGGCACGAGGTAGTGGCAAGGCTCGTAGTCATGGTTTTGGTCGAGGGTGTAGTCACAGGGTATGAAGTGGGGTAGTTCAGTGCCCTTTGTTTTTTCTCTTTGCTTATTTTGTTGGTTTCATTACTGGTTGTCTACAGACATTAAAATGCTATCAAATTTGTAAATTTTTCTTTATGGGTGTATCAGGTAGTGTAGCTTGTGAATTTTGTTTTGGATAGTGCGTTTATGCACTTGACTGGTGCTTGTAAATCTCTAGGTTAGGTTTGTATTTTTGTTGTGTTACAATTGGAATATGGTTGGGTTTGTTTTCAGACATTCAAGAATAGACATTTCTCAATTTTGTATTTTCACATTATAATATAATAATAAAACATATATTTTACTGACCAAAAAATATATATTTATTATATATTAATATTATATATTAATATAAATATATTAATATTATATATATATATATATTAATATTATATATATATATATATATTAATATTATATATATATATATATATAAATTTATATATTTATTGTATATTAATATTTATTATATATTAATTTATATTAATATATAATATATATATTATATATTATATATTATATATTAATAGATTATATATATTATATATTATCACACTCTCCTCTATCCCTCTCAAGACTTTCTATCTCTCCCTCTCCCTCTCTCCCTCTCAAGACTTTCTCTCTCTCTCCCTTTCTCCCTCTCCTGAGCCCACTCCCTCTCTCCTAAACCCTCTCTCTCTCTCCTCTCCCCTCTCTCTCTCTCTCTCTCTCTCTCCTCTCCTCCTCTCTCTTTTATCTCCCTTTCTCTTCCTCTCAAGGGTTTTCCTCTCTCCCTCTCTCCCTCTCCTCTCTCCCTCTCCCTCTCTCCCTCTCTCTCCCTCTCTCCCTCTCTCTCACCATCTCCCTCTCTTCCTCTCTCCCACTCTCCCTCTCTTCCTCTCAAGTATTTCCCTCTCTCCATATCTCTCTCTCCCTCTCTCTCACTCTCCCTATCTTCCTCTTAGGTATTTCCCTCTTTGCCTCTCTCCCACTCTCCCTCTCCCTAAACCCTAAATCCACCCTCTCTCCCACTCTCCCACTCTCCCTCTCTCCCACTCTCCCTCCCTCTCTCTCTCCCTATCTCCCTCTCTCTCTCCCTCTCTCCTCTCCCACTCTCTCCAACTCTCTCCCTCTCCCTCTCTCTCTCTCTCTCTCTCTCTCTCTCTCTCTCTCACAACACAACCCCAAAGGAAACTAATACATCTCACATTTATGCAACAAAATTTTTTTTAAAGTAACTAATATGCAACATACTGTTAACATGCAACACTTGAAATGAAACTATACATGTACAACATATGACAAAGTCCCTTGGGGTTACATGACTACATTACATTACGAATCAACATCTATTACATTACATGAAAGATAAGCATCTACCAACAATCAGAAGATAATAACATGAACTTGGACATTCAATTTATAACATAAAGATACATCGCTCAAGGATTACGTCAATTCAATATAGCTTCCCATCATGAATGGGGAAAGTACAATATCATGGAATAATACAAATGATATGAATATAAAGCATCAAAACTAGATCCAACACTGGTATAGCTCTGGAGTCATAGCAACCGGTACAACTCTACACAACTCGATCCTCGGCTAGGGACCCAATGGGGTGCATAGCACATTCCACCCAACCACGTGGGCCCTAATGCCCACCCCCCATGCTAGGAGATGACAAGGAGGACCTCAACAAAAACCATCAAGTGAAGCAAGGATTACAAGACTTCACGACAAGAGCAAAAATAACATAAGATAACCTCCAACACAAGAAAGAACCAACACAAGACAACATAACAAAGCATCAACAAACACATGACAACATTTGCTTCCAGAGGCTCAAGAACAACAAGAGGGAAACAACAACATAGAAGGTTGTTAAAGGGTGGAGTGTCATCGCATAGGTAGTCACAGGTTACCTTGCCATAACCTTCCTAGGCTATCGGCCCCCATCTTGGGTTTCCTTGGTAAACTCCACCAGCCACCAAACCCCCATGCTCACTATGCAGGATCGACATACCTTGCAAAATTATTATGCAGAGGCAAGGCAGTTGATCTTTCCATTCCAGGCCTTCCCACTCATCCCAAGCCTAAATGAGCACTTGGGCCCATGAGTGAGGCTACATTATCTAAATTAATATGTGAATCTACCCAAACCCCCTAATTAATTAATTAAGTTATAACTTGATTAAACTCGCAATGGGTTATCCTGGACCAGCCACTTTGGGTGCCAGCCCCTACTGAGAGCCACTCTCCCAACTAACAATAAAATCCATAAACATAAATGAGGCAAGCCAGCTTGCACAAACTAGCAAAACCATATAAATATGCACATAAAATGAGGCAAGCAACAACTCACACAAGATCTCTATTAAAACCATTTCCACTATGCAAGGCTCAAACCCACATAAACACAATCCAAGTGTAAAGGTCAACCATTATCAAATAACAAAATCATGAGACCACCCACTTACAAGTGAAACAACATAAAACTCAAATAAATACTTTAGCCTTGATATGGGTTATCCAAGGTGGATCCTCCTAGATTGTCAGCCCCCATACCAAAACTTACAAGTAAAAACCATGCTTCCGTCTATCCTCTGGAAGACTAACAAATTAACAAAACAAGGGTTTCCCCATCAAAGTGACAATAACAACATAATCTCAAAAGACTTTTACATTACACCGTCACAAATCAACAAGTGTAGAATAACGGATGGAAACATCTCAAAGAGATCTCCAACTCCATCAAACTAACATGATCAACTACAATTACCAACAATAAATCAGCCAATAGGGCATCCAAGGGAGACCTCAATTTTCTCCACACACGATACCCTAAAAAACTAACAATTTGGCTAATGAATAGCTTGAACCAACTCAACAATCACAACAAAACTAGAAGCCAACACCTTTAAAAGATTAACAACTTCATACAAAGTGAAACAAAATGACCAATAGCAAATTCAATCAACAGTACAACTAAGAGAGACATGACTGGGCATTAAACAAGCATTAACGTTCCAGCCATGATCTCAACTAAGATTGCAAATCAGAACGACATTAAAATAAGCTATCTACTAGTTCAAATTAAAAGATTATATACCGATATGGCAAGAAAACTCTATCATCCATGAAGCAATCAAAGAGTTTCACTTTACAACATTGCTATAAGGGTTAAACAAAAGTAAATTTCACAAAGAGAAATACATTAAGCAATCAAGATCATAATCACCCAACAAAAAGGTATCATACTTTTTTTATTTAATTAAGCCTTTCATTTAATGATAAGACAATCTATTATCTCTCAAATTCGAATAAGAACTAAGAAATAAAGAAAATATTCTAACGAACTATTGTTTCTAATTTCATTACTTACTATAATCATCTAACTTAAAACAAGAGATCATTCCACAACATCTATAACTAATGTGTGTGTGTGTGTGTATACATACATACGTTGTTTTATTAAATCAATTTTGCTATAAACTCTTCTACTCGTTAATCTAATAAAATCAACAACTTACTAAGACAAAGTATTATTTTCCTATCACTTTACTTCCAATACATGTATACATTTATATTAGTACATCTTATAATAGGAAAGCTAATCAAAATATGCTAATGTGATCTAAACTTGTTTACATACATTTATTGATACCCTCATATGTATCTATATATTAGAAAACAAAAGTAAACTATATTTCTAAAATACATAAGGAGACCTAAGGTTATTACCTTCATATATAAACCTTTCCAATACAATACATCAATCCTAAGGCAAATTTAAGCTTCTACCATGTTATCTTGCTATTATTTTGAAAGCATAACAAGTACATTTGGTATCTACTTTGTTGACGATATCTACTTTGTTGACAGGGAATGCAACTCATAATATTTTATACACAATACTAGCCTTTTCTACCTTTCTAAATCATTCTTTACTTATATTTGAATAAACCACTACACTTAGTCTATACCCAATTATCATTCTTTACTTATATTTGAATAAACCACTGCACTTAATCTATACCCAATTAAATTAGCTTTGTATTGATAACTTAACCAAATACAATTCTACAGTTAAACAATATTTTATTTCACTTCCCATCAATCCTAGCTTGTCTTGACTCATCATAGACTCATTCCATAGAATGACAATACAGCTAACTATATCTCCTCTCTATATAGTAGGGAACGGTTTATATTTATATATATATATAAAATCTCAATAGAAATCAAACAACAGATTGCAATTAACAAGATAAACTTTTATTTATGTGCATATATTTCTATACATATAAATATGCTACGTACTAGTGAATGCTTACTTGAAAAGTCAAGGTTAGAGGAAATTTCAATGTGGAAAAAGTGGTTTGAAGGTTCCGAGAAAAGTGAACCAAAATCGTCATTTAAACAGGTATAGCAATATAGTGAAGAATTATTGATGGTGCTAACTCAAACAATCTAAAGTAGTAGGCTCACACTATAGTAATGTGTGCTGAGTCTGATATTCAGAATTTATAAAAAGATTAGATATCATGTTGGGATGGATCTCAAAATTCTTGAATTAATGAAACACCCAGAACTCATCCAGACATTGTAAGCTTTGATTGTGTCTCAGGCGCACACAGCCATGCAGATTGAGTGGGTGAGGGTTGTGCGTACTTCATAAGACAGTAACCCTTATTACATTACATGCATATTTGAACATAGGTGCGCATGATTGACTTTCATGCCCGACCTGGCTACCTAGGGAGCACCCTAAACCGGTGGTGCCTAAGGATCATAAAAATATAGATGGAGTATTTCCAGCGACACAAATTGCAGAGACCATGTTCTTGTGGAGTTTATTGGTGAGGCTAATGAAATAATCTAAAAGATAGGCTCGTGCTATAGTAAGGTGCACTAAATTAGTTACTGTTGAATAAGGAAATGAAGTCTATCTCATCTCCATCGATATTCATACAAGATTCTCAAAGGGTGTTGATATGGGAATAAATCGATTCCATTCACAATAATGAACTTCATGAGCAAAGTAGAGGTACGGTGAACAAGCAAAAAGGATCCATCGAATGCTTTAGTCTCACAAAGGCCAAACCAAACATTTGTACCGCGGCTTACAGAATGGTCTAATGATAACAATTGAAATCTATAACATCACATTACCATGAAATCCAAGGAATGAAGTGTGGAATTATTCAATGTGTAGAGTTCCCGTCAAAGATTCGCTTATCTGACGTTAACTACAATATAGTGGCCATAATAAGTGATTGATTTAGCTTATTTATAGTCATTTTAAGATAGCATTCACAGGAGGTGGTTTGATCAGTGGTGAGGTGGTTTGATCAGTGATTTGATTAATCTTATGTCAAGCATGCAATTTTGCCAGCGTTGAGGGTAAGAAGGATGTAGGGCATAGCTTTTTGCTTCAAAATATGTTAAGTAAAAGGTAAATGCACAAAGTTGAGTCCACGAAACATGGAAGTTTTTGCCTTAGCCAAAAAATTGAAATCAGCTTTGCAAAAACGGGATTTCGATTTCTCGAGCCTATATACAAAACGGGATCCCGCTTTTTAAAAATCGGGATTTTGTTTCCTATAGGATCCCGAACCAACGGATAAGGAACGGGATCCCGTTTTGTAGAAATCAAGATCCCATTTTATAATATTATTTATTTTTTTTAAAACAAACAGAGTTTATTTTGCAGCAAACGGGATTCCGAGTATAGGCGACAAGGACCCCCACAAATAGTTCCTACCCATGCCCCTTTTTTTTTTTGCATTTTTCCATTTTTTATTGAAATTGTGAAGAAAATAAGTGAATTTAACATGTTTTTTTAATTTATTTCATGTTTTGAGCATTTTTTCATGTTATAGTAGAAATGAGTAATTATAAAAATAGATAAAAAAATGCAATGAAACCTAAATATTTTTTAATAGAAATGAAAAAATGAACCTTGAATTGTGTTTTACAAACAAAATTTAACTTTTGAAACCTAAATTTGAATTTGAAAACCCTAATTGAAATGAAACAAAAATTGCATTTCAAAACCCTATAAATTGAAATGAAATAAAAAAATTGCATTTAGAAACCCTAATCAAACTTTTTGAAACCCTAAATTCAAATCAAATGAAAAAAATTGAATTTGAAAACCCTAGTTTGAACTTAAACGAAAAAAATTACATTAAAAACCCTAATTGCTTAGAAATTGAAACTCTAAATTGAATTGGAATGAAAAATTTGTTAAAACCCTAAATTGAAGTCGAACAAATCATTTTGATTTTGAAAACTAGGTAATTTTGAGCTCAAAAAAATTCATTTGCATTGCTTAAATGTTTTAAATTTTATTTGTATTGTATGGAAAAAATGATATGTTAAACTTTAGTTTCAATGTTAAATTATAATTAGATTAGACAACAATATGTTAAAGAATAGTTAAAATTCATAAAGTTTATCACTGTTTGTTTGCAAATTTAGTTAGCAAATTCGTAAATCCAAGCACGTATGTAATCGATTCCAATTGGCACTAACTTGTAAGTCTAAATTATTCCAAGGGCCACCCAAACTTCACCCTAAGTTTGCTAAACCCTAGACCTTGAACTGTAAAATCTAAACCCTCAACACTAAAGCATTTGAATTTTGTCTTAGGAGGTCTTAAAATGAAATTTGGTTGCCTTCAAAAACCCTCTGTTGTCACCATTCAATAGAGCTTTTTGTAATTTTTTCACTTATTTGAACACATTTAATATAAAACCTTTTGGTTTCTACAAGTTTATGAAGAGTGGATGATCACTCTCTATGACACTTAGACATGATCATTCGGGATCTAAATCATTGGAAGAAAACTTTATTCTATTATATCCACAAGATAGGAGAGTGCGAGTGAGAGTGCTATGGGTAAAGTTTCTTTCATTGGACATACCTAAAGTTATGTAGGTTCAATGTCAACAAGGGGTCTATTTGGTAGATTTATGAAAACTATTATGAATATCTAGAATACCATAAAAGTATAATTATAGCAATTCCAATTGGAAACACTTGGGTATATATCATATGAAATTTAAATCTATGGAGAGTTGATAATCCATGGAAAGAGGTTTGTATGGGAATATATGTATTAAGAAACACATACCATGACCTCTATAGGATTTTTAAGATGTGATCCTAGATAATAATCAACCCATGATCCTCAATCATAATGGATTCTTTAGCAATTAAGAGAGATTCAATAACCACATAATTACCTATATTTTGATACTATATAGATTTATGTGGAAGGATAGAAATGCATCAATAAGGAGACCAAGATGGAACCATTTAACACCTAAGGTATACCTATTACATGGGAAAGGGAGGAGGTACATGATGATAGATTGGAGGAACTAGGGTATATTATTACAATAGAGAGAAGAGGAGGATTCATATTATGCTCCTATAAATAAGAGGTTAATTTAGAAGATTAAAAGAACTAGATAATAATAAAGGAAATAATTCTATAGAGGGAGTGAGTGGGATTGTTAGAAATATACAAGGAGAGAGGTGAAGGTCCCAACACCTACATAGATTCCTACACAAAATACACCAATCTAGGCACTTCCTAGAAGGATCAAGATCCATGTGAGTAGCCTCTTTTTATTTTTGTATCTTCTACATATGTATATTTATTTCTTTATTATGTGATTAAAATTATGTATGATATAACTTATTAATAAGTGATTACAAGTATAATTATTAAAATATTTCATGTTTATTTTGATATCCTCTAATGTAGGAGGAAATTTTTACTTGTTTTAATAGATGTATGTTATTTTTGTGATATGTATAGATTGATTCATTTTTAACATGATACTTTTTTTTATTAGAGGGGTAAACACTTTTGACCCAGAGCTAGATGGAACCAATGAGGTCACAGTATGACTAAATTTGGACCTCACTAGACATATAGATCCCCTTAAGCCATCCTATCACCCTAAATCATAAATTGATTTCTTAAGGGGTCCCAATATGACATTTCTTAAGGGGATCAAAGAAGTTCTTAAAATTTTGTGAAGTTGCCCAAGGCAACCAAATTTAACAATAATAAGATCGTGCAAGATTATAATATGAATGAGATTTCATGATCTAGGTTGGTCAGTTGAAACAAGAGTAGATCTCAATCAACTATTCCACAAGAAAATGTTCTTCACTAACTTGTAGGTTCATTATATTCCAAGGGGCACCAAAACTTCACCCTAAGTTCTATAAACCCTAAACCCTGAACTCTAAAATCTAAACCCTAAACACTAAACCATTCATTTTGTCCTACCTAACCTTAAAGTGAAATTTGGTTGTCTTAGGAAAATCCACCAAATTTCATTCCCTTATGCCATCTAATTTTGTCATAGGATCTTACTACATATATCCCCTTAAGTTATCCTATTACCCTAAACCCTAAACTCTAAAGTCTAAACCCTAAACCCTAAAGCCATCATTTTTTTCTTAGGCTCTTAATGAAATTTGTTTGCCTTACGCAACTCCACCAAATTTCATGTAATTTTTTCCTAGGATCTTACTACATGTAGATCCCCTTAAGCTATTGTATTACCCTAAACCCTAAAGCCATCATTTTTTCTTTAAAGGCTCCTAATGAAATTTGGTTGCCTTGGGAAACTTCACCAAATTTTATTCACTTGAGCCATGTCATTTTCTCCTAGGACCTCACTAGACGTAGATCCCCTTAAGCCATCCTATCACCCTAAATCGTAATTTGATTTCTTAAGGGTTCCCAATATGACATTTCTTAAGGGGATCAAAGTTCTTAAAATTTGGTGATCAAAGTTTCCCAAGGCAACCAAATTTAACAATAATAAGACCATGCAAGATTATATAATATTAATAAATGATAATAAGTTTCCACAATCCATATCATAAGTTTGTATAGCTTCTGGATTTGATTGTGTACAAAGTTTTTAGCATCAACGTTTTGGATCACACTCTATGATCAATCATCAGGATGAAAGAGAGCAAGAGAAATGAGAGGATAATTGCACACTTAGACAAGATAAAAAGAAGAAAGGAGGGGGAAGGGAAGGTTACACGCAGATTAAGGACAAGAATAGAGATAAGGAAGAACAACAAATTAGAGAAAAAGAGTAGATAAATTAAAAAAAGAAAGAGAGAAAGAAAGAACCTAAGAATGATGAAAAGCATAGAATTATGAGTAAAATACAAAGAAGAAAGGAACCTTCGAAATACAATGAAGAAGTGAATAAATGCATATATATATAAATATATATATATCAGCTCAAAAAAATAAAATTAAAGGATAAAGTTAAAAGAAAAAATGAATAAACCAAATGATACAAATAACAAAGAATAAAATATATATAAGGATAAAATTAGACAAGATAAAAAAAGAAAAAAGAAAAAGAATAAATATAAAGAAAAAGGGGTAAACGCATAGAACAGTGATAAAAGAAAAGATAAAAGATAAAATAAAATATAAAAGAAACAATAAAAATCAATGAACAAAAGAAAAAAAAATCATAAAAGAATATATATATATATATAACAACCTTTGAAACAATAACACTAAAAGAAAAATAGGTAAAGAGTAAAAAGATTAATAAAACCTTAAAATATGAAAAGAAATAACAACCTTTGAAATAATAACAATAAAAGAAAAAGGGTAAAGAGAATAAGATTAATTAAACCTTAAAAAAGAAAATAAGAAAAGAAAAAGAAGAGTAAAAAGATAAAGGAATGAAATAAAAGAAAAATAAAAATAGATAGATAAAAGAAAATGATGAAACAAAATGAATCTACAAAAGGATTACAATAGATAAGAAAAACGAATGACTTTTAAAGGAATACAATAGATAAGAAAAAATGAATAAACAAACGGATATAAATGAAAGAATATAAAAAAGAAAATAAGAATAGAAATATATAAAGAATAAACACAAGAAAATATTTATGAATGTCAACTCTTAAAAGAAAATAAATTAGATAAAAGAATAAAAGAAGAGGAAAGAGGCAGGAAAAAATGAAAGAAATAAATCTAAGAACATGAAAGAATAAAAGCAAAGAAAAGAGAATAGATAACGAAAAAGGAATAGAAGAGAAGGAAAAAATAAAAAGAGGATATAAGAGAATAGAAATAATAATATATATATAAACAAAATAAATCAAATCAAATCCATTAAAATCAAAAATAATAAAGAAAAGGAACGAAGAAAGAAAAACAAAATGAAAACATAGACGAGAAAAACACAAATTAAGCCTGGGAGCAAAAGAACAACACAACTACCAAGGCAAGACTAAGGAGAAAGAGAAAGAAAGAGGAACATGATGAAAGGAGTGTTAGAGTAAAGTAATTAATTAACTTTACTCTCCTCTTAAGACTTCACTTTATGCACATATATTAATCATTTAAAATTAATATTAATTATTAAATGCACTCACCTTTAGGGTTAGGTTTTCCTTTCAGTTTAGATCTCCTTTTATAAGGATTGATCTCTTGTATTCTAACTCTCTTGATTCATTTTTTCTCTATTAATACATTTTGCACATTGTCAGAGTCAAAACCCTTGCTTTGTTCTCTCTCTTTCTTTGTGACAAGTTTCTTGCATGCAGGTGTTCTTTGGGTTCTATGGATTTGTATTTCTCAAATCCTACATGGTATCAGAGCCAGATCTGTTGCAGCTTGTTTAGTTTTTTGAAAGAATTAGAGATCTAGGTTTTGGTTGCATCAGATCTATGTTTATCTTCTATTTTTTATTTGGAATAGGGGTTTTTTTTTGGTGCACTTTGAGCTCAAACAGACCTCATCGTTGAGCTCGCAGCATCCAAAAACCCCTATTTTTATATAAAATATGTCTGATTTAGACACAGTTGCACCAGAAGGCAAAAAAAGATTACCCCAAGGCCGTACAGCCCCAGGGCACATAGATCGAGGTCCAATTTTTTCAAAAAAATAAAAAAATCAAAAAGAAAAGTTTTTTTAAAAAAATTTGACACCGCCAGTGTATTTGAGGGCCACCGACTGGCCACCAGGCAGCGACTCGCCAGCCGCTCTGGCCAGCGGAGCCACCGGTTAGCCACTCGGCTACCATCGCAGGTGGTGACCAACAGTAACTACCTACAGTTAACCGCCAGCCACAAGCTTGCAGCCAGCGCACCACCTGTGCACCGCCCGTGCACCACCGGTCTGAGAGGAGCCACCAGGGCGCCACTAGGGCCTCTCTTCATTCTTTTTTTTACCTCTTTTGATAAATCGGGCATAAATTGGGGGTCTGATCTCTGTTTTTCGAAAACGAATAGGCATTGGAAAGCTGGCTCCGAGCCCGTTCTGATGGTGTAGGAAATTTTTCAGAATTTTCCAGTTTGTTTGCATTTTTTTGCAGTAAAAGTCTAATGATATTTTTGCACTCTGAGGGGCATAACTTGCTCAATTTTTCTCCGCTTTTCGAAAGCGAATAGGCGTCGAAAAGGTGGTTCTGTGATCTTTCCATATCTATACTCTATTTCATCATAAAATTCTTCATGTACATAGATATTTTTCTCAAACAATTACTACTTTCTATTATTTTTTGGCTTTCAGTTTGTACTGGGGATTGGTTTTTGCATTGTGAGGGGGTGTTTTTTCTTGCTTTCTGTCATTTACATAAAAAAACTAGAATCTATAAACAACAAAAAAAAAAACAAACAAACAAACCCCTTCTGCATCTTCTGTCTAGTTCTAAAAGACCACTAAATAATAATAATAAAAAAAATTCAAAGCAGTTGAGGCACAGTTCACAGGATGGCTGATAGATCTATTGAATCTCTCACACTGCATAATTATCACACTTGGAAGGGTCGCATGATGACTCTTCTTCAGTCTCGAGGGTTATGGTCCTGTTTGGATGAGGTTCAACCTCAGTTGACTCACCCCTTTGAGGTTATGTAGCACAGGAACCATATGGATCGGGCTATGGGATTGATGGCTTTACACATTTCAGACAGTCTCCTATTTCATCTTGATGGGTGTCTCACTCCTTGAGCCATTTGGATCAAGTTTGATGGACTTTTTGGCACTGTCAATGAGTTCAAAGCATTGCATCTTGAGGCTGAGTTGACTTCCTTGGTACCTGATTTGTTTCCCTCCATTGAGGACTTTTTGATGAAGTTCAAACAGCAAAGATCTATCGTGTAGGGTTGTGGCAAGACTAAGACTGATACAGAGTGCATCTTCCTAATTCTCTCCAAGCTTCGGGGTCCATTTCAGATCTTCTCTTCGACCTTCTATTCCACCATGGATTCCTTGGGTGCTCAACATGTCATGCCTAATTTTGAGGTGTTTTGTGATCATCTGACTCATGAGCAAGACAAGCTCAAGTAGATGGATTCACTTTCAGGTTCACAAAACCAAGTGTTGGTAGCCCAGTCCTCCACGAGAAAATAGAAACAGAAACCAAAGACCATAGAGCATTGGAAGGATTCCAGTTCACAGCACACCTTTGATTCACCTTCTCCTAAGGGGGAATCATCAAAGAAAGATAGACCTAAGTGTTCTTATTGTAATAAGCCAGGACATTCTGAGTCCAAGTGTTATGAGAAGAAGATAGATGGATATTCCAAATAGGTTTCAGATTTGATAGCTCTTCTTGAGAGGAACAATATTCATCACTCTTCTTCATCTACATCAGGTGAGTTTTCTTCTTCATCTTCATCTTCATTCCAGACAGATGGACAGGCCCCACATAAGGATCATGCATTATGTGCAACCACCAGTTCACATTCATCTAGATGGCTATTGGATTCAGGTGCTTCACACCATATGGCATCTTCTCAGGACATGTTCTCATCCTTTGAGGATACATCCTCACCACACATATTGATGGGTAATAACACTTATATGAGTGTATGTGGGAAAGGTTCTATCAACATTGATGATGGTACATTCAATGATGTACTATGTGTTCCATCTTTGTCCACTAACCTTCTCTCCATCTATCAGATTACTCACAGTGGGACAGGGAAGACAGTTGAGTTCACACCTGATTCAGTGTACATCAGAGACATTCAGATTGGCAACATTGTTGCAATAGGGACAATTGATCACTCTTCCCGATTGTATGTATTCACACACTTTGGTCCACCATCTCCACTGTCTAAGTTTTCCTCTCTTTCTACAAGAGAGCATGCAGTATCTAAGGTGAATTTTGGTCACTTGAACTTATGTGTTATTCCATCTATTCATGAGACTAGTTTTGAGACTTCTACACCTCTACCTCCTGTTGAGATCACATCTGTTCAGCAGGATTCCTCTTCAGCTATGACTGACATTGTTGCTCCTCTCATCGAACCATCAAGTGTAGTTGTTGAGGCCATATCAGAGGATATTCCTTTCCTCACAGATGACAGTTTCAGAACACCTGTTATCCCATCTTCCTTGAGATTCCATTTTAGGATCATCTTGAGTTGTTTGATTCACCATCCTGTTATTCAGACACTCATAATGCAGTTCCATTCTTCAGTGAGCATCATCCAGGACTTCCATTTTCACCTCACATCTAGGGATTTCCTCTTCCTCGACTGTTGGATCTGTTTCTTCCTCCGAGGAGACACATTGTTTTGATCATTAGCACAGGGGTTCTCTCATTTTGGGTGGGTTTTGGAGCCTCTTCTCTCTCCTATGGGGGAACATATTTTGTACTTGCGTGATAGAAGTAGTTCTTGGGGGGTCATGTTGAGTCCTCCTTCTATCTCTCTTCTTCTTTCACTCTTGTTCATCTCTTTTTGGAGAGGAGTTTTTTCCCACTGGGTTTTCTCCTTTACTCCGCTTTATAGAGATTTTGTTGTATTCGAGTACCTGATCAGGCCATGTTGTCGGGACCCACAGTTGCTTTGTAGTTCCTTTGCTTTCATATGCATTGTTTGTAGCTGCATTGTAGCTCATCTTAAGGGGGGGTGTTAGAGTAAAGTAATTAATTAACTTTACTCTCCTCTTAAGACTTCATTTTATGCACATATATTAGTCATTTAATAATTAATATTAATTATTAAATGCACTCACCTTTAGGGTTAGGTTTTTCTTTTAGTTTAGATCTCCTTTTATAAGGATTGATCTCTTGTATTCTAACTCTCTTGATTCATTTTTTCTCTGTTAATACATTTTGCACATTGTCAGAGCCAAAACCCTTGTTTTGTTCTCTCTCTTTCTCTGTGACAAGTTTCTTGCATGCAGGAGTTCTTTGGATTCTATGGATTTGTATTTCTCAAATCCTACAAGGAGGACAAGGAGGAAGAACAAAAGAAGACACCAAACCGCATGAGGGGGAAGAAAGGTCAGAGAGGGAGGAGGATGATGAAGGACAAGAAGGGGGGAGGAAAGAGACAAGAAAAGGAGGAGGGGGGAAGGAAGGGAGCACAAAAGGGCTAGGAATGGACCTCATTGCAAAGGCTAGAAAGAAAGGGCTCCCAAGCACTACTAACACCCCAACCCTCATCACGGTTGAGGTTAGAGGGGTGGTTGCCAATGTGAATGGCTTCCATGAGCTTCCTTTTAAAAAAATATTCTTCTTTGCACAAGATCTAGGTGTTTTCTAAGAAAATGTGGTGCTTAGTTGAAGAAGAGTGGTCTGCAAGTGCTGATTTGACAACCCATTCATGTTTGATGTCTGAATTGTGCTCCTTAATTCTTGTGCAAAAAGAATGACCCGTTTAACCTATATAAGGGATGCCACAAGAGAAAACAACCTTATAGACCCCAGACTCAATTAATATGTCTCTCGAGTCCTTGAGAGAGGGGAGACAGTATTTGACGGTGGAAAAAGGTTTGAAAGCACAATGAAGACCTTTCTTTGAAAGGATCTTGGAGATTTTTTGGGAAATGCCTTCAATATAAGGAAGAGAAGCACCAGGGAGGAAATCAGGCTTGGAGGTGGAGGAATTGGAGTGGAACCTCTCCCTAGCATGGCTGAAGGCTCTAGAGATCTGCTTGCTTTTGTATCCATTAAGGATGAAGACTTTACAGAGATGGGCCAACTCTTGGTCCAAGTAATCTTCATCACAAATATGAAACACCCTCAAGGCGAGGGTTTTGAGGATACCATTTTTTTGACAAGGGTGGTGATGAGCAGACAAGTGGAGATAAAGGTTGGTGTGGGTGGCCTTGCAAAAAACCCGACGACCTAGGGAGCCATCATATTTTTTAACAAGCAAGATGTCAAGGAAAGGGAGTTGGCCATTAGATTCAATCTCCTTAGTAAAGGAGATGCAATGGGCCAAGCTATTGAGGTGGGAATGAAATTCTTCTAATTGGTCGAGCCCATGTGGCCAACAAACATTGGTGTCATCTACATATCACTTCCACCATTTTGGCTTAAGGGAGAAGGAGAAAAGGGCTGACTCTTCAAACTGCTCCATGTACAAGTTACCAATGATAGGAGAGAGTGGAGAACCCATGGCCACACCATCAACTTGCTCATAGATGACATTTTGGAAAGAGAAGAAGGTGGATTTCAGGCACAACTCTACGAGTGAGGCAATTTCATTATTAGTTTTTCCCCTGATAATCTCAATGGCATCGGAGATGAGAACCTTAGTGAAGAGAGAACCACGTCAAAGCTCACTAAAATTTCATTATTGTCCAACTTGAAATTTTTAATAAAATCAACGAAATGGGATGAATGTTTGATGTGGGAATCATAATTATTGACCAGAGGAGAGATTATTTGGCAAGGAAGGACGCTAATTTTTAAGTGGGAGAGTCTATCGTATCCATAATGGGTCTTAAAGGAACATCCTTTTTGTGAATTTTTGGGACCCCATAGATATGAGGAGTCACTTCTTTGGAGGGAAATAGATGCTTTTTTGTAGCATCATCAAATGACAAGAGGGAAATAGCTTGCTTGACTTTTTTAAGAATTTTGAGACAAGGGTTGCGAGATAAGATTTTGTAGCTAAAGCCATCAGACAGGAGGTCAAGCATTTTGGAATGGTAATCTTATTTGTTCATGATGACCATGGTATTCCCTTTATCTGCTTTGCAAATGATTAAGTCTTTATTACGCAACAAATTTTTGAACGCAATAAGCTCAACTTTAGGGATATTTCTCTTGGGAGGTTTGGCACAACGAAGGGCAATAGCACAATCTTGCCTGATTTCTTTGACAATATTTGAAGGAAGCCCACGTACTATGTTTTCAATTTCAATGAGAAAGTCGACGTGAGGAATTTTACATAGAGAAATGGAAAAAATAGGACCTCATTTTAAGAAATTGACGGCAAGAGGGTCTCAAGTCATCCCGCCCTTGGAGGTTGTGGCATCTCTCTCCCTCTCGGCCAACCTTACCCCGAGGACCAACCCCACCATTAATGTGGTCACGTCTAATAATAGACGTCAGTCTTCCCTTTCTTTTCCTCCTGACCTTTCTTCCCCGTCTCGTGTGTCCATCCCCCTTGATTATAATGTTATTCAAGATTGGGAGTCAAAGTTGGTGGTTATCTTTTATCTTTTCTTTTATCACTATTCTATGATTTTACCCCTTGTGGGAGAGAGATGCCACAACCTCCAAGCGCGGGATGACCTTATACCCTCTTTTCGTCAATTTCTTAAAACAAGGTCCTAGCTTTTCCATTTCTCCACGTATAATTCCTCATGTAGACTTTCTCATTGAAATTGAAAACATAGTATGTGGGCTTCCTTCAAATATTGTCAAATAAATCAGGCAAGATTGTGTTGTCACCCTTCGTCATGCCAAACCTCCCAAGAGAAATATCCCTAAAGTTGAGCTTATTGTGTTCAACAATTTGTTGTGTAATAAATACTTAATCATTTTCAAAGCGGATAAAGGGAATGCCACGGTCATCATGAACAAACAAGATTACCATTCCAAAATGCTTGACCTCCTCTTTGATGGCTCTAGCTACAAAATCTTATCTCGCAACCCTTGTCTCAAAATTCTTAATAAAGTCAAGCAAGCTATTTCCCTCTCATCCTTTGATGATGCTACGAAAAAATGTCTATTTCCCTCCAAAGAAGTGACTCCTTGTATCCATGGGGTCCCAAAAGTTCACAAAAAGGATGTTCCTTTAAGACCCATTGTGGATACGATAGACTCTCCCACTTACAAATTAGTGTCCTTCCTTGCCAAATTAATCTCTCCTCTAGTCATTAATTCTGATTCCCACATCAAAGATTCCTCCCATTTTGTTGATTTTATCAAAAACGTCAAGCTGGACAATAATGACATTTTAGTGAGCTTTGACATGGTTTAGACTCTCTTCACCAAGGTTCCCATCCTTGATGCCATTGAAATTATCAGGCGCAAAACTAATAATGAAATTGCCTCACTCATAGAGTTGTGCTTGAATTCCACCTTCTTCTCTTTCCAAAATTTCTTCTATGAGAAATTTGATGGTGTGGCCATGGGTTCTCCACTCTCTCCTATTATTGCTAACCTCTACATGGAGCAGTTTGAAGAGTCAACCCTTTTCTCCTTCCCCCTTAAGCCAAAATGGTGGAAGTGCTATGTAGATGACACCAATGTTTGTTGGCCACATCGGCTCAACCAATTAGAAGAACTTTGTGCCCACCTCAATAGCTTGGCCCATTGCATCTCCTTTACTAAGGAGATTGAATCTAATGGCCAACTCCCTTTCCTTGACATCTTTCTTGTTAAAAAATCTGATGGCTCCCTAGGTCATCGGGTTTTTCGCAAGGCCACCCACACCGACCTTTATCTCCACTCATCTTCTCATCACCACCCTTGTCAAAAAAATGGTATCCTCAAAACCCTCGCCTTAAGGGCGTTTCATATTTGTGATGAAGATTACTTGGACCAAGAGTTGGCCCATCTCCGTAAAGTCTTCATCCTTAATGGATACAAAAGCAAGCAGATGTCTAGAGCCTTTAGCCATGCTAGGGAGAGGTTCCACTCCAATTCCTCCACCTCCAAACCTGATTTCCTCCCTAGTGCTTCTCTTCCTTATATTGAAGGTATTTCCCAAAAAATCTCCAAGATCCTTTCAAAGAAAGGTCTTCATTGTGCTTTCAAACCTTTTTCCACCGTCAAATACCATCTCCCCTCTCTCAAGGACTTGAGATACATAATACTTGAGTCCAGGGTCTATAAGGTTGTTTCCTCTTGTGGCATCCCTTATATAGGTGAAACAGGTCGTTCTTTTTGCACAAGAATTAAGGACCACATTTCGGACATCAAACATGAATGGGTTGTCAAATCAACACTTGTGAACCAATCTTCTTCAACTAAGCACCACATTTTCTTAGAAAACACCCAGATCTTGTGCAAAGAAGATGACTTTTTCAAAAGGAAGCTCATGGAAGCCATTCACATTAGCAACCACCCCTCTAACCTCAACTGTGATGAGGGTTGGTGTGTTAGTAGTTCTTGGCATCCCTTGCTTTCTAACCTTCACAACAAGGTCCATTCCTATCCCTTTTGTGCCCCCTTCCTTCCCCCCTCCTCCTTTTCTTGTCTCTTTCCTCCCCCCTTCTTGTCCTTCATCATCCTCCTCCCTCTCTGACCTTTCTTCCCCCTCAGGTGGTTTGGTGTCTCCTTTTGTTCTTCCTCCTCATCCTCCTTTCATCATGTTCCTCTTTCTTTCTCATTCTCCTTAGTCTTGCCTTGGTAGTTGTGTTGTTCTTTTGCTCTCGGGCTTAATTTTTGTTTTTCTCGTCTATGTTTTCATTTTGTTTTTCTTTCTTCGTTCCTTTTCTTTAGTTTCCTTTTCTTTATTATTTTTGAGTTTAATGGCTTTTATTTTATTTCTTTTGTTTATATATATATATATATATATATATATATATATTATTCTTTCTATTCTCTTATCCTCTCTTTTTATTTTTTCCTTCTCTTTTATTCCTTTTTCGTTATCTATTCTCTTTTCTTTGCTTTTATTCTTTCATGTTCTTAGATTTATTTCTTTCATTTTTTACTGCCTCTTTTCTGTTCTTTTATTCTTTTATCTAATTTATTTTCTTTTAAGAGTTGATATTCATAAATATTTCCTTATGTTTATTCTTTATATATTTCTATTCTTATTCTCTTTTTTGTATTCTTTCATTTATGTCCGTTTGTTTATTCATTTTTTCTTATCTATTGTATTCCTTTAAGAGTCATTTGTTTTTCTTATCTATTGTATTCCTTTTATAGATTCATTTTGTTTCATCATATTCTTTTATCTATCTATTTTTATTTTTCTTTTATTTCATTCCTTTATCTTTTTCCTCTTCTTTTTCTTTTCTTATTTTCTTTTTTAAGGTTTAATTAATCTTATTCTCTTTACCCTTTTTCTTTTATTGTTATTATTTCAAAGGTTTTTATTTATTTTCATATTTTAAGGTTTTATTAATCTTTTTACTCTTTACCTATTTTCTTTTAGTGTTATTGTTTCAAAAGTATATATATATATACTTTTATGAAATTTTTTTCTTTTGTTCATTGATTTTTATTGTTTCTTTTATATTTTATCTTTTCTTTTATCACTATTCTATGCTTTTACCCCTTTTTCTTTATATTTATTCTTTGGTTTTTTCTTTTTTTCTCTTGTCTAATTTTATCCTTATATATATTTTATTCTTTGTTATTTGTATCATTTGGTTTATTCATTTTTTCTTTTATCTTTATCCTTTAATTTTCTTTTTTTGAGTTGATATATATATTTATATATATATATATGTGCATTTATTCACTTCTTCATTGCATTTATAAGTTTCCACTCTTCTTTGTATTTTACTCATAATTCTATGCTTTTCATCTTTCTTAGGTTCTTTCTTTCTCTCTTTCTTTTTTTTAATTTGTCTACTCTTTTTCTCTAATTTGTTGTTCTTCCTTATCTCTATTCTTGTCCTTGATCTACATGTAATCTTCCCTTCCCCCTCCTTTCTTCTTTTTATCTTGTCTAAGTTTGCAATTATCCTCTCATTTCTTTTGCTCTCTTTCATCCTGATGATGGATAATAGAGTGTGATCCAAAACGTTGATGCTAAAAACTTTGTACACAATTGAATTCAGAAGCTATACAGACTTAATATTAATAGTTAATTGTATTTTCATTCAAGTAACGTGTGCCTTAGACATAAATGAGGCTTACATATTTTATCATTTGTATTCAATTATTTAAGGCCATTTATATTGAATGGTTTAAAGGTATTTCCTAAATATGTATCTTACATCTTGAAATTACAAATCTAATGCAAGTTCACTCATATATTAAAGATCGCATGGATCCATTCAATAATATTCACAATCCACCTCCACACCATCCATCTCCACCACCTCCACCTCCACCTCCACCTCCACCTCCACCTCCACTCACTCCACCTCATAACCCCCCACCTCCACCACCTAAAATCAATGAACATGCTCATTTGCAATTAGAACCATCCAAGATCAAATCAACATTATTCAAAATGAAGAATGTGTCGCACCTCCTGTGAGGATGTTTGCATCTAGGATGCAAACCCTTGTTGATGTTATCAGCGCTATGGATGGGATCTTAGATGAGCATCGAAAATGGCTAGAGGAGAGGAGAACTTCTGATTTTGAAAAGGAAAACACAAAGGAATGAAGAGATGCAGTAGAGAGCCACAATAGTTTCTAAATTAAGACAATGATCTTAAATAGTTATGAATTTATGAAATTGGTGAATGATGGATATTTTGTGTGATGAATTCATAAATTTGGTTGGATGGATATTTTTAGTGACATGAATTTATGATTTTGGTTCTAGATGGATATTTTTAGTGACATGGATTTATGAATTTGGTGGAATTTATGAACTTATAATTAATAATATATAATAGTATATATTTTATGACTATCTACTAGATCATGATTTCTCCTGCTGAAAAATTGTAATATATATATGTGTGTGTGTGTGTTTGTGTGTTAGACATAAAATGAGATTTTGTGAATGTTTCAAGTTTATTGTTTAGTATGTATGTGCATGTATTAAAAATTTGCATAGATAGCTCTTAAATTTTGAAGTTTGTATGTATGTACATAGTTTAGTTTAATGATTTGTATGCATACAAATTATGCATCATATTTTTTATTTTAATTGTACATGTACATGTTAAATTTTTAATTTTGTATGGACATGCTCAAGTTCAATCAATGTATATATATGTGCATTTCAATTAAATAAATGATCTTAATATATATGTTGCCCATCCTATTTCAATTAAATATATGATCTTAATATATGTATGCACATCCTATTTTGTATGATTTAATGTAGGTGCATATTTATATCTCATATCATGGATGATTTTAACATTGATGATATCATCAATCCACCACCTCAGCCACAGCCAAATCCACCTCCCCATCCCCCTCCACCTCCACCTCCCACTCCACCTAATATGCCACATCCAACACCTATCGCATCTGACGAGGCTCACTTGAGAGCACGTATAAATGATCAAGTTGCATCATTACAAAATCAAATCAATTTTATGCAGTCAAGCATTGATTCCACCACATGTGAGACATTTTGCATCTGTGATGCAAAACATTGTTGATGCCATTAGGATGATCAATTCTGATCTTGATAGGCATCAACAAGAGAAAGAAAAAATGAGACATTTTTATTCCGACGGTCTCTCTTACAAACAAATATTAGACCTTAAAATAACGAAAGCCCATCTAGCCCCTTACTTTCTTGACCTCGTTACTCGGCAACCCATTCCACCCAACAAATCTAGAATATCCATGAGGTGGTGCATACATTTGCAAATGAGTGCACATTTTTGGGATCGATGGTATATGGTTTTTGATAGTCCCCCACATGTTAATTGGGAGTGCCCATTGTATTTTTTGAGAAAACTATATGTAGAGTTTGTTTTGGGGAAAAAGCCCAATTATTTTGATTTTAGATCATTTTAGGGTGTTGGTGGTGGCATGCCACAATAGAGGTTAGGGGTAAGGGTTGATCCCCAATGCCCTGTGCATGTGCAACCCCTTGTTGTTGCTCCTGGTCCTCCCATTCTTGCACTTGTACATCATCGATCTCTGGTCTCAACTTTAGGTTCCCTTAGTACACTCGCAAGAGACCTTGATTAGCATGCTTCTGCGATAGCGGGTGGGGAGCATAGAGATGATGATGATGGAGGAGTTTTTTATGGAGCTGGTCTGAGTACTGCTCTAGGAGTGTCGAGGCTCGTCCCCCATATATGTACTAGTTTTCATCAAGTATGCTATGGACCTGATTAGGCCACACCTAGTTCAGGTGGACAGGGAGATTCTGGGGGTTCATCTAGTCGCATCAGTTCATTTGTAGAGTTTCTTACAGGAGACCATCACCCTAAGGACACTACAACACATGTATAAATATGCATCTAGATGTACGTTCATTTTATAAGAATTTTGATGGATGTATATATCAAAGAAAAGTTTGCAATACATTTTAACAATCGAATTGTTTGGTGTACAGATGACACTAACGATGGGGAAATCATCTATTCCATGAGTACATACATTGACACCGGTCATACTCAGCAACCCTTATGGGGTATTTTGATTTCAATTTTTAAAATTATATATGAAATCATAAATTAACTTGAGTTTTAAATTTATAATTGAATCACATATATGTTTGAAATATTTATGTTGGTTTAGGCGAGTCAATCGGCATCAATGTCGATTCCTCGTGAGGGATTGTCAACCACTCCTCCACTATCAGGCATCATAGATCAGGGGCAAGTACATTCATATTGTAAATTTTTTTAAAGTTTACATTAGTATAGTTACAATTTTATGAATTTTGAATTCACTAGATATATGAAATGCATGCATGTACACTTGTAAATATTATAAGCGTTAAATGTCTATGTACATGTATGTCTAGGTTGATACCACAATAAGAATGGGCATCGGGAAAACATTTGACGTTGCAACTACTCATGAGGCCACTGATTTCCAGGTTGTTTACAAAACTTTCTACACAAAATGTGCAAACTTGAATATATATATATATATATATATATAAACCTAATTCAATTGTGCATGGTTTAATTTTGATCTTGTAGGACTTTGTTAGTGCAACTTTCAGCCCTGACTCAAACATAGCTACACCACCAGGAGGACATGTAGAGCAGGCTCCAGATCAAATGGTAATTTCAATTTTTTGTTATATTTAAAGTCAATTATAAATTACATATTCTGAATATAACTTAAATTTTAAATTTTAAATTGAATATATACATAATAGGAGATTTGTTACATATTCTTTTTCTTTTATAGCATGAGACACATCTTGTAGTTGAGCATGTACAGATAGGTCCTGGAGAAGAGCCCAGTGCACAACCTCAGAATATGGTACAATTAAAATATGATAAATTATAAATTCAATTCAATTTTTTTAAAAAAATTGTAGAGTTGTACATCTAATTTCAAATTTCTTTGTCTTGTTTATGTAGATTGATTTAGAGAATTTAGAGGTTGCTTCAGGTGCACCAGAGCATCTAGATGCAGATATGACGGTAATTTAATTTTATGATGGATTATAAATTAAATTTTCATTAAATCATTTTTCATTGTCTTACATCTAATTTCATCTTTCTCTTGTACAAAGTGTTTCAGGTCATCCACATAGTCTGCATGGTGTGAAGAGGTCTCTTGATTATAGACATAGTACATGACCTAGAAACATGTGATTTTATGTGTTATATTTATTTATTTCATGAACTATATTTCTGGTCTCTCATGTACTCTGTTGGACTTTATATTTCATGGCTCAAGTACTTAGTTGGACTTTAGTTCACGGGTTGTACTCTAGACTTTATTTCATGCTCTTAAAATATTAGTTTCATGCACTTAATAAGTTGCATAAATTATTGACTTTATTATTGTTTGAAATTTTAATTTACACATGTACATTTGTGCATTTTATGTCCATATTCAAGACATTAATATAGGACATTAATGTGAAATTTAGTGATCTCATACATGATATTAATATAGGACATTTTAATATTTATACTTTACAAATTTAGTGATTTCATACATGATATACATGATATGTACATTCAATAAATAGCGATAATTACTCAATGAACTTACTCAATTCATGTCTTTCAATAATTAGTCAATAAATCATAATTTACAAACAAAATCAATCTATTTATATACTAGAAAGGATAAAATTTTGAGAAATAAACAATACCATAGAAGATTAGAGAATAAAAGCATTAATAAATTCTATAAATAATATCTAACACTAATTTATAAGTTTTCAAAACAAATAAGGGCATCTTAAGGGGATGTCTTAAGGGGTTATAATACATCTTAAGGGGATGTCTTAATGGGTCTTAAGGGGATTTCTAAAGGGGTCATAATAGAACGTCTTAAGGGGATTTCTTAAGGGGTTATAATACGTCTTGAAGGGATGTCTTAAGGGGTCTTAAGGGGATGTCTAAAGGGGTCATAATAGAACATCTTAAGGGGATGTTTTAAGGGGTATTAAGGGGATGTCTAAAGGGGTCATAATAGAACGTCTTAATGGGGGATGTCTAAAGGGTTCATAATAGGGGTATGTTTTAAGGGTCTATACGGCTCTAAAGGGGTCATAATAGAATGTCTCTAAGGGGATGTCTTAAGGGGTCTTCAATGTCTGCGGGGTCTTAGGGATGTCTAAAGGGCATAATAGAATCCCTTTAAGGGATATGGGTCATACGCCTAAGGGATGTCTTAAGGGTCATAATAAATTTTAAGGGATGTCTTAAGGGGTCATAATACAAGGTTTTAAGGATATAATTGATTTAACAATAATGTATGCATGATATTTAGTGATTGTATTATACAATTAGACATAAAAGTTTCAAAGTAGGAAAACAAGCACATTTAACAAACAAAATATATAGAATATTGATTTGATACATAGAAGTACATAGAGTATGTTTAATTCTTGTAAGTATGTATGTACATATATGTCATCTCAAAAAAATGTTTACAAAATTTGATATGCCATCTCAAGAACATCTCAAACTTGTGGCTAGAATGTAGTAGGTCTTCACACCACCTGATATCAAAGGTACAAGCAATATCAATGAAATCATAAAAACATACATATTTTAATTTATATAAAACTATCAATATGCGAACTCAAGTACCGCATTTAAAAGTATTCCACACATGTTTGTAGGTTGAATCTAGGCATCCTCTCCTTTTTGTTTCAAAGTGAGATCAATGCAATGATGGCTTAAGGATACAAAAAAGGATAATAAATCAATTTTAACTATTAATGTACAAGAAATATCAATATGTAATCAAAACATGTATTTAAATATAATTTAACTAATAATTACCTATTTTTACCAAGTATTCCATGTTGTCTAGGTTGAATCTGCATGGACTAGATCCTTTTTTTGATTATTCCTTAAGGATGTATAAAAGGAAAATTTAAATCAATTTCAACTAATAACACACTTGACCAATGTCGAAACATGTATTTAATGTATTTAAAAGGACAAAATAAAACTAAAACTATATGTACCTATATTTACTTATTCCATTATACCATCTGCATCCTCTCTTTTTTGCAGTGCATCTATGATTGCCTCATGCTCTTCCTTAGAAATTGACCATAGCACTTTTTTTTAAGGTCTTCCACAATACCGCTCTAGTTTTATATTTGTTGCCACCACCAAATGTGAATAATGTATAATCTTTTGATGTGTTTCATAGTCTTTGAATGCAGATAGACCATTCTTTCTTCTCAGGTATTTTTGTAGCCAAGTACCAACAACCACCATCGATCCTATTGGAAAACATGTTTGAAAACCATCATCAAATAAGTTATCAAAATTTTCTTAAGGGGATCAAAGACTTGTTCTAAAAAATTGCTTAAGGGGATCTAAAACTTGTTATCAGAATTTGCTTAAGGGGGTGTCTTAAGGGGATCACCGTACTTGTTGGATAATCAAATCCATCATCATCTTCTTGAGGTGTTATAACTTATGTTTAGTTTCCACACAATGAGCCAACCAATATTTTGTTTGCTCTTCATTCCCCTCAGGTGCAATAATAGCATACATATGTCCTGCCAACAAAATTCGATTTAATAACTTGTGCATATCCATATAAATAATTTAGTCTTACAAAATAACTTAATAAAGTGAAATAAACTGAAATAAATTGAATTAAAATTACCTTCTTGTACAAGTTCTAAAACACAGTCATAATCTTTAGATGCAAAAACTTGATCATTTTCTTCAATAGTTCTTTCATATTGATTATGTGCTTCTGCAAGTGTCAACGATTTTTGCTCCCACTGTTCAACCCATTCTGTATTTTCACATGCTTCCCAATCTCCTGAGATACAAAACTGGAAAAAACATGCAAGTCCATGTGCTTGTTGTCGCACTCCTAAATGAATGTCATTTAGTAGATCCACTGATTGTCTCACAATCAACTCTAGGTACAATGTTCTCTTCTTCCACCAACCAAAATAATCAATGAACTGTAGAGTAATCACTCGAACCAGGTGCAGATAATCTTCTATTACACCAATCCACAATCTCACGTGCATCTTTAAATTTTACTGAATCCTTGAATTTTAATTGTTCTCTAGCAAGAATTCTTTTGACACATGCACCAGCTCCATCATGTTCTCCTTTACCATGTCCAGCTTCAAAAAAACTCCATATATGTTGGACATTAAGTTCCCTATGAACCCTACTTAACCAATAGAACATTCGAGCATTCTTGAACTGCCCCATACAATTATCTGACCATATGAGGTGTTCTTTCATCTGGATTCCTCTTTCTCTTAAATTTATATGAAATATACTGAAATAGTATTGAACAAACTCTAACTAGTGTAACCGATTGTCACTCAAATAAAAATGATACTCCCTCAAAACTTTTCTATCATCCTTAGTGCTATCATTTGCATGTCTATAATATGGACAAACATAGCTACTTGCACTAAATTATAATATTGAAATTGAATTTCCTCTTGTAGAGTGAGAGTATAATTCTCCTCAAAATCAACCACTGAAAGTATAGTACCAATTGGAAATGTGTTTCTACATGCATGAAATTGGCCATAAAGCCATCGAGCATGTTCAGAGTGCATGACATATTTTGGTACAATTTTATTCTTAAATTCACTCATGAATGCATGCACACTAACTTTTTATGTAACTAAATCACAACGCTTTCCTATTTTTCCATCTTTTAAAGAATAGTGAACATTCCTAAATCTTTTGACATCTACTAATTGTTGTCCAAAATCATGATCAACACTTTCATGCAAACAAATTCTTAAAAATGAAAGATTTCCAGAGTTAATGCATTGTCCAGAAATACAAGAACTTAAATAAAATAATTTATCATTAGATTTTTCACAAAACAAACCTGAAATAAACTCTCTTATTGCTTCAGGTGGCATATCAATACCACACTCCTGTATAATCATGTTCGTATGCAAGGTACAATGTATATATCAAAAAACATCATAAAAATAACAAAATTGAACATGTATTTTACAACAAGATATTTGTTGCTTATTAATTTTTACATACCAGGGTTTACATTTTTCAAAAGACCTTTGACTTATTTTGATATTACCAGGTAACATTGAATTGCTACAAAATTTTCTATTAAATTCAGTTTGTATTGTATCTAATAGGTGTTTTGGGTGAGGATTGCGAACTTTGGACCCCACCCTTAATTTTAAAACATCTCTAGCATTAGATGAAACCCTAGTATTATCATGCCAATATTTTTCGATCAAATATTTAATTTCAACATTCAATTTTATATCAAACCTCGGTAGTTGTCCACTGAAACTCCAACATTGATTGATAGGATCATTTTCTATACTTTCTCTTATTTTTGTCGTTCTTAGAAATGTTTTAGGATGTATTTTTAAAACTTCACTAATATTGCTTACCATTCTTTTATTCAAAGTTGTTTTATTAACTATAGCAGTTGTTATAGCTCTTCTTGCTGTGTTTTTATCTTTAGATAGACTATTTTTCCCAATAGATTGAATGGAACTAGCAACAGTAGACATAACATGTTTTAATGATTGATAAGTTTCTTTTTGGTTTAACATAAAAGCCTAACCTTTTCATTAATTTCCTCATTTTTTGCATTCTCATCAATTGCATCATTAGTTGACATTGAAATGCAATTTTTTTATGATAAAATAATTTGGTGTATATTTTATTCACATGTGTTCTTATTTGCCTACAAGAAATTTGACCAAGAAGATTATCGAAAACACCACTTCCAATTTTAAAAAAAAAGTATTTTCATTAAATTCAACATCACATTCTAGATTTTCAACTTCATCTTCATTTTCATTTACATTTTCATCTTCATTTTCATCAACAAAATGATTTTCATTTTCATCAAAAATACAGGTTTATTTTCATTTTTAAGAAAATGATCATTCTGATTTTCATTTGCAACAAAAGATTTTTATTTTTTGTTTTCAACAAATTCTATAAAAGTTTCATCTCTCTGAATATCATCAATGTCAATATCATTAAGTCCAACATCTTGTAAAACTTCTACATACAAATTTACCATTTCACTAACATGTGGATTTGAAGACGTACCTGGATTTTGCATATTGAAACATTCTCCATAGCATTCAAAGAGGGATTTGAAGACATAGCAGGACTTGTTTGTATAATCATATTCTTCTCCAAATTGACTCCTTGCAAATTAGCTTCATCTACAACCATGGTATCCTCAATTTTTTCATCTTCAATAGTTGTGGAATTGGTTGCTCCACCATCATTCATTGATTTCATTCTCATTCTTCTTTATCTTTGTCTTTGTCTCTCCTTCTCTCTATTTGCTTCAACTTCTTGAGGAGTCAATGTCTTCCTTCTCTTATTACGAGCTTTATCTCCCATGATTATAAAATTCTCAAGCACAAATGAATGTTAATAGTGAAATTCTTTAAAATATTCAATCCAAATTGGAAGTTGAATACCTATTATAACAAAACTCTTCCTCTTATGTTCCTCAAAACAAGTAGAAAACTAGCACAATTCCACTTTAAAAATTGTTTTTTTCATGCCTCCTTTGAAAAATTCAATCCATAGTGCAAGTTGAAGACCTTTTGTTCCTCCAAAAAAGCACAAAAATAACACAATTCCACTTCAAAAATGGTGTAGATGATGCCTCGTTTGTGTAGACATCGAAAATATACCAATTGGCATCGTGCACCTAATCCCGACTTACTAACATCGTTTCTTCCTAAATCATTCCTCAGTCTAACCAATTAATCAAATTCACTTATCTGATTAAATTCATCAGTATCCTCTCTTGGTTAAATAAATCACTTTATCTGAATCAAGTCATTTCTCTTGTTAATTAAATCAATCCATCTGATCTAATTATCCCTATTTAATTAAATAATCAATTTATTTGATTAAATCCCTAAAGTTTGTCCATTAAATTAAATAAATTAAAACCTTATTTGATTTAATTTGACACCATCCCTTTTAATTAAATAAATCAAAATCTTTATTTAATTAGCCTTTTATCATATTCTTCTCTTATCTTATTTAAATAAATCCATAAATCTAAGTCAAATAAGTCACATCATCTAATCTCCTGTTAAATTAATTAACCCTTGATCAATTTAATCTAATCTCATGTCACATCATCTAAATAATGCAAGTTGCACATGAAAATAGATTTAATTCATTTATTAAATCCCTATTTTCCTCACAAGGCATCTTTTTGGAATATTCTCTCAATTTGAATTCAAAAAATTCCAAGTCAACATATACATCCAACAAGGAATTTAAAACCTCTTACATGTCCTTTGCCTTGAGCCAAGTGGCATTTATTGCATTTTCCCTTCACTCTTACATGTCATTTCAACAAATTTGAATTTCAAATATTGGCATTAATTGGCACAAACCCCAAATCTTGCACAACCATCATCCATTCATAACTTGACAAGTGGCACCATATCATTGGATGAATGTTAGTCCCACATTGCTCAAATTTGGACATTCATCCATCTTGAAATCCTATAAATGAAGAGCTCCTCTCCTCATTTTATCATCCACAATTTGAGTAGACTTACTATGCTCAAATCATTAGCAAATTTTATCATCCACAATCCAAGTAAAGTTACCATGCTCAAATATCTCTTGAGTTTCATCCATTATCATTGAGTCATAGTTAGGTTTTGCAAATTTTGGCTTGGAGTCTTCACATTTCATCAACAAAGTGGATCAATCTCTTCAACATTCGAATCTTGCATCATATGAATTGGGAAAGGGCCAATTTTCACATCAAATTGGCACCAATTCCCCCATGGGATCAAGTGTTTGCTATTTAAATTGGAACTTAATTTAGTTTTTATCATTTCATTGTGTTCTTGCTTATTTTCATTCCTAGTTTGAGTTTGCAAAAGGATTTCATGGGGAATCCTTCTTTTAGCTTGCAAATCCTTGTCTAACTCATTTATTCATGTTGTTTTGTAGGTGCTAGGAAAAGGGTCCGCACATTTGGCACTAGGAGGGCTTGAAGTCATAAATTTTAACATTTTCACAAAAATTCTGTGCTTTTCTACACACATAGGAAATTCCAACATGGGCTCATCAGCGTCACTATTTTCATGCTGCGGGCTCATCAGCGTCATTGTTTTAGCACCATGGGCTCGTCAGCGTCACTATTTTAGCACCGCTGGACTCATCCCGCTAAAAATTTCAAATTTTAAACTATGCCGCTGGACTTGCCAATTTACACAAGTTTTCAAAAAATTTAAAACTCCGATGCTTTTAAGAACTACGACGCTAGGTGAAAAGAGCGATGCAATCGTGCTCTCTATCCCGACACAGAGCTCCGCTGATTGGTAAGCGACATTGTAAGAGCATCGCTGGAAGAAAAAAATAGCGACACCTTAATGAGTTGCGACACTGGAAGACAGAAAAAGGGAGAACTTAATTTTTTAGCACGCGCTTTTGGTTCATGATTTATTTATCTACTGTTTTCTATTTTTTAACTTCTGGGTTTTTCCATAATCTGACTGTTTTTCCACTTTGTAGGTTGGAAGCCAAACACAGAGGAAGGATAAGTATGGAGATGATATTGGGTCTAATCAAAGTGTTTTTTAACACTTCTTCAAGAATTTTTCATCTTTTTCTTTCTTTAGAACACTAGCTTTCATTTGGGTTTAAAAAGGATTCTTTTTGTTTATTTCTTGCAAGAGGGTTTAAAAGGAATCTTAGGATCAACAACTTACTAGGTTTCGTTTATGGATTAAACAATTGAACAAATTTCTTTCACTTGTGATTTGGTGCTCTAAAATGAACTCACATATTGCTTTGAGGATCTAAAAAGAACAAGTGTATTTGTGTTTTTTGTGAGGGCTTACTTAGACTAAAGCCATTAGAAAATGGCGTATGCACTTCTCTCACACTTTATAGCAATCTTGAGAATCAAAAGGTCTTTTCTATGACTTTGGGTTAAGATAAAGCAATCACCTCCACACTTCGATTTGGGCTTAAAATTGAACAAACTATTGTGTGAGTGTGAGTGGGGACTTTGTTGCGTACATTCTCTCTCCCTGTTGCCAACAAGGATTGATCGAATTACGAATATTGTTCTTCATTCGCTTTTGTTTATCTTAGAGGGCCTGCCTTGGGGAAAAAGTACTCACCCAAGGGAACAACTCAACCGGTAACACTCTAAAGCCAAGAGTATTTCCAGCTGGGATATAAATGTGGATATTGAAAGAAACACCAATATCACACAGTTGATTCTGACAAGATGGATCCGAAAGGGGACTCTTGCCACGTTGGTTCAACTCCTACGAACAGAAAGTCCTTATTAAAACCCATGTGCTAGAATTTTCCAAAATCCTTAATCTATTTGTTGGTGCAAGAACGGTCGTTCTAAAGCCACCCCACATTTTTACAGTCTTCTAGTACAGATGGAAAGCATGCCATGGGAGTTTCATGGGTGTTGATGCTTGGCTGCCCCGTATAAGTGAGTGCCATGGAGGGGAGCCGGTGGGGTCAAGCATCTAACCATCTACTAGAGATAAGCATAGCTAGACTTGTCCAAGTGGGAATCCAACAAATATTGTCTTACACAACCATTGGATTGTACTTATTCTTGGGTTACAAAATGCATTTCTTGATTGAAAACATCATGGAAACAAACACTTAACATCATCCAAATTTCAAACCCTTTTGAAGACAAATACTATTGACTCAATCCATATGTTATTGCTTTCCCTTGGGATTCACGTCCTTAGAGGTTTCTAAGCATTGGATTATATCTCAATTTGTCTTCTTAAGTAAACAATAGGAAACCCTTACCTTAAGTTCATTGAATTTCCACATAACATATCTTGTGGGGTTTGAGGAAATTAAGACATTGGACATCTTAGTTGGAAAACCTAATTGAAGAAAGTGTTTTTGGTAAAATAAAGACATTAAGCAAAGCTAAGCAAAATGAACTCTCATATGTGATTGAAGACTCCAAATCCCAAAGCACAAATCATTGATTGGAAATCTGAAATTGAATGTTCAAATGAAATCATTTATTGGTTACAAAGGTCATTAGGAAGCATATGCATGCTCAAGTCAATACCTAGATCTAGGTAAACAAAGTGTACCTTTTAAGTTCATCTTAGGATCAAAACACATCAAAATATTTTTCATCCATCCATCAAAACATCAAAACAAAATCCACCTCATCACCTTTTGGAAAATCTTGAAACCATCTTTGATACTAGGCTTTATGGAAAAATCAAAACCATCATCAAAATCATTGAGACAAAATCCTTGAGAACATTGTCAAAAACACATTTGGCTAGGTATGTGTAGATGCATCATTTTGCATGTAATTAGTCAAAGTTATCAAAAATCATCTTGTCTAGCTTAGTGTATGTAGATGAATCCTTCTCCATATGCTTAGTGAAACAAATCATCTTGTTTGAATAGGTGTGGGTAGATGAATCGTTCTCCTCACACATATTCAAATTATCATCCTTTGGACAAAGCTATCCCTTATATCATCATCCAACATCTTAGGGTCTTTTTGTTCAAAATATCCAAAATCAAAATCAAAGACCAATTCCCAAAAATCTAAACTAAAATCTGCAAGTCCTAAAAGCCTATTGTTTCACTCAAGATTTATCAAAAGCCAAGAACATCCATATCATCCATCCTTAACAATCATCATCATATCATCACCTTCAATCCTCAAAGCATCCTAAGACTTTCACTTTGGGACATAAAATAAGAGATCAATCCAAAGAATCAAGAGATTCATCTCCCATATTCTTGATCCTTGTTTTATGGTCCAAACAAGATCTCAATACAAGAAGGGTATGGAAGCCAACAAAGAAACACTCACTTCAAGCGATCTTAGCCAAACCAACGTAGAAATGAATCCAATAGAATCAAGAAACCCATTGACCCTCTCATCATCACAACATCCCCAAGAAGAAAATCAAGGAGAGGACCTCACTTTCGAAATGTCTCATGAGGAAATGATAAAAATGCTTCAAAATCCAGAGAATCACAAAATCATCAACATCATGATGAGACTTAACCCTTCGTTGTACATGCTTGAACTAGCAAAACAAGGGGCCAAGTTGCCTTCGGATTTTGATGTGAGTACTATCGTGGACACATCATTTCCCCCAATCTCATCCACCATCCCCATTTCATCTACACCCCCATCTCAAAACATCACACAAAACATTCCGCAAATCAAAACATCGTTTGCTCGACAACCCAACCAAATGTCAACAAGGGAAACACATTCCTCAATGCTCTTCAATCACATCCCCTTGTTAATAATCAAAACGTGGATGCAAACACCACCTTGGAACAAAACATACCCAAAAACCCATTACACAAGAATGTTCCTCTCACATTCCATCACGATCCATCATCATCATTCTTTCACGCAACACCACAAACACCTCTTCTCAAAAATTAACAAGAAGAGGGAGATACGTTCGGACTAGGGGGCTTATTCGACACCACAATATTTTCATAACTCACGCCCCTTACATTTCCACCTCTTCCACCATTGGCATCATCATCTACACCACTCCTTGGTTTAGGGCTTCCTCCCCTACCAAGTATCAATCAAACCTACATCCCAACCATCAATCAAAGCATTGCACCAAACACTCAAAATTTATCATTGATATCACAACAACAAATGATAAACACACAAGCAATGGCAACATCATCAAACACACCTCTAACATCACAAAGCATGGTCTCACAAGGACCAATCACATCAATACCATTACCCAACACGGAAAACATCAACACAACATCATCATCTATCACCATTCCAAATCCACCACCACCTCCACCACCTCCAACCTTCACCACATCAAATCAATATGATGCAGCATTGCAGGCTACTTTCCAAAGAGGGTACCAATAAGTCCAGAAACAAAAAGTTGTGCAACAAGCCGCTCAAGATGCACAAGTTGCCAAAGTTGCACAAGCCGTAATACAAATGCAACAAGCCATGCAGGCTCAAGCTTTATTGCAACAGCAACAACAACAAGCTACCCAAGTTGCACAAGCATTACAAGCACAAAGGGTCGCGCAAGTACAACTTTTATTACAGCAACAAGCTACACAAGCACAAGCAGTACAAGCTCAAGCCCAAGCGCAAGTGCAAGCCCAATATCAAACACAGCAAGCACAAGCACAAGCACAACTTCTTGCACAAGCAGTGCAATTGTAGGCATATCAACAAGCATTGAGGCAATACCAAGAGCAACAAGAAGTAGCAGAATTAGTAGCCCAACAACAAGCATTGTTGGAACAATAGCAAGCACAACAACAAGCCCAACAACAAGCATTGTTGGAACAACAACAAGCATTGTTAGAGTAGAAACAAGCGCAACAACAAGCACAAATCCTAGTGCAACAAGAATAGGATCAACAATAGGCATCGTTCATACAAAAGCAAGTAGAAGCCTACTTCACTCGACAGAACATGCAGATACCATCAAACAACGCACCGACCAATCCATCCATCCAAACCATGATTCAAATACCTCAAAATGCTTTCATCCCACCCCCTGATCCCCAGAATGATGTGATGACACAACTTAGGTTGTTCTCGCAACAAGTGCTCGACCTTCAATCAGGGTGAACGACCAAAGCGCCAAGAAACTTGTGTCCCTATCCATTTGATAGGAGCCTAGACATGAAACCATTCCCTAAGGGATTTGAAATCCCCAAATTTGACAAGTATCGAGGGATGGGAAACCCTGAAGATCACATTAGGGAATTCCAGGTTCATTGTATGGAAGTCGCATATGACGATACTTATCTGATGCGGCTATTCCCTAAGAGCTTGGTAGGTCCTACTATAGAATGGTTCTCTCGCTTACCTTCAGGCATTAGAACATTCAAAGAAATTAGAGACGCATTCATTAGGAATTACGCATGTAACATTGCAATGGATGTCAGTATCGAAGAACTCTCCGCTCTAAAACAAGGAAAGAATGAATCTTTCACTTCATTCCTTCAACGACGGCAATCCAAGGCCAATCAGAGCAAGTGGACCATGCCAGAAGAACAACAATTCTGCACAATCATAACCAACCTTGAAATCCGCCTATCATTTCATCTCAAGGTTCAGGGTATCACTACATATGAATAATTGATCTCTAAGGTGCTCAGCATCGAAAGAGCCCTTGTGACCCAACCCGCTGAATCAATGTCATATCATGAATAGAAAAACCATCGCCCACCATCAAATTACAACGATAAACCTCGTACATGAGCAAGAAACAAGAATGTCACTAATGATGGCATCGTCGATGCCAAGGTGGTCATTAGTGGTCCACGCCAAAATACACCCACACCGCAAATCCAATCACAATGCCAAAACACTCATCACACAACATACCAACCCAATAATCCCACCATCAATAACCTCACTGACCAAAGGGGACCTCTCCAACGCAAAACTTATCTAAAACACAAATATGCTATTTTGGGGGAACCATTGGAGGATATAATGAAAAAGTTGATCGACGAAAAACTTATCAAGCCTCCTACATTCAAAAATTACCAAGAACCCGATGTCAAACCCCCTTGGTACAATAAGAATCAACTTTGCAAATTTCACAAAATAAAAGATCACACCACAAACAATTGCATGACTCAAAAACATCATCCAAGATCTCATCGACAAGAAAATCATAAACGTGGAACAACCTACTGGAAATCAGGATCTTCAAACCTACATGAATTTGATGCCGAATCATGGCATTAAAGGGAATAAAAATGATAAGGGGAAGGGTAGTGTAAATCATGTGTATGAAACAGTCGTTGCCTTACTAAATTAGGACTACATGGTCATCACCATCAAGGGTGCCCATGCCGAAGATTGTGGAGTCACCACAAGAGGCGGCAAAGTCACCATTGCAGGATCATCCCAACCTAATAGAGTCCCTTCATCAAGAGTCGTTCCATATACCTACAATGTTGTAGACCAACTCAAAAGAACGCCAGCACACATCTCCATCATGGAGTTGTTAAAAATCTCATTAGCGCATAAAAAGATCCTTGAGGAAGCATTAGCCTCATCCACTATCCCTGCAGATCTTGATGCGAAGAAATTCCAAGCTATGGTCGCAAATATCATAACACCTAATCTCCTTACATTTTTTGACCAAGATTTCCCCGCCCAACCATCTCACAACTGTGCACTTCACTTGGAAGCCATTGTAAACAAAAGAAAAATCAAAAGGGTCTTGGTGGATGGAGGTGCAGGTTTGAACATCTATTCTCTTAGCCTCGTCAAGCAGTTGAAAATATCAGAAGATTCCATGGACAAAGGCAAGGGCATCACAATCAGAGCATATGATGACCAAGAAAGATTATCTCAGGGCACAATTAAGCTCCCTATCCAAGTAGGGCCAACACTCATGGAAACCACATGTCAGGTCTTGGACCTCAAATTGCCATACAATATCCTCCTGGGACACCCATGGATTCATGTGATGAAAGTCGTAGCATCAACCTTCCACCAATGTGTGAAATTCACACATAATGGACAAGAGGTTACTGTCCATGGAGATCCTGAGTTGTTTTCATATTGCAAGAATCTTGAGGCCAAGTATTAAAAAATCCCCCAAGTACCAAATAATGATGAGGGCCCATCCACACCATACATTGACCCCACCACTCTCACATCCACTTCTGTGATAGAGACACCCACCATTCCCACCATTCCCACCATCTCTGACATCAAGCTCATCATCCAGGATGACGGTTGTGGAAGCTACAAACTTCCTAACAATGCTTTCGTGATAGGAGAGTTACCACAATCTCCTAAATCACGGGGACACACACAAGAAAATAAAGCTTCCACATCACAAACCTATCCTAAAGATTATCCTGAATTCACAAGCTGGGGAGACCTTGGCCATGAGGTTATTGAAATAGATCCATCCCACATTTTGTATCAAGATGAAAGACTTGCAGCTAATTTACCAATGGACAAAAGAAGCAAGGGCCTACACATGATGCTTGCAATGGGCTATGACCAAAATCAAAGACTCAGACAAAATGACAATGGGATCATAATACCTATCATGCCAGAGATGCGTCCCATAACAAATCTTGGCCTTGGATGTACCATTCCGAGAATAACCATACGCGGTCGAAGTCCTATTAGAATGGCTAATGTTTCTCCTCAGCCAGTACTCATACAACTACACTCACCAATAGCCACAGGTAGAGATGCACATAACTTCATAATTGATCCCTATATTAGTATCGATGAAAAATATACCTTGACCAATCTACCTAGGTTATTCAAAGATACCACCCTATGTATGATTAGTACCATATCCTTTGAACCAGATAGTCAAAATCATGAGATCCGCTTAGTCTACCCCCAACTAATTGACTATGACCAATGAGGACCACCAGTTCTCGACACATTCGAAAATGATGAAGCGCTCACAGAATTCATGGGATTGAGGGATAGCATTCTAGATGGAGATCACAAGGCAGGCTTTATAATAGAGCTGGACACACACGCCTATTGTGGGGAAACGATTGAATCCTTCAGTCGCAAAAGTGAGAAACTAAGAATCATATCCAAGTCCTTGAGTGAAAACCATCTTGTGGCACTCTCTGACAGGAAAAAAGTAAAAAGAAAGGATGTATCCAATGGTGAAAACCTCTCTGAGGTGCCTAAGGATGAAGGATTCAATCTTCCTTTGAGAGATATCCATCAGGAAAAGTCAGCAGTCTTAGCCAAAAAGTGCAATCCAGTCAACATAGGAACAGAGGAGACTCCGCATATCACATTCTATGTAGAATCACTATTAACAGAAGAGCAAGAACTCCTAGCAGCATTCCTAAAGGAAAGGAAAATAAACTTCGCATGGAGTTATGCTGACATGCCAGGGCTAGATCCAGAGACAGTGGTTCATCACTTAATGGTGTATCCAGAAGCAAAACTTGTCAGACAAAAGTTCCAAAAAATGCATCCTAAAATTGCCTTATTGGTCAAAATGGAGCTCAAAAAGCTATTAGACGCAGGATTTATCCGACCAATTGATTATCCAAAATGGGTGTCAAATTTGGTGCCTGTTTCAAAACCTGACATAGCCATCAGAATCTATACGGACTTCAGAGATTTTAAAAAGGCATGTCCCAAGGATGATTTCCCACTTCCCAACATCGATATGATAGTAGACATGACAGCAAGACATGAGATGCTATCACTAATGGATGGATTTTCAAGATACAACTAGATTATGATAGCAAAAGAAGATCAACACAAGATGGCTTTCACTTGTCCATGGGGGACCTACTGCTAGAACATGATGCCATTCGGCCTAAAGAACACAGGAGCAACCTATCAAAGGGCCATAACACTAATATTCCATGACATGATCCACAAAATAGTCGAAGACTATGTCGACAACATTCTAGCAAAGTCAAGAAAAAGACAAGATCATATAGCAACCCTAAGTGCTATCTTTGACATACTGGAGGAATACAAAGTCAAACTAAACCCTAAGAAGTGTGTCTTTGGCATACAATCAGGTAAATTTCTAGGATACATAGTCTCCATGAGGGGTATCGAGGTGGATCCGGAAAAAGTAAAAGCAATCCTCGAGATGGAGGCACCAAAGACATTAAAACAACTGAGAGGCCTCCAGGGCCGACTTCAATCCATCTGACGGTTCATAGCACAACTGGCAGACAAGTAGAACCCATATTCACACCTACTCCTCAAGGGGGTAGTATACAAATGGGATACAAAGTCGAAGAGGCATTTAACAAAATCAAGGAATATCTACTGACACCACGGTGTTAATGCCACCTATCCTAAGAAACCATTGATCTTATATGTGTCAGCAACAGCAGCAGCCCTTGGAGCTCTCCTAGCTCAACATGATGAAAATGGAACTAAGAGGGCCATCTACTATATCAGCAGGACAATGGTCAGTCATGAGCTAAATTACTCATTCATCGAGAAAGCTTGCTTCACCTTAGTGTTTGCATCCCAAAAATTCAGACATTACATGTTGGCACACAAGATAAAGCTCATTGTGAAAATTGATCCCCTCAAGTATCTCCTATCAAAGGCAATGCTCACAGGCAGAATGGAAAAATGGGTAATGATATTATCAGAGTATGACATCGAGTATGTAGAACGGAAAGCCATTAAGGGACAAGTTATTGTAGATCAACTAGTAGAAGCACCCATTTATTCTGAGAACCCTCTTGTCTCAGAATTCCCAGATGAATCCATCTTTAACCTCAACGTCGTTGATCACTGGAAACTATACTTTGACAGCTCATATGCACACAAAATCAGGAGTTGGTGTCTTCTTCATCACTCCACAGGGGACTGCATACCAAGGTCATACAAACTAGCATTTCCTTGCACAAATAACATAGTAGAATACGAGGCTTTGACTATAGGTCTTAGGATAGCAGTGCAATGGAATATCATAGCCCTCAAAGTCTACGGAGACTCTCAGTTGATCATAAATTAGGTCAATAATGAATATCAGACTAAGGATGACAAGCTCACTCCATACAAGAAATTGGTGGAGACACTAAAAGAATCTTTCATTGACATAACATTTGAGCAGATTCCAAGAACCAACAATAGAGCAGCAGACGCCATGGCTACAATTGGGTCTCTATTAGACATCCCTCATAATGTGCCAAAATATGAATTTCTAATTGAGCAGCTTCTCGTTCCCACATTCGAGGTACCGAATCGGAATATGTGTGCAAAATCATTGGTCTTGGCAATCCTTGGTATCGCGACATCTATACATACCTTCGCATAGGAGTCATACCCGCTGACCTCCCATCAAACCTAAAACGAACCTTTGTCAAAAAGGCATCTAGATTTGTCATCCTAGGTGATACCTTATACCGTAGAAGCATAGAAGGTACCTTGCTACACTGCCTAAATGCTTGAGGAGGCATTAACCACTCTAATCGAGGTTCATAGCGGTATCTGTGGCTCACACTCGAGTGGAATGACCATGCCAAGAAACTGTTGGGCTGGGGTATTGGCCCACAATGGAAAGAGAAGCATGATCATGCTAAAGGTGTTTACAATGTCAGCAACATGGGGATCTCATCCATGCTCCAGCTCAAGAGCTTCACCCGATCATCACACCATGGCCCTTCTCACAATGGGGGCTCGATCTCATTGGAAAAATCACTCCCACCTCATCCAATGGCCACAAGTTCATCCTCAACTGGAGTACTTCACTAAGTGGGTGGAAGCCATACCCATGATGTATATCACTAGGAAGCATATCTCAAAATTCATCCTGAACTATCTCATCTATTGTTATGGTGTCCCACAAGCCATTATCTCAGATAATGTGACACCCTTCAAGAACTAGGAGGTTCACGACTTGTGCGAGAAATTCAAAATCTAGCATCGCTTCTCCACCCCGTACTATCCCCAAGGCAATGGCCAAGCAGAAGCCATGAACAAAACCATCCTCAAAATCCTCAAGAAAATAGTCAATGACACAGGTTGTGACTGGCACTTGTAGCTTAATCCCACCCTCTAGGCTTATCGAACCAGCATCCGCACACCCACTGGCGCCACCCCCTTCTCCTTGGTCTATGGATCAGAAGTCGTACTCCCCATTGAGATCGAGCTCCCATCCCTCAGAATATCATTGATGAGGACTATTGGGTATCAATATTAAAAGAGCTAGAGCTACTGTATGAGAGACACATAGATGCTTTGAATCATCTACAAGTCTATCAAAATAGACTTAAACGGAGCTACAACAACAAAATCAGAATCAGGACTTTCCAAATTGGAGAATTGGTCTTGAAAGAAAATCATAAGGATGTTCCAAATCCTAGCAGCAAAGGCAAGTTCGAACCTAATTGGCTAGGACCTTTTGTCATAACAGCAAGTTATAAATCAAGGGCATATCAGCTATCAACACTCGAAGGGGAACCTCTATAGGAGCCCATGAATAGCTCCCATCTCAAAAAAATTTATGCCTAATTCTTTTAGGGTATAAAGCCAAAAATCAGAAAAAGTCCTAAAAAAATGGTTACTTAGGCGAAAACCTGGCAAATAGGCGTCTTGGTAACAACAAGAAAAGCAAAAAAGCAAAAAATAAAAAAAAAATCAAAAAAAGGATCAAAAAATCATCCTCTAGTGAAAACCACTTTGGTGGCACTTTGGGCAAGTACCTTGGTGAAAACCTGGCAAACAGGCACCTTGTGTAAATAAACACTTTCCATCCACCAGGATCTTTATGGCTTGTTTGGCATCATCCATCCATTTCACTTCCATCATCCATCATATTCAGGTATGCATCCATCACACATCCACTCGCATCCGCACCATAGCTTGGTCCTATGTTCATATCATGACCCCTCCTAATACTACTCGGCCCATCCTCAAGATCAGTTTGTCCTGCCTTTATCGGAGTAGTCTATTGCATCGTGTTGGGGGCATGTTCTTATCGGATCGGATTCGTGTATGATCTTAAAGCCCTCAAATCAGAAAATTAGAAAATCCAAAAACATCAAAACATATCAAAATCCAAAAACAGGTTAAAAAGTCATTCAAAAAACCCAAAAATAGAGTCGTATTGACAAACTACGTCGTCTCTGAGCTTGAACGTAGGCAAGGTTTGTTCTTTGATCATCCTCTAAGACATTTAGGTCAGTCCTATAGGAGTCTGTCATAATAAACTGACATTTCATCATGTATATCATCATCTGTAAATCGGTCAAGTCGTCGGTCGAACTACGTGGTCTCTACGTGTATAACATAGGCAAGGCTAATCTGTTGATCAGCCCTTGAGACCCCTAGGATAGGTATTTAGGTTAGTTCCTTCGTCAAAACCTTAGAAAATCCCAAAAAAATTTAAAAAATCAAAAATCAAAACATTTGTAAAAATCTCGAAAACACCAAAAACAGCCTCAAAACATTGCAAAACATCAAAAACATCCAAATATTTGAGAAAATCCATCTATCTCATTTTGCTTTCACCCACAATAAGCATCATCCATAATAAACTAATCATCATCATCAACCTTTGGTGAAACAATCGGAAACAAGTCTAGCAGGTTTAAACCCAAAAACGTCAAGTCTTAAGTCTAAGTCAGTGCATAAGCAAGTTGGTTATCTCTTTGTACTGGTAACACATCATCCAAACGGTCCCATATCAATCATCTGATAACATCATGTCCTAGGATGAATCCTTCCTACAAAAGGGGCATTATTTATCAAAAAGAACACATTGGATAAATGAAATGACATGCCGCCATCCACTAACATGTCCTAGGATGAATCCTTCCTACAATGGGCATTATCTTTTGGTAATAAGTTTCAGTTATCATCCTTAGAAAACACATCCCTTTTCTATTAGCGGTATTGAAGAGCATCAGTTTGTTTGTTTACTTGGTCTTTTTCTTTTGACTTATCTTATTTGTGCTCATTCCAAGGACATCTCGATAATATCCCAAAGCAGAGGATTTAGAGAAATAGGAATGGGGCAACAATCATTATCTTTTGTCTGCTATGCTTGTTGGACGTTCTTGTAATATAACCTTGGTGAATACTTGCTTCGTTAGGTATGTACGGAAGAGGTCTAGGACAACTTGTTGACTATTGCATAGAAAGGTTTACCTTTCCGTGTTTTGGTCCGAGGTGTCTGAAATTTCTGAAGTGCATCCTAGCAAGGTTTTTGTATGTCAAGTGTGAACAAGAATACTCCTATCTAATTATCGAGTCAAAGTCCATCACACTAAGTACCACGCCATCCTAGTTGTCTATACCTTGACGCATCGTACCACGTGTGTTATCAAACATAAGAAAATCTATCCCTTTGAAAATCCTAATTCCTCAGCAAGTAATCATCATCATCTACATTTGTGTTATCTTGCATCTTGTTGAAATGACTTCTTCTTTTCTTACTAACCACGCTAACAAGGTACTATGATAGCTGATCATCATCACCATCATCATCATCGATCCTGCATCCACAAATCATTAGCATATTGCATAAGCATATCATATAGGAAACACACACATGGCATTTTAAATAGGTGCATTCATGACATCGCATTTCACCCATTACATTACATCTCATAGCATTATATTGATCAATGCATTAACATTCATTTGCATTTCATAACCACTTCATATTACCATTGCATAAATCATCACATAGCATGAACGAAAACATTCCATAATCATTATAATCATAAACAATAGGAACATAAGCATTTAATTCATTAGGCATACATATCATCTCATTAACATATCATTGCATCACATACATCATCATTTAGGATAATAACATTTGTCATTCTAAGCATCTCATAACACCATTTCATTAGCATCATCATATCACGACCATTGCATCATATCATATATATCCATAAATCATCTCATAAATAAGCATTTCCACACATCATCACGTATACCATAAATCAAATCATTTCACATATCACAAGTGGCATGAAATAAATCATCATAACATCATTGCACATCATAATCATCGCACACATCATTACAAATAAATGCATCCATAAAACGTCACTGCAAAGCATATAGAAATAAGCCATCCATGCATAAATAAAACAACACATTGCATTGCATCGAAATCGGCTCATATATATCTCATATCAGCATATCACTGTCATAGTACAAAGAATAATAATCGGATCGCTATACATATGTGTCAATCAGTACAAAATGCCCATCGGGCTATCAAAAACAAGCCCATAAAGCACAAAAGGTACATCATAAGATCTGGATCAAGCCTGATCTCCGTTGATGCTGCCCTCGCCACTGTCACCGTGACCCTCTAGTGGTCTCTGACTGGCCCGTTCTGAGTACTCAGGAACCTAATCTGCTCTAGGTAAATGGTCATGGTAGGCCCGGCGGTAATACTCTATCTCTTGGATAGCCTCTCTATAAGATCGAATTGGCACTATACCCTGGGCAGAGGCCCTGGCTGTCATGCTCTCAATCTGCTATATGTGGCCTAGCTCTGTAGCTGCCTGTAGCTCTACGGCCTGTCATTGCTATACAGCCTGATCCCTCTCTGCTCTGAGCTGCTCTCTCTTAGCCTGTGCCTGGTCCCTTCAGCCGTCAATTCCTGTACCTGTGCCTGCAACTGTAGAACCAAGCCATCTCGTGCATCTACCTGCCTTGTTGGTTGTACTCGTGGCTGCACATGGACCTGATCCTCACCCTCGGCTCGTGGGGGTGGAACTGGCAGATCTTGCTGCTTATCCTACATATGGACATCTCCCTGACCAGGTGGAACTAGGGGCACCCCTAGTGGGTCCTACTGAATCGTGACCCTAGGTCCTCATCCTCGTCCTCTCCCCCTGCCTCTGACCCTGTGTGCCTCTAGATCCTCACCTAGAATAGTCAACTGAAGAGGAGGTCTAAACCAGTCTCTGTAGGCCTGTATGGTCCCTGGGTCTGCCAAGCCCTAATCGTAAGCCCAAGGACGAACCACCAAATGTCAAAAACTATCAACTACCTCCGCGGTAGGAATACCAGGCCCCCATGACACCTGTGTCATGTTGCGTGCAAACACTACTATGTATCCATCATCTGGTCGATCCTGGGACTCTCTGAACTGACACTGTACATGCCTAGGTAGGTATCTCTCTATCATGGTGTGCTCCCACCCCTACATGTATCGATCCTGACGGTAATAGAAGAGCTAGTCTGCATCATCTGCCCATCTAGGCTGACCGAGGTAGGGTCTCCAAGTGAACACAAGCATCTCATCTATGACCCACCTCCAGTAGGGGATCTCGTGCTCTCCAATGTGTGTGAATGACACACCACCTCTGTATCGTGTCACAAGGGAATCCTCTGCCCCCATCAGAACTGTAACGACCCATGGACGTAGCACAGAAATGTACTCCCATGCCCAAACATGTAGCAAGGTCACTTCAGCTCCCAGCGCTTTTCCATCCGCATACACATACTCATGCAGATCCTTGTAAAGTGAAGCCAAGAGTATGGGCCCCCATGCAAAGTGAACTGGTCTGTCCCAGACCATCCTCTCCCAGCAATATCCCCATCCAGGACTAAAATATCGCCCTCGTCTGTCTGGGGCAACCAAACTTGAAATGATCACCGCAATCGCCCAGCAGAAGGGAGGTGCTATAACTCGGTACCGCTCCAGCTCGATCTGCCCCTTGTAGTAGATAATATCTCGAGTTGTGAGGACTTGGGTGTAGCACTCGCGTCCCTCCTCCATGTCATAGATCACCTGACGGCCATGAATGGGCAATCGTAATATCCGCCAGACGTCCTCCAATGTGACAGTCGCCTCACCAGTGGGAAGATGAAACGACGGCGTCTCATTGTGCCATCGCTCCACCAACATTGACAACATCCCGAGGTGTGTGTGCACGGGCGCCACATATGCAATATTCCATAGTCTTGCGGCACCCAGTCAATCCTGGTCTCTGTCACTAAAGTCTCGTAGAATGCTCGCTAGATCCTGTGACCGATGCTCCCGAGAATAAAGCTCCCTAGGTCCATCTTGCATCACGCAAAATCAACATGTTAAAAATTTTGAAAAATTCCTGACATAACACCTCAAACTTGTTCGCAGTGGCACAGTTTGTGAAGGCGTCGTAGTTTGAGTTTCCTCAAACTCCAATGTTGGACCCAGAATTTAGCCAAGCAGAGCCACCGCCGCGCACTTTAACCCCCAGCGTTGCAATTTGCTTGAAAAGGGTGCCGTTGCAGCGCACTTTTCCAAACTGATCCACGAGTCTGAGTCGAGCCTGAGCCCAGCGATGGAGTTTTTAAACTCCATATTACCTTGCTGCGGCCCTAGACAACACCGCTGTGGCGCAAAAAGGTCAAAAGTGGTGCACTTTAAACACCGAGTGGCGCTATAATAGCACCGCTAGAGGCGAGCTCTCCTTAAAACATGTAATAAATGTGCTAAAATGAAAAAATGAAACTTCAGTTAGGGTCACATACTAGGGCACCGATTCCAGGTGGCCACTGGTAGGTCCAAACTCGGTCCGAAATATGCAGAGGAAGTTGTCGTTGCGCCATATTGTCGAGGGGTTAGAGCTCAAATCTCAAGGTTTGTTGGCAAAGGTGTGTGAAAATGACTTGAAAGTGACCCCTTGGGCCCCTTTTAAGTCTAAAAATTAGGGTTTCTTGACCCTCTAGGGCTGTCCTTCTAGGGTTTTGGATCCTCGAACCTATTTTCGTCCGTTCGAGGCTTGTTTTTCATCGTTTTATTGCGTTTAGACACATTTTTTAGCCTCCCAGACCCCTTTTGGACTCGTCGGGCACTTGGTCACCTTTTTCGCGAGATCACCCAAAAAATTGAAATTTTTGTCTGATCTCTCGAGGGGGCATCATAATGGCATGTTTTCTCTCGCCATGCAGCAATGGGGCAAGTTTTGAAATATCAAAAAAATTTGGCTTTGATCGAGATCGTGTATTCTTTGAACCAACACAACAAGTGCATTGCTTCAAAGAGGGGCAAAATGTAGACATCAAAAATATACTGATTGACATCGTGCACCTGATCCTGACTTACTAACATCGTTTCTTCCTAAATCATTCCTCAGTCTAACCATTTAATCAAATTCACTTATCTGATTAAATTCATCAATATCCTCTCTTGGTTAAATAAATCACTTTATCTGAATCAAGTCATTTCTCTTTGTTAATTAAATCAATCCATCGATCTAATTATCCCTATTTAATTAAATAATCAATTTATTTGATTAAATCCTAAAGATCTGTCCATTAAATTAAATAAAATTAAAACCTTATTTGATTTAATCTGACACCATCCTTTTAATTAAATAAATCAAAATCTTTATTTAATTAGCCTTTTATCATATTCTTCTCTTATCTTATTTAAATAAATCCATAAATCTAAGTCAAATAAGTCACATCATCTAATCTCTGTTAAATTAATTAACCCTTGATCAATTTAATTTAATCTCATGTCACATCCTCTAGATAATGCAAGTTGCATGAAAATAGATTTAATTCATTTATTAAATCTCATTTTTCCTCACAAGACATATTTTGGAATATTCTCTCAATTTGAATTCAAAAATTCCAAGTCAACATGTACATCCAACAAGGGAATTTAAAACCTCTTACATGTCCTTTGCCTTGAGCCAAGTGGCATTTATTGCATTTTCCCTTCCCTCTTACATGTCATTTCAAAAATTTGAATTTCAAATATTGGCATTTATTGGCACAAACCCCAAATCTTGCACAACCATCATCCATTCATAACTTGACAAGTGGCACCATATCATTGGATGAATGTTAGTCCCACACTGCTCAAATTTGGACATTCATCCATCTTGAAATCCTATAAATGAATAGCTCCTCTCCTCATTTTATCATCCACAATTTGAGTAGACTTACTATGCTCAAATCATTAGCAAATTTTATCATCCACAATCCAATTAAAGTTACCATGCTCAAATATCTCTTGAGTTTCATCCATTATCATTGAGTCATAGTTAGGTTTTGTAGATTTTGGCTTGGAGTCTTCACATTTCATCAACAAAGTGGATCAATCTCTTCAACATTCAAATCTTGCATCATAGGAATTGGGAAAGGGCCAATTTTCACATCAAATTGGCACCAATTCCCCCATGGGTCAATTGTTTGCTATTTAAATTAGGATTTAATCTAGTTTTTATCATTTCATTGTGTTCTTGCTTATTTCCATTCCTAGTTTGAGTTTGCAAATAGATTTCATGCGGAATCCTTCTTTTAGCTTGCAAATCCTTGTATAACTCGTTTATTCATGTTGTTTTGCAGGTGTTAGGAAAGGGGTTCGCATAGTTTGAAAAAATCAACTAAAAATCAAGTTCACCACCTATAAATACAATAGCTCATGAAAAATAGTTTAATCTTACTGCTCTCAGTCGTACATGTGAAGTTGCAGACTTCACCGTATTTTTTTGCAGTAAATTTAAATAAAAGAAACTGGATCCCGTTCTATAATTAGGATCCCATTCCCCGATATTCAATGTAGGGACCGTTGGAAGGGAAATAGGATCCCGTTTCCCTCCCAATGGTTTGAATATTATAAACTAAATAATGGGATCCCGATTATACAACGAGATCCCATTTTTAATAAACGAGATCCCGTTTTATAAAGTGCAATCCCATTTTTTAAAATTTGAATTTCTATTAGCTTTGTGGTTGAGTTTTTTCCTAGGATTTTGGTTCGAGAAAAACATTGGAAATCCGAACCTAGGCCTTCAACCTGGTTTTACCTACAAGTTGAAGGTCCTAACAATGTCAAAGAAAAATGCCGACTTTGGACATATGGTTGGTGACTTATTTTGTAGAATTTTTTGACAAAATTAAAACCCATTTTAGATGAGACAATGCAAATTCTAAATATGTAATTTTTTTTACAATTGGGTTATTTTTTCTATTTTTCAATTAATTTCTAATAAAATTGGTCCATAAACTTTAAATATCAGGGTTTTTTACTATTTTAATAACTTTTGATCAACATAACATTTTGACAAACGAATTACACAAGAACAAACTTCAGACAATTTTTTCAATTTAAAAAAAAATCAAAAAATAATAAGTTTATGTCATCTTATGCATGTCGTACACGATGATTTTTCAAAACTACAAATCTACCTAATAAAAGTCTAACAAAAAAAAATCAATAAAAAATTACAAAAAAAATCAAGAACAAGCTTCAGTGAGTCACAAATATTTTCCCAAAAGGATTTAGAAAAATATGATAATTTAAATCAAACTATTGATGTCGTACACGTGCATGGTATGGTAAAAAAAAATGACTTTTAAACAATGGTTTTTAGAAACACCTATTGAAACTCAGTTTCTACAATTTGGGTATTGAAATAAATTGCATATTTATAAACTAGACTCTAAGCACTACATTTTATGATTAGTGACTTTTTTAAAGATTTCATCTCTAAGTGCTTCAAATTTTAAGGTCAAATGTGTCAAATTCTGAAAAATTGGGAAAAACACTTCCACTTTTTAGCCAAAAAGTGGACTCAACTTCTTGCACACACCCTAAACAATGATTAAGAAGGTAGGGTGAATGGAGTGAATTCGACTAAAAGAAAAAAATTTAGAATCATATAAATATTTATTAGACTTAGAACAGATAATGATGCTCAATATATTGCAAATACACGGGTTGGTGCATAGCAAGATGTGAGGAGGCTCAAGAACTTCCGAGCAAAAGCAACAGTAAGACTAAATGGACAAGGTGCATTCTATACTCAAAAGAAAAGAAGACTAGACCATTAAAAGAGAAAAAATGTGTACATCCCATGCAAGGCACAAGGTCAGAAGGATATTAAGCTGTCAATAAAGAATAGATGAATGCCTCTAAGGAAAGATTGAAATCAAGATTTGACAAGCCTAAAGCATCCCAACTAAAATGAATACTCCACAAAATAACAACACCGAATGAGCAACAGTTGATAATTGATTCAAAATCTGTTGACTCTAAAGAGGGACAAACAACAAGCTATAACTAGTTTCGCAACTAAGGAGGAACAATGGGGCGCTGGAAAGAACATGTCACTAGAAACCAAAAGAGGAAGAACTGCTCAATTTAGCATCTAGAGAGGGTTGGCATCCAGAATGTTGGTTTAATGGCTATTTTGTGTTAGTTGAAAAGATTTGAACTTGTTCGAGGTAATATGATTGTGATTTAAATTCAAGGGAACTCATGCATTCTGTCAATTTTGACAAGGATTTCAAGTATTTGTGGATTCAAAACATTCAGAGAGGATAAGGGATTAAAAACATCTAAAAGAGTTATGTGAACTAGATATGCATCTACTATATTCCATGTTGCCTTAATGAAAATTGGATTCTTTCAACATCCCATGTAAATGATATGCATTAAGTGATTTGAAATTAAGAAGCGATAAGATGAAACTCTTCACAAGAGAAAATGTTTAGATAATATCATAGAACCAATGCCATCATTTAACAATGATCTATCTTTTACACATCCTCGTGAAACTCACTAGAGGGCATGAATGGTGACATACCTCAAGCTTTCGTAAAGGTATTCCTCTGACCTACAGTGTAGCTTCTTTCTGGCTTCCTTCCTCGCTCTTCTGCAAACAGTGAGGAGACCCTCCCCATAGGGAATTTGATGCCCTATCTTCAAAGTTGATTGTTAGGCCTTTCATAAGCATGTATCCTCTTCTCTCCATCATACTACTTGCTCTATGGCCCCTACACCATGCATGCGTTCGCCATGAGTTAGTGCATTTGAGCACTACTATCCAACCCCCCCCCAAATTACTTGTTGTTCAGAGCTATATTGTATCCAGTAACCATCTTTATGTCGCTAGTGGTGGCCTTAAAGGGCAGGCTCTAGCCATATGAGTAGTTGTTACTCTACCAATTTGACCTCAATTGCGAGACATGGGTTGTCATGCAGTAACGGAGCCCTTCCTAGAAATTGATTACAGATTCCAAATATAGCAAATGTAATGCCTTGCAAGACTTGTGTAGAACCACTACAATTATGACATTCCACTACATTTACTCATGCTATCATGCATGTAATGATTGATGACATTTGTTGACTCAATTCTATTTTCAAATTCATTCTTGTCGATGCCATTAAGATGTGACAGTTACAAGCTACATCCATTTAAATAATGGTGTTGGTCTTTTATTTAATCCTTTTATTTACTCATTATCTACTATAGAGGTTTCTAGATATTTGCTTTCATTTCCAAATTATTTGCACCACAATTGTTATATACTCATTTTTATATTAAAGCATTTATTTAATTATTAAAATACCTTTTTACCTTGATACTATTTCATTTAATATATTATCAATCAAAGCAACGTTAATAAAACAAATTTAAAGCAAACAATACTCGAACTCCTATGAATGAAAAATGACACAACAGCAATACTGACCAAGGGGCACT
>VDFB02000013.1:101222977-101253490 GCA_007258455.2 Sequoia sempervirens
TCCCTCTCTCCCACTCTCCCTCTAACCCTAAACCCTAAACCTACTCTCTCTCCCACTCTCCCTCTCACACTCTCCCTCTCTCCCTCTCCCACTCTCCCTCCCTCTCTCCCTCTCTCCCACTCTGTCTCTCTTCCCCTCAGGTATTTCCCTCTCTCCCTCTCCCTCTCTCTCTATCCCACTCTTTCTCTCCCTCTCTCCAACTATCCCTCTCTTCCCCTTAGGTCTTTCCCTCTCTCCCTCTCTCTCCCTCTCTCCCACTCTCCCTCTCTTGCTCTTAGGACTTTCCCTCTCTCCCTAAAACCACTCTCTTTACCACTCTCCCTCTCTCACACTCTCCCACTCTCCCTCCCTCCCTCTCCCTCTCTCCCTATCAACTTTCTCTCTCTCTCCCTCTCTCCCACTCTCCCTCTCTCCCTCTCAGTTCTTTCCCTCTCTCCCTCTCCCACTCTCCCTCTCTCCCACTCTCCCTCTCTCTCTCTCCCTCCCTCTCCCTCTCTCTCCCACTCTCTCTCTCTCTCTCTTTGTCTCCCACTCTCACTCTCCCTCTCTCTCCCTCTCTTTATTATATAATGATTAAATATATATATATATATTAAAGATCTGAGAGGGATATGGATACTTCAAAGGGAGACTATATATTAAATATACTATATAATATATAATTTATTTAATATATATACAATATATAGAATATAAATAATATATATTATAGCATATATTATATATAATATATACTACAATATATTTAATATATAATATGTAGTATATATGAAATATATTATAGTATATTTATATATAATAAATTTATTATAGAGCAAATGGATATCCATTTCATTGAGGATGAACCTTGCCTCATTGTCAAAGGGAGACTATGTATTAAATATATTATATAATATTTAATATATTTAATATATATATTACATAATATACAATACATTTAATATATATTATATAATATATTTAATATATATTAAATGTATTGTATATTATGTAATATATAGTATATTTAATATATATTATATAATATATAGTATATGTGAAATATACTATTGTATATTTATATACAATAAATTTATTTAAATGGATATCCGTTATAAACGGATATTCGTTCCGTTGAGGACTTTATAACCTAAACCCTACCTCATTTTCACGATGCTACCAGTCAAGCAACAATTTCCATCGTGAGCAACAAGTTCCAAGTATGTGCTTTTTGCATTTTTTTCTATTTTTTTTGCGAATTAGTGATTAATTTATGTTTTTTTTTTGCATTCTTTGTGGTTTTGTTGATTTTTTTCATTTCTATCTAAACTTACAAAAAATTTAAAATCTTAGTTAGTGGAAAACAAAAATTGAACCTTCATTATTATTGTAAAAAAAAAAATTAAACCTAACATACTAAACAAACATAAAATTGAACCTTCATTACCCCCTTTCTACATTTATTTAAACTGTTTTACATTCTTGTCTATTTTTCCTTCTTCTTTATCACTTATTCTCATGTTTCGTAAATTCTTGCTTTGTTGCTTATTCTTAAGTTAGTATTTCTTTGCTAAACAATTTGTTTTTTAATTTTTTAATTGTTTTGACTATCTTTAGCTCTCAAAATAGAAAGGATCCTTGTTGCAAGTGCTCTAAATTTTCAATACTTAGTGAATTTGGATTCATTGTTAATATTGGCTAGACAAAACTTGTCCTTGCAGCCATAGGGAAATGGGAGAAGTTAATGGGTAATAATCGATGGGCTATGCAAGAGGCTATAATATTGTATCATATTGTATGATAGCCTCCTGAACAACCCATCGATTATTATCCATTAACTTTTCCCATTTCCCTATGGTTGCAAGGACCAGTTTTGTTTAACCATTACTAACTATGTATACAAATTCACTAAGTATTGAAAATTTGGAGCGTAATACTTCCTCCTTTGTTGAATCAATTTGGAGCTTAACACTTCCACCTTTGTTGAAACAATTTGGAGTTTAACACTTCCACATTGCAGCAAGGTAAAAAATTAATGTATTTTAAATGAGATTTTACATCACTTTAACAATTATTTGTTTTTCATTTACATGCCTTAGACATAAATGAGCTTTACACACTTTTTCATTTGTATTCAATTAAGTTATTTATATTGAATGGTTTAAGTGGATTTTTAAACATGTATCTTACATTTTGAAATTAAAATTTAAATGCAAGTTCACTTATATCTAAATCATGGATCCATACCCTCTAGCTCCACGTACTCCACCTCGTAACACCCCACTCCACCGCCTGCATCTAATGGTGCTCACTGTTGATAACAAGTCAATGTGAATGTTAGAACCATTCAGGATCAAGTTAATGCTATTCAAAATGAAGAATATGTTCACCCATTATTGAGGCATTTTGCATCAAAAATGCAAACTTTTTTTGATGTGGTTAGGTCCATGGAAGTGGACTTGGACGAGCATCAATGATGGCTAGAGGAAAGGAGATAGTCACATTCTAAAGAGGAAAACACAAAGAAATGAAGAGATGCAACAAAGATCCGCAAAACTTTATTAAGACAATGATCTTATTTTTATAAAAAAATTGATCTTGGATGGATATTTTATAAAGAATTTTTTTGGATGGATATTTCATAAAGAATATTTTTAGATGGATATTTTATAAATAATTTAGTTGGATGGATATTTTTAGTGTTGAATTTATGAATATAATAGTATAATGATGAGACAAAAATTTAGTAATAAATATTAAATAATCTATTAATTTAGTGTTTTTTCATATATAGTGTGCATATATAGTGTTTATTCATGCATCATGGTTGACTAATGTCTTATTTGTTGATCATAACTATTATATAGATTTCACATGAACAATCTAATGAACATGTATCTTGTTGTCTTGTAAGGATTTTGTTTGAAGGTTGCATCAAACCCCTATGGTGTACATAATGTTCTTGTTTATGTATCATAATTGAAAGATAATGATTCTTATTCATGATGATTTTATACCTTTTACATGAATGATCTAATGACATGTTATTAAGCTTGAAGGTTTTAATGGCATGAATGTTGAATTGAGTTGTAATGATTTTGTTTGATGGTTGTATCACTTCTTATACTAGAGGGTCTCAACATAGGAAAACACTCTTCCTCTCAACTCTCTCCCTCTCTCCCTCTCTCCCTCTCCCTCTCTCCCTCTCTCTCTCCCTCTCTCTCTCTCTCTCAACTCTCTCTCTCATTATCAAGTCTTTCTCTCTCTCCATCTCACTCTCAGCCCCCCTCTCTCTCTCTTGGACTCTCTCCCTCCCTCTCTCCCTGTCAAGTCTCTTTCTCTCTCTCCATCTCAAGTCTCTCTCCCTCTCCCTCCCTCTCCCTTTCAACTCTCTCTCTCTCCCTCTCAACTATATATATATATATATATATATATATATATATATATATATATATATATATATATATATATTCCCCTCTCTCCTCTCAACTATCTCTCTCTCTCTCCCTCTCAGCCCTCTCTCCCCATCCCTCTCAGGTCTCTCACTCCCTCTCAGGTCTTTCTCTCTCCTTCTCTCTCAAGTACCTCCCACTCACTCTCTCTCTCTCTTGTGAATTGGTCGCACTGTAATGCCCCGCCACGCAACCCTAGAGGAAGTTGCAATTCACTACTTAAACGTACCATTTTTTTTTTGTTTAAGTACAAATAACATGCAAGGTGAATACATATTGCCAACAACCTCTAAGGCCACGAGACAAAGATCACTTAAAAACCCAACATCAAATAACATTAACATAAACTGAAACATTAAGCACTTAAGGAAATGAGACAACATACATTCCATGCAAGATAAATTACAAGGATATCAAATACCTCCAGATTCCAATTTAACATTTAAACAATAAGGTTACAACACTCATTCCCCGAATGAGGCAATTCCAACAAAATGATTTCATATTACAAACTCCACCTCGATAACAACTGAGGGGTAATAAAATACAATAAGAACTGAGAGAACAAGGCATGAGAAGAACTGATTCCCACGAGCTCTCCAACTGGAAATCATGAACATGAACATGAAGAAGAACCAACGGAAAGATGCATGCCACCCGACCACGTGGAATCCAAAAGGTTCCACTCCCTCCGTGCTAGGAGATAGTAACAAGGATTTCCTAGACAATACCATCTACCTCTAGACACAAGCTAGCACACTGAACTGAAACAAGATCAAAACCCACATTACTTAACACAAAGGTTACAATGCTTCCAGAGTACAAAATCGAGTACAATCATTGTACAAAATAAACCAACGGTACAACACCATACCGACTGTTGTCATAGGAGAAGTGTCATCGCAAAGGCTGCATTGGTTATCCAATGGTGTTCTTCCCAGGTCTCGGCCCCCCTCTAGGGATATCCTGGTAACCTCTCACGAACCCGGCGCCATATGCACACCATAGCGGAATCGATTATCTCTCGAGAAGACAAGATAATGATCTTGCCATTACAGGCCTTCCCGACTCATCTCAAGTCTCGTACAAGCCCTTGAGCCAATGAGCGAGGCTAAATTATCTTATTAATGTTCAAAGCTATTCTCTCCCTAGTAAGTTATTTTAATTTTCACTTAATTAACTAACTCTCAAACGAGTTATCCTGGGACCACTTTGGGCCCGGCGCTCGTTTGAAAGCCACTCCCCTATCGACAACACATAACTCAACCACATGCCAAGGGTAGACAATGCACTAACACTTATCACAAATAATCAAACACCTCAACAGGTAACACATCACTACGGATGTACAAAACTTGAAACCAAAATGTGCACTACCCAAGGCTAACACCAGGTTGACTACATAATGAAACCCATATAACAACTGAAACTCGACTCAACCATGAATCACAAGTTCACACAACCCATTCAAAGAACCAGGTAACCACTTGAGCTTAACTCACGCATAATCCAAGATAGCCAAAGCAAAACATAAGAGACATAGCATCAACTCAAGAAAACCACTGTTGGAAGACTTACATGATCAACAAGAAATGACTTACAGTCAACCATCATAAAAACTCACGTAAACCACCCATAAAAATAAATGAACCCATATCAGGAAGATTCACAAAACAATCACCCTCCTTCCACAACATCGAAGGCGAACAATTAAACACTGAAAACATTTCAGACACATAGGTAAGCTAATATTCGGATTTCCTAAATCCATTCAAACACAGATTTCATGACTTGCATATATCTAGTCAATTGATACCATTTCTATGCACAACATTGGAATATATAAAGAACAGATCATTTACTCTAAATTTCAAAACCATAACCATAATCAAAACATGTTAATAATGCCGCTATCTGGTTTAAAATTTAAATCAACCGTTCTCCCTAAGTTTCATGATCACATACCATAGATAGATCACTTGATTAATAAATCATTTAGGTTAATTAATAAGTTCGTCTTTTACTTTCAGTTCTGCAATCATATTATATAACTAAACATCTAGCAAAATAAACAAGACATGCCTTTAATAACCATTTAAGTAATAGCTCAAAATCACTTCTTTGAAAATTACGACAATATACTGAAATATGAATTTCCGTGATTATAATAATCACATGATCATCTAGAAGATTCTAGTTTAACATTTTAACATTATCTAAATATACCAAATAAAACAATATTTTATTTGCAAAAGAATCAATTAAATAACTTTAAGTTTAAACTCCCATTGAATAAAATACAACAAATAACGTTTATATTTCAATTAATCATTTCTAAAACTTTATAATTAACCAATGAAATAAAATATATTTTAACTTATACCCAATTTTATTTAATTTAATATATATTAAATATATTATATTTTATATATTATATAATATTAAATATTATAAATATTATATAAAATATAATATAAAATAATATTAATTAAAAATTTAAGTTTTAATAAATAAAAGAAAGCAATTTTTGAATTTTAAAACCGACCTTGGAAAAGGCGGCCCAAGGGCATGCAGCCCCTCTCCCGCGGGGGCGGTGGCTGTGCAGCACAGCTGTGGCGGTCTCCCCCGGCGCGCATGTGTTTACACACAGCCCGCCACGGCGGTGGATGTGTGTCCTCACACAGCCGACGCCTCCCCTGCGGGCGGCGGCGGCGGCGGCGGCGGTGGTGGGGGTTGACCTCCCCAATCACCCCAAAACAAAATATAATAAAAAAAATTAAAATTATTTTATTGTTTTTTCTTCAAAACGAATTTACCAGAATTTTCTGGGTTAAATCCATATTTAAAAATTTCGAAAATAACAAATATATTGTATATATATTTGTGGGTATTTCCATATATGAATATATATGGGTATATTCACAAATATACATACCCAAATTTTGATTCCAAGCACATATTGCAAAACTAATCTAAACCCAATTCAAGAAACTAAAACTTATTTCCAAACAACAAAATAGGTTTTCCAAAATCTAGATTTAACATTGGGTTTTCTTGGGTTTTCTTTTGGTTTCAAAACCCATTTACAACTTTGCAAATTGATAAGCTTTTCCATGAATTTCTATTGAATCTAACACTATGTTTTAATCATTCAAAGGAGCAAGAAGAGGAAGGGAGAAAAGGTAGAACCTTATGTTTTCTCCAAAATTTGCAAGCTTCCACCATGGAGATTTCCAAGCACTCCTTCAACTCCACCATCTTAGCTTCCTCCAAGCCTCTCCACCCAAATTTCCAAACCAAGAATCCATGGAGGATTGAAAGAAAAACCCTAACTAAACATATATCCTTTTTCCAAACTTTCCAAATTCAAATTCAAATTCAACTTCTAATTACATTCCAATCCAAAATGCAAACTCACTTTCAAATTTAAACTAAATTCAATTTCAAATTCCTATTCAACTCTTCACAAATATCTTTCCCCAAAATAGTCAACTATTTCAGAAAATATCCTTTTTACCCCAAAGTCTTGCATAAGAAAACATTTGAATTTTTAATAACTTTAAATAATTTTTCCCAATTCCAATTTGAATTCAATATATTTTAGCACTTTACATTCAACAAAAGAATTAAATCTTTCACACTTTTAATTCAAAAGGGATAATTTAATTAATTCACACAATTAATTCAAATTATCAATAAAATAAATCTAATTCAAAATTAGATTATTTTATTAATTCAATTAAATTAATTAATTAATCACTAATTTTCCAACATCTCAATAAGACAAAACATTCATCATTTATAATTTCCAAAAGCTATTTAACCACTTTTAGCTCGCAACTAAACACATTTAATCATTAATTATACTACGCAAGTCATTTAATAACCTTTAAACTTGAAATTAAATAAACACTCGAAGGGAACTGACCAAGTTAAAATAACTGACCCCGACAACAAACCAACAACATGCTATGACTAGGGTGACGACCTGGTTCGGAAACCCTAGCTACTATCTCCCAATTAATTTTCGTTGGTCAATGGACACGCTCAAACCTGGAAACCAGGTGGAGTCGATGTCATGTACCTGCCAACCTGCAACAAAGAGCATGTCGAACGTGCATATATACATAATATGATCAGACACACCATGAAGAGGAAATCTCAGAATCATAGGGCACTCGCAAACGAGTGATACAACCCCGTCCCCTTCACCAATACAATATCACTAACTGACAAAGCTAACATTATTAACATAATCAAAGCATAAAGCATCATTAATTCACATGTTAACATGATCGAAGCATAACATAGGAAAACATTGCCTGATTAACAGAGCACAAAAAGGAGGGGTGTTACACGCACATCAATAAATATATAATATATCTACTATGTAGTGTATTATATATACTATGTATTAAATATATTATTTAATATATAATATTTCATATATATACTATATATAATGTATCATAATTAATATGTATACTATATATAATATATAATACATAATATTATATATCATAAATATATGTATTATAAACAATACAAGTAACAGATATCCATTTAGTAACAAATATTTGTTTATAGATGGATATTCATTTCTAAACAGATATTCATTCTGAATGGATATCCATTTTTCTGACATAATTAGTAGGCTCGGGATTTGGTTCGGGATTGTCTGACCTAGAAAGTCAACCCAAAATTTGTGTTTTGAAAATTTGCTTAGTTTTCTAAAGTTCACCCTTGTGGCTAACGACTTTTTTTAATCCAAATTTCATCAAATGAAAAGGGTTTATATAAAAAATTGTCAGTTTTCCACCAATATAAGTTTTGCCTTATTTTGAATTTAATAAATAATTATTATTGATTTTCTACCTACATTACATCTAAAGTCCTGATTGATAGGTTGATTGAAAAACTTCTATAACTTTAAAACTACTTAACATTTTTTAAACCTACAAGATGCACCACATTCTATGCTTCGCATACTGTAGGATAAAAAAAGTGAATTTCATAAATTTTTTACCAAGTTATGGTGGTCAGACATAGACGTTTTAATAATTTTGAAAATTTCTAATAAAAAAATCATAACTAATTATTTACATGGAAAAAAATTACAAAACAAAATCTGCCACATCTGGGCATGTGTCCTCTAATATTGAAAGATTAAAAAAAAAAATTACTTTTTTCTTGTACTTAGGGTGGTCGATATTGAAAGATTCAGAAAAAAATATTTTTTTCTTGTACTTAGGGTGGTCAAACATACACCTACTTATCTTTTTCCCAAAAATTTAGTGCCACTATGTTGAAATTTCAAATTTTCTCAAAACAAATTTACATTTTTTCCAAAAAAGGACTAGTAGCATAGAAACTACATTCAATTTGCTACAACTTTTGTTCTTACATATGTTTCTAATGATGTTAATAACCTATTCAATTTTTTATGTCAAGTTTCCTAACTTTGATTTTTTGAATTTTCATTGCCACTTAGAGGCCTAGTTTGGACCCTCATGATCTTGCACTGACCCACATGTTAGTATTGAGTCAGATGAGGTGGAAAATGCTTGAGTTTTGGAATGTTTCGATAGAAAGGAGACAAGAGGCTATAGAAGAAGATTCCAAATTGAAGGCCCATGCATTCGATAAAGTTAGTGCTCCCCTATTTGATTATAATGCCACATTGGACAAACTGTACACTAGAGAGTTAAGGATAAAACAAAGGGTGAAAGCCCTAATGAGCAAAGATAAGAATGATCATGAAAAGGTCAAGAAGGAAATAGCGGATAAGGTTTCGAACATAGCACAAAGGCTAGGAATTACTCCAAATAACAAGGAAGAGATGGATGAAGAGATGTCTTCTTTGGAATGGAATATTGGAGAAGACGTATAGGATAGTAGTTCTCAACATGAAAATAAACCTGAAGAAGAGACTGCAATAGGAAATATTCCTCTAGAAGTAGAAAAAATAGTAGAAGAGAATATAGAAGTGAAGAAGAATGTTGCAAATACTAGTGATGGATGTGCAAAGGAGGATACAACCAAATACTATAAAACTCCTTCGATAATTGTGACACCTAGTGAGAACACTCAAGCTCAACCATAGACATTTATCCATCTAAATAATACAGAGTAGGTCATAGGTGATGAAGACAAAGGAAATGAAGATGAGCAGAAAGGTAAAGAATCATTTGGTGATGTAGTCAAAACAAAAGTAGAGACGCCAGTCGGTACTAGTGATAAGGATAAAGAGAAGGCTATAGATGAAGGTGTTAAGGAAACTAGTGAATACTCCAGAACATCCAGATGTTCCTTGAAGAACTTATTGAATATGCAACTATAATTCCAACCTATTGTATTAGCTCAATTACTACAATTTCCCATGCAAGAAGGGAATGTGGATCTTGCTAAAAAAAATCCACTTCACAAGCTTCAGTTGGGAGATGTCCTCCATGCATCTTCTTGAAAGGAAATTATTGAAACACATCAAAAGAGTGGAGAGTTAATTGAGGATGTAGTGAAGACACTACAAGAGGTCATACCTAGAACTATTAGGGTTAGAAGGAAAATATCTAACAGTTAAATGTAGATTTGATCAATAAAATAGAGAAATAAAACACACACAAAATTATAGTAGAATCAAGACAACATAGAGAATTTAACATGGTTCACCCAATCTGGGCTACATCAACAAAACCACAACCATCCAATGATTTTATTATCCAGTGAAAAACATATTACAATCTCGCAAATAATTACCTTTTTCTACATGTTGTAACCCGCATCCCAACCCCTTATAACAAGATTTTTAGAAGCTTCTAAAATTAGGGTTTTACAAAGTCATTTTTTTCTTTTTCGATGATTTTTCCTTTTTCGGTGACAACGCAAAAAAATGGGAAAAAAAATCTCAAGGGCTGCCGCCCCTAAACCTCGATGAGGATACATGTCGAGTGTATAGTATAGCACGATCAATCACTGCATACCAATAAGAACTAAAATTGATGATTCATTGTCAAGTGTGGAAAATATTAAATTTTTGATTGATTCTTTCAAAGAATATTCCTCCAAACTAGAAGAGAAATTGAAAGAGGAACTAGAAAAATAAATTGATAAGAAATGAGTGAGAAGAGACCGATGGAAATCATAGAAAATTTTTCTCAAGCACACAAAAAAATTTAGGATAGTCTCAAAGGTGTGTAATATTGTATGGAAAAGTCCAAAGCCTTGTTTCAATTTTTCATGAAGTGGCTCAAAGCCACAAAGAGCATCAAAAGTTACATGAACTCAATTGATTCACACATAGACAAATTATATTCTAGTGCATATGATCTTGCACAATACCTAGATGGAAGAAAAAGGTCAGTGGTTAAAGACTTGCATAAGAAATACTTCCAACTACAAGATCAAAAAGATAAGATAATTATGTAGTTTAGGAACCTCAAGGACTTGGTAAACTTAAAGTTCACATTAGTTGTCAATGCCCTAAAGAGTGTTGATAAAGATACCAAGATTAATCTAGTACCCAACACTCCAGAAGAAGAGAAAATACCTAATTGATTTGGAGACCCAATGTAGGATGCTTGGCATAGCCAATAAGATCTGGGAAGAGTGAAAATAAGATTGGAAAGACCACATTGAGAAGCTCAAAGATTTATTTCATACAGTTGCAGATTCCAATGTCCATATGTGGAAATTGTACAAAGTGTTTTGGTACAAGTTTTTGATATGGTTTTGGTGCATAACATTCTTAGGGGTATTTACTTCAATTTTAAGTCTATATATATGGATATACTTGTCAGGGGGACATTTGGTGTAAATGAAGATTGTTACATACACCCTTTGCCCTTGATGTCAAATAGGGAGAATATTTTTTGGAGATAATTTTGGCATGTTGTAATCAATGAAAGGGGGAGATTGTTGGAAGAATAAGGAGGTGTCACTGATAAACTTGTTGGCAACATGAGCATGTGGAATTGGCACAAGGTATATAGTTATGCATTATAGTGTTGTCATTGATGTCTGTAATGACCACATTTTACACACAAAAAAACCTAACTAATCTGCAACTTTACTAATTTTTTTTAAAAAAATTAAACAATAATAACAAAATACACTACTTAAGGCAATAGTCAATGATCTCATTTAGTTAGGAGAAAAGATGGCAATGATTTAATACTTTTTTTTAATAATAAATTTTACTTCTTTTAGATCAAAATACCTCTTACCTACTCAATATCTCTTGCATTACATTGCATCATAGTTTCCTTACTCCCAATACCCATTCCTACAAGTTCTTAAGACAATTAGGTGCACATGTAAGACAATGAATAATTAGATACCTGACCATCAAGATCAACCATATCATTAATTTAAACTAGATAATCAAGAGACTATTTTATGACTAGATTGCCATAGGGATAGTGTATGCATAACATCAAGAGAGGTTGATGGGTTCAAGAAAGCCTTAGAAAGATAGATCCTAAGGGCCATACCGAGTCCTCAGGGTCTCCTCTCAAATAGCCTTTCCTACAAAACATTTGTGCAAAGGCTTTGTAGTTCAACAACTTGAGTTTACTCCAACTCATTAGACTCACCCACACAAGGTATAACCGCTAGGTTTCAAAAGATGACTCTACCTCAATCACAATCATAACACAATAACACTAATATATGCTAAACTCAGCTCTCTACTCAAAAGAATCATGTGTTCCATACAAATTATATACTATAAGAGTGGGTACGCAACCATTTCTAGGGTCCATTACCCTAGAGAGTTTCACAATCGACTGCAACCCACTTAGGTGAAGCCGTGGATTGGAGACCTAGGTAAGGATATACTAGGTAACACTCTCTGAGGATATTTTCTTTTATTTTGTAAAATAAATTTATATGTTTACTTTAAACATAAAATCATACATAGTGAGAGAAAGTAGTTCAAGAAATCAAGTCCTTGCATACTTAGTCCAAATTTGGTAGCAATCTACTTTGCAAATTAAATCATAATAGAAAATCCCCTATAGAGTTATTAAAATATAAGACAATTAGTAAAACTAATATTATTCACCATTCTCTAATTACCTAGGGCCTCTATTAAACAAGGTGACAAGATACGATGAGTGAACGATCAAAATAACAATTCTAATTGTCAACTCTATTATAAAATAAAACTAAAGGTGATAGTTTTCTACAAACATCTTTTAAAATCACTAAGAATATATTTATCCAATAGTTCCCATTAGTTACTTAATATTCCCTAAAATATTAACATTGATCTGCTATATTCAGTGTTTGTAACTCAACTGCATGATATTAAAACTAATATAATTAGAGAGATAACTATTTGGCCAACAATGTAATAACATTAGGTGAAACATGAAATTCTAAATTGCAAGACTCCAAAACACATTTGTAATAAATACCATTAGAGGTCAAGAGGTTCAATTACTAAATAGGTTTGATTGTTTCTTGGAATAATCTAATCATAGGGAAAATTACATATAATCCTACATTAGGTTAGGAAAATAATAATAAAAATTACTCTTTAAATGATATTTGAATAAATTGAAGCCTCAATACCTTTGATAATTAATGACTCAACTCCATTCAAAATTTGAAAGCATTTGATGATGTTCACGAGTAAAATAAATATTAACATTATTGAATATAAATCTACTTCTGTTAATTAACAATGACATTCCATATCATAGCTACGCAATATATAGTTAGTGGATAATAACTTGATTAAAATTACCCCATATAACACAAAAAAAAAGATGATTATAATTAAATCATATAAAACTAATTGCCTACCAAAAATAATTGCATCACGTAATACTAAATACCTACCAAAAATAATTACCACTTAGTGGAGATTGACAGGGTTGTGTAATGCCCTTGCTTTATACTTCTTTGTTTTAGTTTGACTAAATTTTTACCCCTCTTTTAGCATCAATACCTACCAAAAATAATTACAGTAATATTCATTTTTTAAATATATAATTAAAATGTTGTTCTATTTAATTGAAACACAATAATGTTATTTATTCATAGTGGAATTGGGATCAGTAAAATCACATTAGCTCTACAAATAATAATCCTAGACCTCTCCATTAGTATCATATTTGTTTTTTATATAACTCTAATCTATTTAGTGGTGTATTGAGTTGTTTGATGTTTATTTATGACTTTCTTAAGAAAAATATCAAACTATGATAAACAAAAATCACTATTATTGTGCCTTGCACACATTCCTCATTTAAAACATGGAACCCCCTTTTTTCTTCTACATTTTGATCGATTTGTGTCACATTTCTTGATGTTTTTCTTTATTAAGTGATTCTTCCATTAGGAGGTTTTATAAATTTGGACTTTCATACTTAAGATCTAGATTTTATGATTAAGGTCTAAAAATTTGACATCTTATTTAAATTCCCCATATAGATGGGCATGGTAACTTGATTTAAATTCCCCCCTACTTGAGAAATTTTTAGTCTAGTGCAAACCATTGCATATATTGAACTACCTAAAACACTAGCATAATGCATATCTAATATTCCATAAAAATCATCATTAAATTTAGGGCACATATCTAAGATAATACTAATACAAACCAACAATGAAATACTTATTATCTTATAGTGGTCCATACTAAACCATCATAAACTGATATTTAAATAATTACCATAACTCAACCAAATACTAAGATATATCCGTGGAATCCCATGTTTATTATTAAATTAACTAATCCTCAAGAATGGTATGGAAACATTTTATAATATATTAATATTTCCTCTTGTTTGAGATGCTAGCAACAATATAGATTTTTGGATAACATCCTCTCGTGTTATCACAATTATCTTGTGACTATCTTCACATATGAAAAAAAAGAACATAAATAATATTTAGAATTATTGTTTTTGATTGATTAAGTGGGGAAAAGGGCCCTGACCCGAACAATAAGTACATCATGATAAGAACAAGTGGTAAGAAATAGCAAAAATAGGAAGCCCACCAAACTTCCCCTCTCTCACAAACAAAATGCTTAACCAATTCCCATACGATCAAACATAGCAGTACTATCATACAAATCAAAAAACCTTAATCTAGCATCAGTAGCATCCTTCCCTATCTAGATCTATATTACTTATAAACATATATCGTAGTGTTCCTACTTAAAATATAAACAACATTATAGAAATTTAAGTTCTAGCACCCACGACCATAACCAGTAACAACAGTCCTATAAAACATAGTAGAGATAATCATCATAAACAAAAAGAAAAATAGCACAACGAAGCACCCAAGCAGCTATGCATCCTCGATCAGCCTTCATGCTTTCATCAGATCTTCAACAATACCATTCATTGTTGCCTTCAGCTCCATCTTGCAAGCGAAGTCCTCACCATCACCCGCTGCTTTTTTCTTTTGTTGCTTTTTTATTTTTCCCATACCAAAGACAGTAGCCATAACAGCCTTCTTCATAATAGCATCAACCACCATACACACATTCTTATTCACTTCTTCAAGGGTTTGAATTTTGTTTACATTTCCTTTTCCTTGTATACCTTTCTCCAGAACCTTCAGTCTTTCCAAGCAATTATTTCATTCACTATATTTTCTAGGGCTTAAAGTTTGTTGTTCCCCACCTTGTCATGTATCCTCTTTTCTAGAATTTGCATCCTCTCCTCCAATCTTTTAATTCTCCCATTCCCATCATCCTCGGCCTTATCTTCCACTTTGCTAGTATTTTTCATCCCTCTCTTGAATTTCCATTACATTTTCTTCCTCCTCTTCCTGAGCTATCTCATGTTGTGACTCCTCCACCTGTTCCTCATTGTCATTACCTTCCTCGCTTTCTGCATCTGATTCCTCCTCTTCAACCAAGTCTCCACCCAGACTGTCTAGAATTTATTCAATTGAGGAATTATTTTCCTCTTCTTCTTTCTTTTCAACACTCTCCAGTGGGCTTTGGGTACTTTTTTCCTCAGGGCTTTGTGTGTTTTTCTTACTCTCATGTCCTTTCGACACCGCCATAGCCAATCTTTTTGACCTCCTTCCACCAGGGTTTAAGCCTTCCATCTCATTATCATTAGGAATAGTAATTGTGTCCACCTCTTCCCCAAGTTCACACAAAATCAATCTCCTTTTTTTAGTCCCCATCTCCATCAAAATATCATTTCTTTTCTCTAGCATGACCGTAAGTTACTCCTTCCACAAAGCAGTGTTAGGGCTTTGGGATTTCATACCAGATTTCTCAAGGCTTTGGGATTTCTTGCTAGATTTTTTAGGCATGGGGAGGGGACAGTCTTCAAGAAGCTCAATTTTCACTGAGCTTTGGGGTTTTGGGTCTTCAATCATTTTAAGAACAAGATTTTTCTGAGGAGTCCTGGAAAGCACAAATTTGCAATTGGTTCTTACATGATGCCCTAATGTAAAGGTGGATTAGCTCCATGAGTAAGACTCTGGCTTAGAGAGGAAAACAAGAAGAAAGGAAAATTAATTTTTTCCTAATGTCTAATGTCGTTCAGAATGGGAAAGTGGTATCCATGGTGAACCATAGATTTTTGGCTCACTTGCACCTTTCTAGCTCTTCTAGGGTTTTTCACCTAAAAAGAGAGAGGTAGGGCCAAAAATGCAAACTAGTTCATTCAAAATTTTGTTATGTGCAATGTTTTCTAATCTAAATGAAGTAAACTAACTACAATTGAATGATCTAAATGGATTAAAATGAATGCAAAAGTGAGATTTAAGCTATGTTTGAAAACACACTGTGATATGCAAACAACTAAGTAAAGAAGAAATTATGCAAAATAGAAAGAAACAGGATGAATTTGAGTGCACCTGGACAAAATCTGATGAATCTAGAATGTTGTGGATGCTAGTTGAAATCACTGATTTTTCACAGTGGGACTCATTTGCCCAGGGTGGCGAATTAGTCCTCCTAGTGAAAAAGTGTCTAAAATGTAAGTTTCTATTTGTCAGGATCCATAATCTAACAAAATTCAGATTTCTAGTCCTAAAGTGGAACTCATTCACCACTGGTGGCGAATCAATCCTCTCCCAAATTTCTAAAAAATCAGGAGATAACTTTGCAACACCAGATCTAGAAATCACTGAATGTCAGGTTGTCGAAGTCAATTCTGCAGGAAACAGACAAGAAACCTTCTCCAAGCTTGAAATAGACTTGAGTTGACTTGAATCACCTAGTTGACTTGTAAACCAATCTTCAACACCAAAAAGCTTGTTAAATCTACATACATAGGTCTGCAAACACACATGCAATAGGGTAAAAATGGTTAAGGGTTAGCAAATAGGGGTTTGCCTTGGTTAAACCCCACTTTTGGTAATCAAACCCTTAATAAAATAATGAAATGCAAGAGAATGATAAACTAACAACATGCAATAGCTATCAACTTACCAAACCCTTGATAATGCAAATCTGAAGTAGTGTCAATGGATGCCCCAAAGTGCTTGAATATTGCTTGAATTGATGTTGTAGAATGCTTGAATATGATTTATGAATGTTGGAGATTGTAGGAGGATGTAAAATGAGGTGAAAATCACATATTTATACACACTTGTGCCTTAGTTAACCATTCATACCTCATCATAGGGCAACATCAAGTGTTTTTGAATAAAAACCAGAAAGGAAATTTTAAAAATTTTAAATTTAGAGCCAAGGGGAACTCATTCACCACCCATGGCGAATGGGTCCCACCTAGGACCTAAAAATATGTGTCAATAAATATGTTGTATTTAATGTTGTTTTTCGGGATAATATTCAAAAATACACTTAATTAAGTCATATGAGGGCATAAAGAGGTCAAATAAAGCATGAGAAAGGGATAAATAGTGAAGTTGTGCCTAGAAAAGCGTGAAATCTTGTTACAATACTTTACAACACTTCAAAATAGAACTCGTTGATGAATAAAAAGGTGATTTTTAGGTAAATTGTAATGAATAGAGTCTAGAATAATGTAGAAATGTCTTACAACACTTCACAACACCTTCACAAGATGTCATTATTTGAATTTTAGTACCTACATATGCATGTTCAAGCCATGTCACAACATAAAATCAGAGCAAAATATATCAAATACCATGAAACAAGACCTAAAAGGCCATGAAAATGACAAGGGGCCATTTTTCTATGACACACATGGACGAAGTGGTAGTAGCCTTTGAGAGTAAAATATTTCATTACAATAAAACACACATTATGATACTAAGGTGGCAGCTTAACCCTAGAGTACCCATTTTGAAATCTTTCTAGTTTTTCTTTTCCTTCAAAAAACTTCTCAAAATAGTCCTAATACTTACCATTTCTAACCTTTGCAACCTTCATTCCTTCATAAGTCAAACCCCCGTCACTTCCGTAATCAACTTCGCATCCACCTTAAATTGAAGCCCACCCAAGTTAACTTCACCATCTCTCCATACATTGGAAAATTTGTAGCTGAGTTTTTTGTTCTAGCCCTCCATTGCAGTGAAATATTGAGTGAAACACGCCTGCTCAGAAAGACCCTAGAGCTCCTCATTATTGTGAAGCGAGTCAAATTTATGAGGTTCAGTACACTTCCTAGGACCTCCCATATTTCTACTTGAGCTATGGAAAATTTTATGAACGAGAAGGAAATCACTTCTATTACCTTCGGCGTCCTCAACACTCACAACCGGTAACTCCACACTCTCAGTTCTAATGGAAACTCTGTGACTATTCATTTGAAATGTAGCTGGCTTAGGGTTTTTTCTATAATTCATAAAAGATTTCACTCCTCAATTACCACCTTTTCACCCATAATCATTATTGCTTGTGGAAGCTCTGCCTCCCTTTCTAGCAATGATAGAATTTGTTTTATTCCATATTTTATTATTAAATTGCCGATGCAACTCCATCTGTCACATTGAAGATCGATCCTCCGATTATACCACATGCTATTTATTTCCCAATTTAAATTTTTTCAATCACGATACAAAAACTTTGTCATTCGGTTGTCCTTTCCCTCGACTGCAATTCCTTTTATCAGTATTTAGCAATCCCTTTAAAACGTGCCTCTGACACCATCCAATAAGCTTTCTAGCTAGCATCCATGGGGTCCATGTCCTCATAAGCCTTCTCATCCCACCACTCATGTTAATAATTAAGAAACCCCTCCTCATAGTCCTTTATTATTAGTCTTGATATGCCAAAGGAAGGTAATATATTAGATGATTCAAAGGATCAAGATGTCCCTCAATTCTTACATGTGTATTATATGATAAAAAAAATATGTTGTTAAAAAATGGTCCTTGTCAAATGATTATTTGGGGTGTGCATTTTGTTGAGGTTCAGAATTATGAAACATATTCTATTTATTTTAGATATTTTAGATCTATGGTTTCATGTGTAAGCTTGTGTGCTAATAAGGAAATGAACTAAATAAGATAATAATTAGCATTGTATTTCTCTATGCCTTTAGATTGTGGATGTTGATTTTTCAACTTGACTATGGGATGGGAGGAAAGTGACTCTATCTAATGTTAGGTTCAACTTCGTTCCTCGATTAATAGTAGTTTCATTATAGATGAGAGGATTATGTTTTGTAGTTGAGTTTGAAGTTCTTCAAATATTATTTTTTGTGTACATTATTTATTACCACTTGTTTTTGTGGTTGGTTTCATGTCCTAGTATATTTATTATCATTAATGAGAGTTAGACCTTTGATCTCTTGTATATATTCATTATGTAATTATGTTATCTTTGTTGCTGAGAAACAAATACATATTTGTGGTACTTTCATATTTTTGAGATTTAGTTGGTGTTACTTAATATTTGACTCGTTGTATTTAATAAGTGCGGCTTATTTATTAAATGGATATTATTAGAGAATATTTAAATGTATCCCACATTATATTTATTAAGGAAGTTAATAGAAAAATTTTTATTAGTTAGTCTTGTATCCTTTTGTCATCATTGAGTTATGGTTTTTAGTTAATGCTTAATAAACTTTAAATATGAATTTTGGCATTGTTAAATTGATATCAAAGTGAAGGTATAGGGGAGAGGGGCCCATAGTGGAGCACCCTAACTTCGTGTTTCTCAAAATCCTACATGGAATTTCAAATCAGTCCCAATTTTGGCTTAAAAAAATTAATTATAGGGACACATCATCAAATATGATGCCACATCAGCATGCTTTTTGTTAGGGTATTAAAAATGGTTAAAAAAAAAGGGAGACTGATAGTGGTGCACTATGGTGCACTGATGTGGCATCACATGATTTGTCAATTTGTGTACTTTATGGATAAAAAGTGTTTTGCAATTGGATATTAAGATGCTCCACTATGAGGCCCAGTGAGGACTACTTCTATCCCCACTATTGGAGCCCGCTCCACTATGGGCCCTCTCCCCTAACCACTTTTAGTTAAAGATAAAAATTATGAGTTAAGGTAAACGATTATGATGGGAGAATATGACCTTAAGGGTGTCTCGTTATGGAGCTACCTATCCCTATGCCGATGAAGAGAGCTCAAAATAAATGGGAATAACACAAGTATATTGGGTTTCACTTCTTTGATCATAAAAATTGCAGGGAGTAATGGTGCTGAGGGATGGAGAGGATGTTGTTCTTAATGAGGCATCGCACCCCTGTCATTGACTGTAACATTCACCAGAAATGAAGGAAAAATATAGGGCGCTTTTAGGGGAAGTTGGAAGGAAGAAATGGGGGGAGGAATGCATAATTGATGGGGAGTTCATTGAGCGTAGGATAGTTTGAGTAGAAGGCCTCTGCACCTCCTGTGATACGGGATGGTTGAGATTGAACTCCTATTCAGCTCTCTATGTTGGATTTTGTCAGCTCAATGGTCTCGAGCTGTTAACATTCGAATGTTTTGATTTTGAGGGGCGTAGTGGGGATCCTGTTTAATTATAATCCTTCTGTGCTTTTATGGGACCTATTCTTCAGTGATTATTGCCTCATTCAGTTTATTTATTTCTTAGGAAATGGTGGGTAATAAAACAGGTAGTGGAGAAATTACCGAGAATACAAAGAGGGGAGCTAAATCTGAAGCTCTTGCCAATGAAGAAAATGATGCTTTGGGCGAATTGCCTCCTGTTCGCGGGTATGTGAACTGTGTTTTTTAGATGCTTCTGTTTGAATCAGATCTTAACGATTTTATGAGAATAGTTAATGGAACTATTTTATGGATGCTTTGAATTTTAAATCAAATGCGTCAAGTCAACTATACGAGTACTTGTGTAAAAGATTTGAGCTATGGGCTGCCTCTTACCACAAAATAATTAGTCCATGATCTGTTGGTAGGTTTGTATACTTGTTAGAACAGATAAATTTTTGAAATCTCTCTATGCTACAGTGTACATAGAATTTATAATGTATTTGTCTATAAATTTAATATAAAACTTGTTCTTTGTGTGCTCCAACTCGCAGAGTTCTGCTCTGTGATTTTTTTGTTTCTTTTCAACGATTAGTCGAGCTAGGTTTGGAAGTACAAGGGCCGAAGTCCCCTCTTCGAGGCGGGCTGGCAATATGTTGGCAATAGTCGAGGCGTCAGTCTTTTTTTTTCAACCGCCAGATGCATTCCAAAAACTTCCATTTTCAGAATAGAAAGGGAGGATGCTGGAAAAATGGTGTAGTTAGCTCTAACACTGTCAATTGCATTTGCTTGAAATTTTCTAAAGCCCTTTCAATTAATCCATTCTTGCGCATAGTCATTGCAATCCCTGAGGTCACATTTCTTTGAGACATTCTGTCAAACAGTTCACGTGCCTTGTATATGCTTCCCTTTTTGCATACATGTCTTTCTGCAAAATTCCTCTATTGTTCATCGTTTGATGAATGTCCATACCCTGTTCAAAAAGGGCTCCCATTTTCGCATAGGCTGTGAGGATGCTAGCAGAGGCTGCGAACTCTGGCTTTACACCTGCCAATCACAGTTGTTAAAAGTTTCTAAATCCTTTTCAAGAAAGACATTTTGTGCATATCTTGCAATCATAACATTCAATAAGACCACACTTCTTTGAGGTATATGATCAAACAGTTCGCGTGCCTTCTCTATGCTTCCACGTCTTTGCATACATGTTTACCAGAGCATTTCCAACTATGATATCTGAAAATAACCGCCATTCCATTACCTTTTGATGGATGTTCATGCCCTGCTCCAAAACCCCCATTTTGGAATTCGTAGTGAGGATACGGGAAAAGTTCGCGGATGTGGCTTTATACCTGTCAATTACTCATATCTATAAATGAAATTTATAGTGCATGATACCGAATTTAATTTAAACATTCAACAAGGGTTGACATTAATGTTTGTATTTTTTCTTTTATAAATTTTATAAATGACCATGATCAAACGCTAAGGTAACACAACTTATCTTTGGAAAGATGACAATATTACTTGTGCATAGAAATTCCAAAAGGATTAGGCCAAGTTTATGTAGAAATTTTAAACCTTGTGGGAGATTTGATGTTTAAAAGGATATATCCATGAGTTGGTCAAATTTATGCGATGTCTTTAAGGAAACATGGAACTCATTATTTCCATATTTTAACAATATATATTACATCTTAAAGAGATTAGAAGCTATAAAACTCTTTTAAACTAAGGACCAAAAAGAAGGGGAAAAAAATGTCAAATTTTAATACTTTAATTATCAAATCTATCTTAAGTATGAAAGTCCAAATTTATAAAACCTCTTAATGGAAGAATCACTTAATAAAGAAAAACATCAAGAAATGTGACACATATCAATAAAAAGGTAAAGAAAAACAAGGGGGGCATGTTTTAAATGAGGAATGTGTGCAAGGCACAATAATAGTGATTTTTGTTTATCATAGTTTGATATTTTTCTTAAGAAGTATGCGATAAATATACATCAGATAGCTCAATACACCACTCAATAGATTAGAGTTATATACAAAATAAATATGTTACTAATGGAGAGGTCTAGGATTATTATTATTAGAGCTAATATGATTTTACTAATACCAGTTCCTCTATGAATAAATAACATTATTGTGTTTCAATTAAATAGAACAACATTCTAATTATACATTAAAAAAATATATATTACTGTAATTATTTTTGGTAGGTATTTAGTATTATATGATGTAATTATAATCATTTTTTTTTTTTTGTTATTGTAGACATGCAAAATTAGCATCATGCATTCGATTAGATCATATTCATTCATTCAGCAAATAAATCAAGTTTATTTATCAATCTCCTAAAGTCATCAATTAAATTAAATAAATCAACTTGATCCTAACATCACCCTCCTTTTAATTAAATAAATCAAGCCTTTTATTTAATTAAATATGAAATCACCTTCTATCCCTTTTATTTAAATAAATCCAAATATTCAAGTCAAAGGGGTCAAACTCACCTAATCATCATTAAGCTAATCTAATCCTACTTAGCCTAACCTAACCACCTATCACATCCTCTAGATATTCCCACTTGCACAAATAAATCAATTTATTGATTTATTAAATCTAACATTTTCCATCAACATGGCATCTTTGAGGAATATTCCCTCAAGTTTGAATTCAAAAACAAGTGGACATGTACATCCAACAAGTCATTTATGAGCTCTTACATGGCTCTTACATGTCCCTTGCACAAGTCAAACTCAGCATTTACTCTCAATTTGAATTTGAATTTCCCCCTCTTGGGCACATTGGCCAAAACTTGCTCATACCTCAACCTATGGCAAGTTGACAAGTGGCCTCTTTTCACTGGTTTACATTTAGTCCCACATTCATCCATTTGGCTATTTCTCTCATCAAACTAATCTATAAATGAGAGGTTTCATTCTTGATCAAATCCTCCACAATCTCATACAAAGTTACTCTCTTCAATTGAGAGCTAATCTTACCCATCTTCATAGTATCTTCATATCAATTTCATAGCATTTTCATCATGGAGCTTAAGCAAGGATTGAGAAAGGGCTTCTTTCCATAGAAGCACCAATCCAATATGAAATAGGGTTTATTTCATGTTTTATATGTTTTAGTTTATCTTGTAATTTGTTTGCATTTAGAAACATGATTTATTATTTCATATGGATGTTTGATTATTAGTTTGGTTTTAAAATACTAACCATTTGCATATTTTCACATCTACAGTTATACATGGGGTAATTTTAATCAAGTTATTATCCACTAACTATATATTGTGTAGCTATGATATGGGTGATCCCACAATAGTGGTTTACAATTTTTGGCCAAAGTGGACACTGAAATATTTTTTTCTAACTAAATCTTCACTTTCAGGGACCTATAGCAGCTAAACCGTGATGAATTTAAAGATGATGCAAACTAGAGTTTCGTGACATTTTTCTGTAGGTTCTAAATATATTTTTTTCAAAAAATTTGGAATCAGATTGCACCTCTTTTTGCATCTCCCTCAAAACTAGTTTTTTTCAGAAAACAACATTTTTAAGGAGTGACGATTACCGTATAACACATAACTTTTTTTCCATGAATGATAGAATTCTAATTCTTTTGCATTTCAATTTGTAACTTCGATATCTAGTGCTTCCACTTGGTTAGATAGTGTTTTATTGAATACTTTTTCCTTAATCAAGTTTCAAAGTCAAACCAATTACAATTCAGACATAGGCGGACCGTATAATGCGTAACTTTTTTTGTATGTATCGAAATTCAATTTTTTTTGTTGGATCAAAGACTTCAATATCTGTGCACTCATATTTTTCAAAAAAAAAATGATAATCTTCTATTTTTCCACATGTACAGAACATAGAGCTTCATTTTCAGTGAAAAACCTATGTTTAATAAAACTAAAAAAATAAATAGATAATAAAACCAAAACATATTAAAATTATAGTTGTTGGATAGCTCGTTTCGAGAACTATCTAATTCCAGTTGGGTTCATGAAGTCTCCTCCATTTTCATCCTCAACCTGAGCTTCAAAGGGAAAAATTTCTATTTTTTTGGTGGCAGAGAGTAGGGATCAGGGAAAAGGGGGGTTTGCTCGAACCAGGGGGGTTTGATCAAAACCCCAGGGGTTCAAATGAACCCTGGTTCATTTGAACCCCTTTCAAAAAGGGGTTTGCATGTGCTTTTTTGGTGGGATGCATTTAATGGGTTCGCTCAAACCTAGGTTCGAGCAAACCCTCTTTTGGGTCGTTCGAACCCAAAGAATGATTTTTTTGGTATGGAGTCATTTTTTATTAGTTTTTCTTCCTCATTGGAATTGTAAACCACTTTTGTGGGTTTACCCATATGGGATGTCATTGTTAATTAATAGAAGTAGATTTGTATTCAATAATGTTAATGTTTATTTTACTCATGAACATCATCAAATGCTTTCACATTTTGAATGGAGTTGAGTCATTAATTATTAAAGGTATTGAGACTTCAATTTATTCACATATCACTTAAAGAGTAAAATTGATTATTATTTGCCTAACCTAATGTAGGATTATATGTAATTTTCTTTATGATTAGATTATTCCAAGAAATAATCAAATTTGTTTAGTAATTGAACCTATTGTCCTCTAGTGGTATTTATTACGAATGTGTTTGGGAGTCTTGTAGTTTAGTATTTCATGTTTCAACTAATGTTATTGCAGTTTTGGCTGAATAGTTATCTCTCTAATTATATTAGTTTTAATATCATGCGGTTGAGTTGCAAACATTGAATATAGGAGATCAACATTAATATTTTAGGGAATATTAAGTAACTAATGGGAACTATTGGATAAATATATTCTTAGTGATTTTAAAAGACAATTGTAGAACATTATTACCTTTAGTTTAATTTATAATATAGTTGGCAATTAGAATTGTTATTTTGATCGTTCACTCATCTTATCCTCTCACCTTGTTTAATAGAGGCCCTGGATAATTAGAGAATGGTGAATAATATTAGTTTTACTACTTGGCTTATATATTAAGAACTCTATAGGGAATTTCATCTTATGATTTAATTTTCAAAGTAGATTGCTACCAAATTTGGACCAACTATGCAAGGACTTAATTTCTCGACTACTTTCTCTCACAGTGTATGATTTTATGTTCTAAGTAAGCATATAAATTTCATTTACAAACTCAAATAAAATATCCTTGGGGAGTGTTTCCTAGTATATCCTTACCTAGATCTTTGATCCCTGGCTTCACCTAAGTGGGTGGTAGTCGACTATGAAACTGTCTAGGGTAATGGACCCTAGAAAGGGTTGTGTACCCACTCTTATAGTATGTAATTTGTATGGGACACATGATTCTTTTAAGTAGAGAGTCAAGTTTAGCATATATTAGTGTTATTGTGTTATGATTGTGATCGAGGTAGAGTCACCTTTTGAAACCTAGTGGTTATACCCTAGTTGGAGAAAACTCGAGTTGTCGAACTATGAAGCCTTTGTGCAAATTTTATGTAGGAAAGGTCATCTAAGAAAATCCCTTGAGGACTAGGTATGTCTCTTAATATCTATCTTTTTAAGGATTTCTTGAACCCACCAACCTCTCTTGATGTTATCCATGTACACTATCCCTAATGGCAATCTCATCATAAACTACTATTTTGATTATCCAGTTTAAATTAATGATATGGTTGATCTTTATAGTTAGGTATCTAATCATTCATTATCTTATCTGTGCACCTAGTTGTGTTAACAACTTGCAGTCCAACAAGTATTGGTAGTAAGGAAACTACAACGTGATGGAATATATTGAGTAGGTAAGAAGTATGTTATGTTGATCTAAAAGAAGTAAATATTATTGTTAAAAAAAAATGACTCATTTCCATCTTTCCTAACTAAATGACATCATTGGTTGTTTCCTTAAGTAGTGTATTATGTTATTATTGTTTTAAAAAAATTACAAATTGGTAAAGTTTTTTTCAAATTAGTTAGGTTGTTTTGTGTGTAAAATGTGGGCATTACAATGTCAACATTGTATCTTAGTACAAAGACTATGGTGTAGATTATTTTGGATGTCTTGAGCATTTTTAAGGATGATTGTGAAAGACAATTTTGCAAGAAGGTTTGATTTGGTGAAGACAATCATTGAAAAATTTGACTGTGTTAATTCAGGTGATTCTATGTATAGAGGATCCAATAATTGGGTCCGCATTGGTCTATTGTTGAATTTTTTTCTCTACTCATCTAGTATAATTTTTTTGGATAGTAGAAGAACTTAATTCCAAAATTTTAGCTTATTTTGGTTTTTGGTTTTTGGTTTTGGAGTTATGAGTAACAGAAGTTCAGCTTGGCAATATCAAACATTTCTAGTTCATGACATATGTGTTTCAATGAGTCCTCACTTCTCCATTGATTGGTTTTTGGCTTTGTGGAGTTATGGAGGTGTTGATAGATGATAGATGAGTGCATATTCTACTTGGCATGAATTTTTGAGGTTTGTGTATCTAGATATGGGTGTATAGTTGTCAAATTTCTCTATTAGGTCATCACTGGTGCCGACCTAATGAGTTGGATGTATTGTAGAGATTGAATATGTCTTGATCTATTATGTGGATGCTATTTTAGGTCCACACCGACCTATTTCAAATTTTTATAAGGTTTGAATCTTGGCAAGAAGCATGTGTGTAAGGATCTTGTGCTGGCAAGCTACATTTTATATTTTACATTGAATTAGGTCGATCTAATTGATGTTATAGGTGAAGCAGATATATAAGTTAGATCATTTTTCATATTTTTATAGATATGTGATTTATTTATAATGTGAGTGATGTGACAAGAGTTTGTGAATGCAAATTGAGCAAATGCAAAGAAAAGCAGAGTATTGATTTAGATCAGTATGAATAGTGTTGAGTCTGTATTATGAGCTTCATTGGAATTGTATTTCATGCATGTGTTAGATGCAATTGTAATAGTTAAAATCTAGCTATGAGCCACAATCTCTTCTATCTCTTCTACTTCTCAATGGGTAGTAAGTCCACTTGGACAGTGAGTCCATCTATAATGAGCACTTTTGTAATATACTATAATTGGTTATAATATTTTGTGAGCTAATGCTCATCGTGGTTTTTCCCTATTTTGGGTTTTCCACATAAAAATCATTGTGTTCATGTGTTATGTGATGTTGTTAGATGTTTTATGCTTTCTTTTATTACTGCAATTGAATATGCTACGGGTGTTGGATGCTTAAATGTTTAAGTGGTTTAAAAAAATACTAATTCAACCCTCATCTCATTATTTTGGGTGTTCAACAATCTTTCCTTGTAACACTGCACTTTCTTTTACAAGAAAAAATGGGAACCCAATCATAGAGTCAAAAAAAATTCCATCAATATTTCACCTAAAAAATGTGTATCTTAACCCACTAAACTAACAAGTTGAAAGCTTTTTTCTTTTAAAATTGAATTGTAATTGATGGTAAGAGAATATATTAATCACTATTTAAAAACACCCACTAATACTATAATTTCATGATAGGACAATAATGATAAGGAAATTTTATTCTTTTGTCATTCTTGATCAAGAGGAAATATGGTTGAATAGATCATCAATTACTATTAAGGTTCAATTAATATGTCTGTGTTCTAAACATACATGGTTCTTCAATATTGCAAGGTATTATTAGCTTGAGGAAATTATTGTGGGTTATATTATTTATTTAATTAATTACCTCCATTGTATCAATTATATCATGGATCCTTTATTTGTTTCATCTAACTCTAGTAGTTTTCACTCTAGTCAGTATTATTGTATTCATTTCATCTCTTATTTTACTCTTCTTTGTTTTTCTCCAACATCATATAAACAAAATAAAAAATCATATTTTTGATTTTCAAATATAGGAAGTCAAAATCAAAATAATTTCCCATACATACTAGAAATTCACATGACAAGATTTACTTGAAGCAATAGCCAATTTTAGTGACACCGAGGTAGTTGGAAAAGGTCTATTTGAAATAATTTATATAGGAATTGTCATCAAAGGTAGGAAGTTACCATAAAATAGATGGAATTCCGAGAGAATTATGAATTTAATATAGTTTTTTGTCAAAGCTGCAAATTTTAGGGTAGCTTCATCACATAAATATAAGTAGAATATTAAGTTATTTCTTCAATGATAAATAAATGATAATTGTCTCAAAATTCATGCTTAATTTTTTTCCTTGAAGTTCTATTACGCCATCTATTGAAATGAAAATTTGAATTGGAAGCAAAGATCGAGAATATAACCATTCGAGTGGCACATGGGTTGGCTTGCCTTCACCATGAATGCAGAAATATAATTGTACATTAAATTGAAACAAATAATTATACTTCTTGATGGGTATTTAGAAGCCCATATTATTGTTTTTAGTTTGGCTAGGCTTATAAATAATAATGAGATCACACCAAGAATTTTAATATGTAGCCAAGTAATATTGGGTATACAGCCCTAGGTATGGCAATTACCTTTGGAAACCCTACATAATCCTATTGAATTGTAATATATTATATAATAGCCCATTTTTATATAAAATTTCTTGATCATAAGATCAAGAACTATAGAATTTATGAGAGGGGGTACTTATCTAGCTTTTTAAGGTCTTAAAATTGTTAGTTTGTAGGACATAGTCCATAATAGAGATTAGATATGTAATCAAGAAAATATTATGTTTCATTTTTAGAAGATAATATTGTAATTACACTCAATTCAAAGAGTCTTATATGTGACAACTTCTGATATTTTGAGGAGCAATTTGTGTTGGTGTAAATAATGGCATTATCTATCTAGTTAGATTTTATCCTACCTAGGATAGTCCTATTAACACTAGTTAAGTCTATAGTTAGGGACTTTTACCTTTTTATCTCACCTCATTCCATTGAGACATGTGTTCTCATCACTTGAGAAACCTATTATATACATACTTTTCACTTACTCACACACTTGTCAGGTGACCTCATAAGTGTTGTACATTTGGAGGAGTCCCCTACCTTCTCACCTCATCATCCTTGCCTATATAAGCAAGCATTCTATATCATTTTTTCACACTCTCATTTGTATATGTTATACATTGATATTAATACTAATTTTGTTTCACTTATAGAAGGTTATATTATGCATTATGATTTTACCTAATCCTAACATGGTAGAAAATCTCTTTTTGTTGAAGGTGTTGGTTCAATATTTGTGTGGGATATATTGACTCTCTTGGCTTCTCACATACTAATTCTCTATCCAAGTTTTCATGTCTCCTTCTTGTACCAAAGTGATTCCAAAATATGGCTCTATCATCAGAGCATCATGGAGTCAAATTATCATCACCACTACATCTTCAAGGTCCAAGAAATGAAGAACTTCCCTTTATTTGGTGAAAAATGGTAACTTTATTTTTTGCTAAGTTTTTTTTACCTTTGTACCTTGTACCATATAGTTGTATAGCGTACTCAATTTCATACTATACAATTTTTTGGGAAAAAAAGGAAAAAAATTAGTAGAGGGACAAATGACCCCTTGCCCATTTCACCTGTTTTGGTAAAATATGCATACTTAGATGCAATTTTTGGTTCATGGTAGATTTTGTGTTTGTAACTATTTTTTGTAAGGTTTTTAATTTATTACTAGGATTTTTTTTCTTGATTGTTGGAAAAAGTAGTATTTTTTTGCGAGTATTAATATTCTTTGACCAACACTATCATCTACCACGAATTCATGAGGAGTCATTTTGGGGTTTCTTTCTAAGACTGTTGTTTGTAAAGGTGTGGTATATTAGAGGCGAGCAACAAATCCATACATAGTTCTATCATGATGATCTCTTGCAAGCATTACTCCTCTCACGATCATCATACTCATGTACAACCTTCATAGGAAATGCACACAATCACAAGTTAGTCGCATTAAAACATTGAGAAGTGTAGGGTTCTATCCATCCCCTAGAAGGCTTCCAAGGCTCTATGTGTGGCATCCATACCCCTACCAATGGTAGTTAACTCTTACTTAATGGATCCAAACTAGGTTAAAGCCCCACATGGCCCTATATGCCCTCTTTGTGCTAGTTTGGAAATAAAAGACCAGCCAACTCTCCAAGTTGGCATTGAATCCACAACAATATAGTATTATTCCTCTAAGAAGCTCAGTTTGACAAAGCATCAACAACTCTTTCCTCT
>VDFB02000013.1:101253590-101329104 GCA_007258455.2 Sequoia sempervirens
AATGGGAAACTCAAGAAGATAATCTAAACACCTTAGATTCTTAAATGGGTTGCAAATTCTTTCTGTGAAAGGAAATGAGTTTATGGAAGAATTTGCATCGTTATCAGTGTTAGAAAAATAATGAACTGAAAACAACAAATGCCAGTACACTAAAACAGAAATTTAATACTCAAATTTAATAAACTGTGATTAAATTCACAAAGGCAGAGAACTTTTAAATTTAGTATTTACTCATAAAATATGATGCAACCAGTCTTCACACTTTATTGATGAAAGAGAGAAAATATACATAGAAAATTATGAAAAGCTTCTATAGCCATGTTGGGAAACTTTCTCAGAACAAAAAAACTATGGGAAACTGCCCAAACTAGAAAATAGTAAAAAATAGAGATACGACGAGAAACATTCCCAATGGCAACTACAAGATAGATTTTACTAATTTAGTATCCTCCCTAAAATATGATTTGTGGGATGGCTTGTCATCCCTAAAATATTCTTCACCCTGATGAAATCTTCTTCCTTCAAAGGCTTTGTCAAAATGTTAGCAACTTGATCTTTGGATCTGCAATAAGAAAGTTTAATTTCATTATTTTTATCCAGCTCTTTGATGAAATGAAATTTGATGTCTATGTGCTTGCTTCTTCCATGAAAAATAAGATTTTTTAGAAAGTACAATAGCTAATTGATTATCACAAAATATAATTATTTCTTCCATTTGGGGCTGCAACAATGCTTCAAGCATTCTTCTTAACCAAAGTGCTTGACAACCTACTATAGTGGCTACCACATATTTTGCTTCTACTGAAGACAATGCAACAATGGGTTGTTTCTTTGAAGACCATGAAATTACACCTGAACCAAGAGTAAGAACATACCCAGAAGTACATTTCCTATCATCTTGATTTCTAGCCCAATCACTATCTGTATAACCAATTAACTTCAAAACATCCTTCTTTTCATAAAAAATTCCATGATTTATTGTCCCTTTCACATACCTTGGTATTCTTTTACCTGCTTGTAGATGAGTATCATGTGGATCCTCCATGAACATTCTTATCAAGCTTACTGCATACATGATGTCTAGTCTTGTTGCAGTTAAGTACATTAAACTTCCAGCCAAACTTTTATACAAAGTATAATCTACCTTTTTGGTTTCATCCTGTTTGCTCAACTTCACACCCATGGCAATAGGTGTAATTTTTGGTTTACTATTTTCCATCTTGAACCATTTCAAACTATCATTTGCATACTTTTCTTGTGAAATAAAAATCCCATCACTATTTTGAGTTACTTCAAGACCAAGATAATAATGCAACAAACCAGGATCAATCATATCAAATTCACGCTTTATTTCCATTGAAAATTCTCTAAGCATGTTTTCATTATTTCCAGTATAAAGCAAATCATCAACATAAATGCAAACTATCATAACATCTCCTTGTTGATTTTGTTTTATGAATAAGGTGGGCTCATAGGGGCATTTTTTAAAACCATTTTTCAAAAAATATGATTCTATCCTTTCATACCAAACTCTAGGTGTCTGTTTTAAATCATACAAAGATTTCTTTAGTTTGCACACTTTACCTTTTTGACCTTTAATCTCATAAACAAGTGGTTGCTCAATGTAAATTTATTCCTCCAATACACCATTCAAGAATGTTTATTTTACATCCATATGAAAAAGTTTCCAACCCTTTTGTGTTGAAAGAGCTAAAATCATACAAATAGTATCCATTCTAGCAACAGGTGCAAAAACTTCATTACAATCAATACCTGATTTTTGTTTGTAGCCCTTCACTACCAAATTGGCCTTGTATTTATTCACTTTACCTTGCTCATTGTACTTTGTTTTATACACCCACTTTACTTCAATTGGCTTCTTATGCTCAGGAAGATCTGTAATTTCCCAAGTTTGATTCGTTTCTATGGCTGCAATTTCTTCATTCATAGCTTTAACCCATCTATCATCATTTATAGCTTCTTCAAGAGTAATAGGATCACTATTAACAAAAAATACAAAATGACAAGTATCTTTATTTACCTCTATTGTTTCTTGATATATGTCAGACAAGCTCCTTGTTTTTTGCCACCCTTTTGGAGATACTGAGGTGGATGATGAAGAAATATTTGATGAAACATGACTATGACTTGGTGGAGATGAAGAAGATATTCTTCTTAGTGTTGATTGTTGAATGATACTACTGGCTCCTGTGTTAACAACTAAAATTTGTTGTTGATTTACAACTTCATCTTGAATGTTAACTTGTTGATATTTCTCTTTAAGATTCCAACACCACTCTTGATCTTCAAGAAACTTTGCATCTCTACTTATCACCAATTTTTTTGTCTTAGGATTGTACAACCTATATGCCTTAGATTCTTCACTTTACCCAACAAAGATACATTTTTCTGCCTTACCATCCAATATAGTTCTAAGTGCATCTGGAACATGAGAATAAGCAATACAACCAAAAACTCTTAGGTGATCTACCCAAGGTTTTTATCCTCCCCAAGCTTCTTCTGGTGTCATGCCCCAAACCGAGTTTGAAGGACATCTATTCAAAATATAACCTACACAACAAACTACTTTTGCCCAAAAATCTTTTGGTAAATTCGTAACATTAAGCATACTCCTTACCATATTTAAAATTGTTTTGTTTTTTCTCTTAGCTACCCCATTTTGTTGAGGTGTATACCTTGTTGTTAGCTATTTTTTTAATGCCATTTTCAATACAAAAAATATGAAAGTCATGAGAAATATACTCTCCACCCCTATGAATCCTTAAAATTATGAGAAAATAACCACTTTGCTTTTCAACTAATTCTTTAAATTCTTTGAATTTCTTGAAAGTATCTAATTTATTTTTCAAAGGATACACCCAAAGTTTTCTGCTATAGTCATTAATAAATTTCAAAAAGTATCTCATACCAGATAATGAAGCAACCTCAATTGGACCACATAGATCTGAATGAACTAGCTCCAATGGCTCTGAAGCTCTCCAAGAATCCCTTATTGGAAAGGGTTATCTATGGTATTTTCCAACAATACAACCTTCACATTCTTCATCTAAATTTTGGATAAGTGGTAAAACTATTACCATGCTCTTTTTATGCAAAATATTTAGTCCACCAAAATTCAAATGACCAAATCTAAGATGCCATAACCACTGTGTATCTTTTACAAGAGCACTAAAACTTAAATGCATATTGTTTCTAATACTAAGAGAAAACATCCTATTAGTAGTCATGGGTATTTTGGTTACCATCTTGTTTTTACCATCAACAATAATGCATGAACCCTTTTCAAATTTGATAGTATGGCCTTTTTGTACAAGTTGACCTACACTTAACAAATTATGCTTTAAGCCTGGTACTTAGAATACGTCACCAATATATTTTTTCTCACCGTGTTTTGTTGTGATTAATATCCTCCCTTTCCCCATGACTGGTGCAATTGTATCATTTCCCATCTTTACTTCAGATTTTATAGACTCATCAAAATTCTGAAACATCTTTTTGCATCCTGTCATATGATTACTGCACCCACTATCAACATACCATTTGTCATCATTTACTTCCTCCTTTGTGTTGCATCTTAGCAATACATGTACTTCTTGCCCTTCACCTTCATTTGCATATTCGGCTTCCTATTTACTTTCATAAGTAATCTTTTTTCTACATTCAGATACAATATGTCCATACTTTTGACAATAATAACATTGAATAAATGATTTGTCATACCTCTAAAAACCTCTACCTATTTGTTGAATTTTTTTTTTGCCTCTACCTCTTGCTTGAGTGTAACTACTATTTTCTTCATCACTTCTATTGCTTCTTTGACCTCTGCCTCTTTGTTGAAAATGTCCTCCTCTTTCTCTTGAATTTCTACCTCTTCCTCTTTGTGTTGAAGATGATTCTGGTGCAGCTTCTTTTTCTTTCAAAGATACTTTGCTCCATAAATCTTTCTCAAGTGGCTCTTTTTTTGATTTATTTAATCTTTGATCATGTGTGTATAGTGAACCCATAAGCTCATTTATAGATAAAGTGGTTAGATTTTTTGATTCTTCAATAGCTATAACTACAGGATCATATTTTGTAGGAAAACTTCTTAAAATATTTTCAACAACTTTTTGATCATTCATAACCTCACCATTTATTTTCATTTGATTAACTATCCCCATTGTGTGAGTAAAGAAATCTCCTAAACTTTTAGAATCTGTCATTTGTAAAATTTCAAAATCTTTTCTCAGCATTTGTAAATGAACTGTTCTTACTCTTTCTGTACTTTGAAATTATTGTGCAAGAAGATCCCATGCTTCTTTGGCTATTGAAATAGTTGTAAATCTTGGAAGGAGAGTTTCATCAAGACCCTGCACAATGAACAATAATGCTTTTTGATCTATTTTTTGATTATTCTCCAATAAATTCCTTTCATTTTGTGTGATTGTTGCTAATGTTGCTGCATCTGCTGGTTCTGAATACCCATTCTGCACAAGATCCCATAGCTCCTGTGATCTAAAAAAAATATTCATTTGAAAACTCCAAAAATCATAATTTTTCCCATTAAATTTAAGAATTTGCAACTATGTACTGTTAGCATTCATTTCCATTTTGAACCTGCTCTGATACCATATGTTAAAAAAACAATAAACTGAAAACAACAAATGCCAGTACACAAAAATTTAATACTCAAATTTAATAAACTATGATTAAATTCACAGAGGCAAAAAATTTAAATTTAATATCCTCCAAATAGTCTTCGCACTTTATTGATGAAAAAAAGGAAAATATATACAACAAATTATGAAAAGCTTCTACAGCCATGTTGGGAAACTTTTTGAGCACAAAAAAACTAAAACAAAAATTTATGGGAAACTGCCCAAACTAGAAAATAGTAAAAATAGAGATACGATGGGAAACATTCCCAATGACAACTACAAAATAGATTTTACTAATTTAACAATCAGAATACCATGTGTGGCTTCGGTGGGAAGACTTTCCCCCAAGAAATCTTGCATCATAGCTTACATTAAGACATTTAAGTGTTTTAGTGCTTCATGATGGTAGTGAATCAGAAGAGTTGTGGGAGGAAAATAAGGATGTAAGTATTTTTCTTTCGTGATTTAAGAATATTACTTCAAACCATATTTATAGTTCATGCTTTTCGGAATTGAATTAAACATAATAATGTTTCCCTGTAGCCTCCTTTGCAATCGAGAGAGCTTATTATATGGGTGTCCAAAAATTGCAATGGCTTCCAAGCTCAATAGGATGTCTTCATTATCTGAAAAATATTTTCTTTAACTTTCATGGTAGCAGTTTTCCAAAAGAGCTATATGACCTCCAATCACTAGAATATTTGAAAATATACTCTCCAGTGCTATCTTCACTATCTCCTAATTTTGGCAATTTAATAAGCTTATGGAATATAGATCTAAGTTTCTGCAAGCAATTGAGGATGTTCCCAGATTCATTTAAGAGGCTCCTACATCTGGAAAAGCTAAATTTATCACATTGTGAAATGTTATCTTCACTACCTGCTAGTTTTGGAAATTTAACAAGTTTGAAGAATGTAGATCTAGTGTCATGTGAGAAGTTGAGCACATTGCCTGATTCTTTCAATCAGCTAATATAATTGGAAGATCTAAACTTATCAGAATGTCAAATGCTATCCTCACTACCTAATGGTCTTGGCAAGTTAATAATCTTGAAGTACATAAATTTGGAGTCTTGTGGACAGTTGAGCACGTTGACTGGTTCTTTCAATTAGCTAAAATGCCTGGAAGATCTAAACTTATCATATTGTAAAATGCTTTCCTCACTACTTGATGGTTTTGGCGATTTGATAAGATTTAAGTATATAAATTTAGAATCTTGTAAGCATTTGAAGACATTTCCAAATTCTTTCAAGTAGCTAATACACCTGGAAGATCTAAATTTATCAGGTTGTATCAAGCTTAATTTGAAACTAGATATGCTGCAAAACATCAAGAAACTCAACATTTTAGAAATTCGTTATTGCAAGGAACTGGAAGATTTGATTGATGAAATAATCTTTCAGGAATCCTTGACATTTAGTTGGATCTACAAGGTTTCAAGTTAAGAGGCTCACCAGCTAACATTGTTGGACTGGTCAATTTACAGTTGCTCATAATTGAGAGTCTGATGTTGAAAAGCTTGCAAACTTCTCTTGTTAGCTTATCCTACTTGAAGTCTATTGAAATTGTAAGTTCTGAAAGTAAAATGGAATTTGATGACGGGTTTGAAGACTACAAACAAGTCTCTAGGGTATCAATTTCCATTGATTGTTGCCCCAACCTCGAACATTTCGAGGTTAAGAGGAATCGCCATTTTGTGAAGATAGAAATACTGCCAGTGTCACTGAAAAACCTATCAATATACCATTGTGAAGTGTTGAAGAACATCAGCTATATCGGTTGTCTTGTAAGCCTTAAGAACCTGATAATACGCTATTGTTCGCAGCTAGAAGAGCTCCCAAGCTTTGTTGATTTGGCTTCACTGAAAGAAATTCAAATGACAGATTGCCCCAAAGTTGAGAAAATGGAAGGTCTCCAACAATCCAAGTCCTTGAAGATTCTGTGTCTTCCAATGACTCGTTGGAAGGTGTCGAGTATACAAAGTTTAGACAAAGTGAAATGATTGAAAATACTAATACTCAAATGTGACACCATATCAGCTCTAAAACCTTGTATTCAGTCTATCAAGGTCAAGGTAATAAAAATATATAAATTCAAATTTTCATACTGTGTAAATGTTCTTTTAATGACTTGCAATCAATACAATTTGTACGAATGTCAAAGGTATATATGGATACAAGGTAGCGTGATCCGTTTCATAAACCTAATTGCAAATTCTTTGGAATTTTTTGATCTTACGATCAGGGAGCTAGAAGAGTCATCCAACTTCGGCAAGATTCTATATAAGTTTCATTCCCCTTCTTTCATCTGTTACATTGAGGAGAATGAGGAGGACAAGAAAGTGGTAAGAATATGTTTTCCCCTCAAAAAATTTGATGCGAGCAGGGAATCATGTATTTCCTGTGTGTCAAAGAAAGCAAAAACAATGGTAGTGATGGGCAAAGGAGGGAGAGTCGTGGAGGCCTTTTACCAATTATTAGCACTACTCGAATAGTTGGTAGTTGACACATGCTTAAGCCAAGATACAATTTTGAGGTTTTCAAGCAGTTTACTTAACTTATGCTTTGGTGGGTTGGTGGTGGTTTATTTGTTATCATTTCTTATTTTTCTCTTTAAAGCAATTTTGTCACAATACTATCATTCTATTCATATTTTTATAGTTGTTTGTTAGCAGTTATAGGCATTCATAAATCATTTATAAACATCTTTATTTTTAGTTTTCATTAATAAGTATTATTCATAATTTTTTTAAGATTTTTTTTTCTAATTGTTAGTTCTTAACTTAATATAATCATAAATCTTTTATAAACATATTTTTTTATAATTTTTAAATAAATAAATATTATTGATAATTTTTTCAATGATATTTTATTATGGTTCAAATTATTTTCGAGTCCCTTTCACTACTATATTTTTCTAAGTCAATTTTTATGGGCATTGATTATATTAAATCAAAAAGCATAGGTTAACAAGTAGAAAATGTAGTCATCAAGTAAGTTGAAAGTATTGAATTATTTAAATTATTTTCTTTCATAAATTATTTAAGAAAATTCAAAAAAATCAAATAAAGTTTAGTCAACCAAAAGTACATTATATTGAGAAAAATATAGGCCAAGATGAACATAGAAACAAGAAGCAAAGAAGAAGCCAAAAATTCTATAGATTCTCAAGCACTGTCCTCAATAGAAATGCTCCAAATAGATGTGTTGAGCTAGGTTGTGGAATTCTTCTATCAGAATATAAAATCTTTCAGAGATATATTCCATATCCACCAAACTGATTTTAGTCAAAGAAAGGGTAGTTGTCTAGTAGAAAATATAGATTTAAATTTTCTTTAGATGAAAACTACAATATAGTCATTGTTTTAGATAATGAGACTAAATTTTATTGTTATTATGTATCTAGTAAAGAAATGAAACATTTAAATAGTGAATATTTTTCCTTCATATAAAAATAAAGTGTTAGAAAACTATTTATTGGTAGTGGTTGTTTATTTGTTGATCATTATTTTTCCTTTTTATATCTAAGTATATGTAAAGTTTGAAAAGTATTTTATTTATATATTTTTTCTTGATTTAGTAAGAATTGTAATACCAACTAGTAGCTAAATTTGAACTTATAAAAGTTCTCATCTTAATTTTACATTCCTTACTAATAAGGTATCTAGACATAATAAAGTGACCAAAATAACCCTAGACACAATAACCCTGTCATAATAACCCAAGGACAAAATAACCTAGGGTCATAATAACCCATGGATAGAATAACCCATGGTCAAAATAACCCATAGACAAAATAACCCGTGGTCATTTTGGCAATCTAATGTTCTTTCTCTATATTCTTATGGGGATTTTTTTTATGGGTTATTCTGACCACGAGTTATTTTGGCTTGGGTTATTATGACCCTGGGTTATTTTTTCCTTGGGTTATTGTGACTGGGTTATTCTGTCCAAGGTTATTTTGGCCATGTTATTATGTCCTACAATCTACTAATAATCGTATGATGGATACAAGGGTCAATATAAATGGTCACCCCCTCAAACATATATGATTATTACATCTACATGCAATATACCCTTTCATATATGCAATTGTTTTATCTAGTTTTATTTTATTTCCCAAAGTATCTTGTATTTATATAATGTATTTATATTATTTTAGCTTAATATAGATCTATTAAATATTTTTCTATTCATCAAAGTGTTAGTATAGAAACTAAGATAGCTTCTCCTAATTAAACATTTAATCCACCTTTTTTAAAGTGATTTTGTTAAAACACCACTGCCCTTTTTATGAAAAAATAGCTCTCAATTTCATGTACCAAACAATATTTTTAAATAGTCTATCAAGATCAAGATAAAAAATTACAAATTCAGATTTTCATATTAAATAAATGTTTTGATAACATTCAATATTTTCATATTATGTAAATGTTAATGACTTGCAAACAACACAATTTTTAGGAATGTCCAAGGTATATGTGGATACAAGGTGGTGTGATCCATTTTGTAAACCCAATTGTAATTTTTTGGAGTTTTTTGATCTTATAGCGAGGGAGTTGGAAGAGTCGTTTGATTTAGGAAAGATTCTTGGTATGTTTGATTCATAAGTCTTTTATACACTTTTTTATTATTTTTAAATAATTAATATTATTGATAATTTTTTCATTCATATTTATTATGTTAGAAATTGTTTTTGAGTATCTTTCAATATTATATAATTCTCTCTCAATGTTATGAACATTAATTATATTAAGTCAAAGACAGAGATTAACAAGTAGAAAATTTAACTACCAAACAAGTTGAAGTATTAAATTATTTAATTTATTTTTTTAATAAATTTAAACAAGTTAATCAACTAAAGTACATGATATTGAGAAAAATAAAGGTCGAGATAAACATGCAAACTACACAGAAAGAAGAATCCAAGAATTCTAATGAAAGTAATTATAAGACATTTTTTAATAAAAAGGGGGTAAAAACTTTATTGAACTTTAGAATCCAGCATTACAACAAAGTCAAGCACAAAATCCCAAAGCAATTGAGAAGGACAAACAAATGAAAAAAAAAAATCAACCATCACCCACATCATCCTCGACTAGAGCACTCTCCAAGTCCAGATAGAGCTCCTAGGGGATTTGTGCCCAATCATCAATCTTCCAACCCTCCAAATGCTCAGAGGCCCACTTGGCCAAACAATCAGTTGATCTATTTCATTCCCTTGGGATATGGAAAAAAGATAGCATCTTCATCAAAGTACCAACTTGCAAAATTTGTTGCATTGTCCCTACCAACTCCCAGCTAACATTAGACATCTTCCTCTTATTAAGCAAGTTAACAAGAACTAGAGTCTGATTCACAAAAAACCTTGTGCCATCCCATCTCATAGGCCCATTCGAAAGCATATAAAGGATTTCCAATCCTTCCATAAGGTTGATAGTCTATGTAACAAAGGATTTTGGCACTCAAATCCTTCTTAGCTCCTTCTAGGGTTTTCACCTAGAAGGAGAGAGAATGTTGGCCAAAATGCTTGATGTTACACTCAAAACTAATGTAAAAAAGGATGAAAAGAAAATTTGGAGTGTGTGTGGATGTTTTGGAATGCTAATAAATGCAAAAAAATGAGTGCAAACTAATCTAATACAACATGTTCAAAAACACAGTGTAGAATGTAAACATGAACTAGCAACCTAAGTAAATGAAAACAAAAATGAATGAAATGGAACATAGTGCACCTGGAGGGTTGAAGAAGATTAGAAATGGATTCTAGAATGTTGATGATGATTTTTTTGAAGCTTGATAAGACTCATTTGACACCTAGGGCAAATAAGTCCCTATTCTAGTGAAAACTTATGAAAACAAGTTTTTGATTACTAAGAGTTGTATTATGAGAAAAATAGTTTTCGTGTCAGAGACATGCAAAATTAACATTCTACATTTGATTAAGTTAATTCATTAACTGAACTAGATGGCGCATTAGGTCCATTCATCGATTGATCAAATTCACCTTCATTCATTTATCAAGTAATTTCATTAATCTCCATCTCCTAAAGTCATTTATTTAAGATCAAGCAAACATTATCATCAATTTTAATAAATTCAAACATCATAATAAATAAATCAAACATTCATTTAAAAAATCATATATTCATCATTTTCTGATTTAAATAAATCAAATATCAAAGTCCTAAAGTCAAACTCACCTAATCATCATTAAACTAACATAATCATCATTTATTTAATCTAACCATGATTAAATACTAATTTCACCCACTTGCATCCTCTAGATATCTCCACTTGCACAAATAAATCAATATATTGATTTATTAAAACTCTCATTTTCACTCAACATGGCCTTCAAATTTAAAAATCATGACAAGTTGATTTGTCCCTCCAACATTGCATTTATTGCTGTTTTTCTTGTCCCCCTCTCAAAATTTATTGCAAAATTTGAATTCAAATTCTCCCTCTCATGGGCACTCTTCCCAAATCTTGCACATCTGACCTATCCACTTGACAAGTGGCCTCTTCTCATTGGAGGATCTTTAGTCCCACATTCACCCCTCTTGGCCAATCTCTCATCAAGAAAAATCTATAAAGAAGGCCTTAATCCCTCATTATGGGATCCACAACTTTATGCAAGGTTACTCTCTTGATTTTGAGAACTCCATCTTGCTCATCATCTCCATTGCATTTCATCATCTTGAGCTTTGATCAAGGGTTGGGAAAGGGTCACTAGCACATGTGACACAATCCACTATGGAATAGGTAATTGTTGTTGTTTTCATAATGTTTTTAGTTTCATTTGGTCATGTATTGCATTTGGAAACATCTACAAGGTATTTCATAGGAGTTATTTTGATAGATTTGTGAAGTACTAACCCATGTTTGAGATGTTAGTATTTGCAGATTTAAAAGTATGCTCATACACCTAGAAGGAGGGCACCTCAAAGCTTCTGAATTTTTGTTTTGTCTTTGAATAGTATGCAACAGACTAGTTTGAAAAATTGATGGGTCTTTTAATCATTTGTTGTGATCTCATGGGTGGATAGTATTAAATTCACAGCTTTTTGTGAGTCTGACCAGTAACTGGTGTCAATTTTAAATATTTATGGAGAAAAGACTTGATAAGATTTTGCCTGTTTAATGGTGGTATTTTATCTTTTATCTATTTCTTACATTTTTTTAATATTTCCTCTCTTCAAACATGTGAATATTAGAAGGTATTCGGCATTTAATTTTTATAAAATGTCAAGTTGGTCCTACACTCTTATAAGATTCACTATTTACAAGTATTTGCTGGAATTTTACTAGTTTAAAAAAAAGGGCTTGATCATGACATCGCTGAAGTTTTTAATAAAATTATAGATTAAGCATCGAATAATTTTATTTTATTTTGTTCCTCTGTTTGATCATAATTTTGTAAAAAGGTTTGAGAATACTGAGGGCCCTTTAAGCGTCAGATTCCACAGGCTTGTATTTGCCAATTTGTAAAGTTGTTGAAGGTTGATTACTGAAATTTTCTTTCCATTTTGTTTATAGCGCCTAAGTTTTCTGTGCATAGGTGCTAGAATAAATCAAGATGTAGCCTCAAAAAGTCCACAGCTAGTGAGTTTTCAAATGACAATCCAGCATAGTCTTAAATTCTCATCTGCCAATGATATTATGAGAAATGCGCGCCAATGCTACAATGATTAAATAAAGGCCTTATGTTGTATAGAGAATGGAAGCGCATTGCTTGGAGGTGTAGGTACGTTCTAGATGTTTCAAAAATGATAGCAAGTTGTTAGAAGTTAAGGCTCCCAAGTTTAAATATCAGGTAAAACATTTAAAAGTGACATTGGTTAAAGTCTGGAAGATACCGCATTAATTAGGTTCTGACATATCTCTTCTCCATACCTGGCGAAACAAGATCAAAATCCACATAGGTGCACTAGAAAAGACCGTGATCCCTATGGAAATTTCATCTCTAGAAAGTCACTACTTGTTGTTTCTGAACGCCTATCCCAACTCAAGTCTTTGTGTTCTAGATGAGGAGGTGCCATCCAATAGATCCTTGTTGGCTATTCAAATAAAGTCATGATGAATAGGGCCAGTATTGTTTTATTGTTATTTAAGTTCACTTCATACCTTGTGCACCCTTATATATTTATGTTAGCACATCTTCGATTAAACTTCCTTCTATGCAATAGAACTGTCCCTGCTAATTCCTTTGACAGGTTTTGGTCAATATGAATTGAATTATGTCCTGGCTGTCATCTCATGCGTCTAACATTTGATCAAGGCATCTGCATAATTCCATTTTGGTGGTCCCATAGTCCAATCTTTCAAAAGCTACATTGAATAATGAAAGAAGTATTATAAATCTACATAGTGATTGAAAATTTAGTTGTTAGTGATCATCTATCCATATGCTGCTCAACTATTTTCAGCTAAACATCCAAAGAGCATTCATGGTGCGGCTAGCCTATTGGTCACACTTATGGAATGATATTCAAAATACATTTTGTACATATTAGAATTTTCCCTATCATAAATTATTCTACGATCTTTTGTGAACTGATTTATCTGTTTGACTTTTGAACATGAGTAGGATAGAAGATATTAAGTCTTTTTATTGACATTTTGCTAAAAACAAGGGAGTATGATTTTACACATGTTTAATGCTTGAAAGTTTTTCAAGATCATTCTTGGGTGTCTTTTTCCTGCTAATGTCTATCAGCTTGAAAAAATTTTAGGAACCTCAATTGGTTGGCCTTCCTTTTCATGCTTATTATCATATAAACATATCAAGATTGTTGGCTTATTGTTTTTTTCAAAATTACCATATTTCCATTTCTTTCTCTAAAATTGATAAGTCTTGTATATGCTTTTTTTAATAAATTGCCTAATTTTTATTTGTGATGGAATAGAAATAAAAGGACATCGAAAAAAAAATGAAGGAAAATCACATACAAAACGAAGGAAAGCAAGGAGAAGGCTAGCAAAGTTTTTTTGAAAACTCAAAGTGTTTTTAAATGCTTTAAGTGTTTGTTCAATGCTTCTTCAAGAAATTGTTTATCTTTTCATTTTTAGGACACTAATTTTCATTTGGGTTTAAAAAGAACACTTTGTTTTTTTTACAAAAACTAAAACGAACTTTAGGATCACAACTTACTAGATTTTGTTTGAGGTTAAAAATTGAACAATCAAAACTCACACTTCATATTGGTGCTTAAAATGAACTCACAATTGCTTTGGAAGGATACAATGAATGTGTGTTTGCTTTGTTTTGTGGTTACTTAAACTAAAGTCATTGAAAAGGACGTATGCGCTTCTCTCGCGCTTCCAAGCGATCTTGAGAATCAAAAGGCCTTTTTGGTGATTTTGGCATAAGATAAAGTGATCACCTCCACACTGATTTGGGCTTAAAATTGAACATCTTGTGCGAGTGTAAGTAGGGGCATTTTCGCATACATTCTCTTTCTTTGTGCCATCAAAGATCGATCGAGTTACAGATTGTGTCTTTGCTTGCTTTTGTTTATCTTAGAGGGCCTGCCTTGGGGAAAAAGTACTCACCCAAGGGAACGACTCAACCGGTAACACTCTAAAGCCAAGAGTATTTCCAGCCGGGATATAAATGTGGGTATTGGTTAAATGCCATTATCACACGGTTGGCTCCGACAAGATGGATCCGAAAGGGGACTCTTGCCGTATGGGTCAATCTCCACGAACGAAAAGTCCTTACTAGAACCCATGTACTAGAATTTTCCAAAATCCTTGATCTATTTGTTGGTGCAAGAACGGTCATTCTGAAGTTGCCCCACACTTTTCACAGTCTTTGATAGGGAAATGGAAGCTTATGCCATGGGAGTTTCATAGATTTGATGCTTAGCTGCCCTATATAGGTAGAGTGACATGGAGGGAGCCAATGGGGTCAAACATCTAACCATTTGCTAAAGATAAGTGTGGCTGGACATCAGTGAGGGATTCAACAAATATTGTCTTACATCCATAGGGCTTGTGCTTGTTCTTTGTTGAAAACCACAGTCTTGTTTGAAAACATTTTGCAAACAAACATACATAATTCTCAAAATTTCAAACCCTCTTGAAGACAAATATCATTGACTCAATCCATATGCTATTTCTTTCCCTTGGGATTCACGTCCTTATAGGTTCCTAAGCATTGGATTATACCTCAATTTGTCTTCTTGAGAGTAAACAATAGGAAGGAAACCCTTGCCTTAAGTTTAATTTGAATTTTCACATAAAATATCTTGTAATGGGGTTTAAAGAAATTAAGACATTGGACATCTTAGTTTGAAACTTTAATCAAAGAGTGTTTTAATTTAAAATAAAGCCATTAAGCAAAGGTAAGCAAAATGAATTTTCATGTGTGATTGGAAACTCACAAAATCCAAAGCAAAAAAATCATTGAAAATCTGAAAATGAAAGTTCAAATGAAATCAATCCTTGGTTACAAAGGTCTTTAGGAAGTATTTGCATGCTCTTCAATACCTAGATCTAGGCAAACAAAGTGGTCTTTTTAGGTTCATCTAGGGATCAAAACATATCAAAACTTTTCATCCATCCTCCAAAACATCATCTCATAAATCATCTTTTGAAAAAACCTTGAAATCATCCTTAAAGTGCTAGGCTTTATGAAAAAATCAAGCAAACACCAAAATCATTGAGACCAAGTCCTTGAAAACATTTATCAAAACACCTTTGGCTAGGCATGTGTAGATGCATCCTTTTGCATATACTTAGTCAAAGTTATTCAAAAGTCATCTTGTCTAGCTTAGTGTATGTAGATGAATCCTTCTCCATATACTTAGTGAAACAAGCATCTTGTTTGGGTAGGTGTGGGTAGATGCATCCTTCTCCTCACACATATCCAAATCATCATCCTTTGAACACAACTATCCTTTAGATCATTATTAAACATCTTAGGGTCTTTTTGTTCAAAATCAAAATCAAAATCAAAATCAAGATCAAGGACAAAATCTCAAAATCCAAAAATCAAACCAATCAAAAATCCAAAGCCTAGTATTTCATTCAAGATTTATCAAAATCCAAAAACATCCATAACATCCTTAAACATCATCATCATATCATCATCACTTTTGATCCTAAAAAGCATCCTAAAAACTTTCACTTTGGGACATAAAATAGAGATTAATCCAAAGAATCAAGAGATCCATCTCCCATATTCTCGAAGATTGATCCCCATTTTATGGTTCTAACTAGATCTCAATACAAGAAGAGTATGGAAGCCAACAAAGAAACACCTACTTCAAGTGATCTTAGCCAAACCACTCCTGAAATGAACCCCATTGGGGATGGAAATCTCACAATTAGTCTTCCAACATCATCGCAAAACCCACAAGAAGAAAACCAAGGAGAGGACCTCACTTTTGGAATGTCTCGCGAAGAAATGATGGAAATGCTCCAAAATCTGGACAACCATAGAATCATCAACATCATGATGAGACTTAGCCCTTCATTGTACATGCTTGAAGTAGCAAAACAAGGGCCAAGTTGCCTTCGGATTTTGATGTGAGCACTATAGTAGAGACATCTTTTCCACCAATCTCATCCACCATCCCCATTTCATCTACACCCGCATCTCAAAACATCACACAAAACATCCCGCAACTCACAACATTTACCCCAACTCAACCCAACGTTAACAAGGGAAACACATTCCTCAATGCACTTCAATCACATCCCCTTGCGAATAACCAAAATTTGGACACAAACACCACAGTGGAACAAAACATCCTCCATAATCCATTACATCAAAATGTTCCTCTCACTTTATATTATGACCCATCATCAACATCTTTCCACAGAGCACCACAAACACCTCTTCTCACAAATTCACAAGAAGAGGGGGATATGTTCGCACCAAGGGGCATATTTGATACCACAACACTTTCGCAAGGATTCACCCCCTCACATTTCCACCTATCCCACCACTACCATTATCATCCACACCACTCCTTGGTTTGGGGTTACCTCCTCTACCAAGTATCAATCAAACCACTATACTGACCATCAATCAAAGCATCACACCAAACGCTCAAAATTTATCGTTGATATTGCAACAAAAAATGATGAATACACAAGCAATGGCGACATCATCAAACACCCCCACATCATCACAAAGCATGGTCTCACAAGGACCAATCACATCAATACCATTATCCAACACACAAAATATCAACACAACATCATCATTCACCACCACCACGAACGCCATTCCAAATCCACCACCACCAATGTTCACCATATCAAACCAATATAACGCAGCATTGCAAGCTACTTTCCAAAGGGGATACCAACAAGTGCAAAAAAAAAGCCGTGCAACAAGCCACTCAAGCTGCACAAGCCACATTACAAGTGCAACAAGCACAAAAATCCCAAGCTTTATTGCAACAGCAACAACAACAAGCCACCCAAGCCACACAAGCATTACAAGCACAAAGAATCACTCAAGCACAACTTTTATTACAGTAAAAAGCAGCACAAGTGCAAGCTCAAGCACAACTTCTTGCACAAGCAGCGCAAATGCAAGAATATTAGCAAGCACTAAAGCAATACCAAGAGCAGCAAGAAGCAACAGAATTAGCTGCCCAACAACAAGCGTTGTGGGAACAACAACAAGTAGAACAACAAGCGTTGTTAGAACAGTAACAAGCGCACAAACAAGCACAACAACAAGCATTGTTAGAACAGCAACAAGTGCAATAGCAAGCACAACAACAAGCATTGTTGGAACAACAGCAAGCGCAACAACAAGCACAAATCCTAGCACAATAACAACAAGAGAAACAACAAGCATTGTTCATCCAAAAGCAAGTAGAAGCCTACTTCGCCTGCCACAATATACCGATACCATCGAACAATGCACTGACCAATCCATCAATCCAAACCATGATTGCATCATCTCAAAACACATTCATCCCACCCCTTGATCTCCAAAGTGATGTAATGACAGAACTCAGGTTGTTATCACAACAAGTGCTCGACCTTCAATCAGGGCGACCAACCAAAATGCAGAGAAACTTGTGTCCCTATCCATTTGATAGGAGCCTAGACATGAAACCATTCCCTAAGGGATTTGAGATCCCTAAATTTGGCAAATATCGAGGGACGGGAAACCCTGAAGATCACATCAGGGAATTCCAGGTTCATTGTATGGAGGTTGCATATGATGATACTTATCTGATGCAGCTATTCCCTAGGAGCTTGGCAGGCAACGCTATAGAATGGTTCTCTCACTTACCCTCGGGCATCAAAACATTCCAGGAAATCAGAGATGAATTCATTAGAAACTATGCATGTAACATTACAATGGATGTTACTCTCGAAGAACTATACGTTCTAAAACAAGGAAAAAATGAATCTTTTGCTTCATTTCTTCAACGATGGCGATCCAAGGCCAATAGGAGCAAGTGGACCATGCTAGAAGAACAACAAGTCTACACAATCATCACCAACATTGAAAGCCGCTTGTGATTTCATCTTAAGGTTCAGGGAATCACAACCTATGATCAACTGATCTCCAAGGCGCTTAGCATCGAAAGAGCCCTTGCGACCCAACCCGCTAAATCAACGTCATATCACGAACCACAAAACAACGGCCCGTCATCTAATTACAATGATAAACCTCATACATGGGTGAGAAATAAGAACATCACTAATGATGGCGTTGTTGATACCAAGGTGGTCATCAGTGGTCCACGACAAAATACACCCGCATCGCAAATCCAACCACAACAACAAAACACTCATCACACAACATACCAACCCAATAATCCCACCATCAATAACCTCAATGATCAAAGAGGACCACCCCAGCGCAAAACATATCCCAAACAAAAATACACTACTTTGGGGGAACCACTTGAGGACATCATGAAAAAGCTAATTGATGAAAAACTCATCCAAGCTCCTACATTTGAGAATTATCAAGAACCTATTGTCAAACCTCCTTATTACAATGAAAATCAACTATGTGAGTTCTACAAAATCAAAGGCCACACCACAAACAATTGTATGAGACTCAAGAACATCATCCAAGATCTCATCGACAAAAGAATCATAAATGTGGAATCACCTACTGGGAATCAGGATCTTAAAATCTACACGAATCTGATGCCGAATCATGGCAACAAAGGGAATAACAAGGATAAAGGAAAAGGTAGTGTAAATCATGTATTTAAAACAGTCATTTCCTCCCTAAATGAAGACTGCATGGTCATCACCATCAAGGGCGCTCATGCCGAAGACTATGGAGTCACCACAAGAGGCGAAAAAGTCACCATTTCAGGATCATCCCAACCAAATAGAGTCCCTACATCAAGAGTCGTTCCGTATAGCTACAATGTTGTAGACCAACTCAAAAGAATGCCAGCACACATCTCCATCATGGAGTTGTTAAAAATCTCATCAGCGCATAAAAAGATCCTTGAGGAAGCATTAGCCTCATCCACTATCCCTGCAGACCTCGATGCGGAACAATTCCAAGCTATGGTCAGAAAAATCATAACACCTAATCTCCTTACATTTTCTGACCAATATTTTCCCACCCAACCACCTCACAATCATGCACTTCACTTGGAGGTCATGATGAACAAGAGAAAAATCAAAAGGGTCCTGGTGGATGGAGGTGCAGGTTTGAACATCTGTTCTCTTAGCCTCATCAAAAAATTGAAAATATCAGAGGATACCATTGACAAAGGTAAAGGAATCATAATCAAAGCATATGATGACCAAGAAAGAGTGTCTTAGGGCACGATTAAACTCCCTATTCAAGTAGGGCCAATGCTCATGGAAACCACCTGTCAGGTCCTAGACCTCGACTTTCCATACAACATCCTCCTAGGACGCCCATGGATCCATGCAATGAAAGTCGTAGCATCAACCTTCCACCAATGTGTGAAATTTACACATAATGGACAAGAGGTTACCATTCATGGAGATCCCGAACCGTTTTCATATTGCAAAAATATTTTGCCAAATATTACAAAATTCCCCAAGTGCCAAAGAATGATGAAGGCCCATCCACATCATACATCGATCCCGCCACTCTCACATCCACTTCTATGACAGAGACACCCACCATTCCCACCATATCTGATATCAAGCTCATCATCCAAGAGGACGGTTGTGGAAGTTATAGGCTCCCTAACAATGCTTTTGTGATAGGAGAGTTACCACAATCTCCAAGATCACGAGGATGCCCACAAGAAAATCAAGCTCCCACATCACAAACCTATCCTCAAAATTATCCTAAATTCACAAGATGGGGAGACCTTTTCCATGAGGTAATTGAAGTAGATCCATCAAACATGTTGTATCAAGATGAAAGACCAACAGCTAATCTACCAATGGATGAAAGAAGAAAAGGCTTACACATGATGCTTGCAATGGGCTATGACCGAAATCAAAGACTAGGACAAAATGACAATGGGCTCATAATACCTATCATGCCAAAGACGTGACCCATAACAAATCTTGGTCTTGGATGTGCCACTCCGAGAATAACCATACGTGGCCGAAGTCCTCTGATTAGAACAGTTAACATCTCTCCTCAGCCAGTCATAGTACAACTACACTCACCAATAGTCATAGGTAGAGACACACATAATTTTATAACCGAGCCCTATATTAGTAGCAATGACAAAGATACCTTATCCAATCTACCTAGGCTATTCGAAGATACCACCCTGTGTATGATTAGTACCATATCCTTTGAACTAGATAGTCAAAATCATGAGATCCACTTAGTCTACCCCCAACTGATCGACTATGACCAACGAGGACCACCAGTTCTCGATACATTCAAAAATGATGAAGCACTCTCAGAATTCATGGGGTTGAGGGATAACATTCTATATGGAGATCACAAGGCAGGATTCATAATGGAGTTGGACACACACACCTATTACGGGGAAATGATTGAATCCTTCAGTCACAAAAGTGAGAAACTAAGAAACATATCCAAGTCCTTGAGTGAAAACCACATCGTGGCACTCTCTGACAAGAAAATAGTAAAAAGAAAGGACGTGTCCAATGGTGAAAACCTCTCTAAGGTTCCTGAGGATGAAGGATTCAATCTTCCCCTAAGAGCTATTCATCAAGAGAAGTCAGTAGTCTTGGCTGAAAAATGCAACCCAGTCAACCTAGGAACAGAGGAGACCCCACATATCACATTCTATGCAGAATCACTATTATCAGAAGAGCAAGAACTCCTAGCAACATTCCTAAGGGAAAGACAAATAAACTTTGCATGGAGTTATGCTGATATACCAGGACTTGATCCAAATACTGTGGTCCACCACCTAGCAGTGTATCCAGATGCAAAACCTGTTAGACAAAAGCTTTGAAAAATGCATCCTCAAATTGCTTTGTTAGTCAAAATGGAGCTCAAAAAGCTATTAGATGCTAGATTCATTTGACCAATTGATTATCCAGAATGGCTATCGAACTTGGTACCTGTTTCAAAACCTGATGGAGCTATCATAATCTATACACATTTTAGAGATTTGAACAAAGCATGTCCCAAGGATGACTTTCCACTTCCCAATATCGATATGATAGTGGACATGATAGTAGGGCACGAGATGCTATTGTTAATGGATGGATTTTCAGGATATAACCAGATCATGATAGCAAAAGAAGACCAACACAAGACGGCTTTCACTTGTCCATGGGGGACCTACTGCTGGAACATGATGCCATTCGGCCTAAAGAATGTAGGAGCAACCTATCAAAGGGCCATGACACTAATATTCCATGATATGATTCACAAAATAGTCAAAGACTATGTCAACGACATCCTAGCTAAGTCAAGAAAAATAAAAGATCATATTGCAACCCTAAGTGCTATCTTTGATAGATTAGAGGAATATAAGGTCAGACTAAATCCCAAAAAGTGCATCTTCGACGTACAATCATGAAAATTACTAAGATACATAGTCTCCATGAGGGGTATCGACGTGGATCCTACAAAAGTCAAAGCAATCCTCAAGATGGAAGCACCAAGGAATTTAAAACAACTGAGAGGTCTCCCAAGAAGGCTCCAATCCATTAGAAGGTTCATAGCACAACTGGCAGATAAGTAGAACCCATACTCTCACCTACTCCACAAGGGAGTAGCATACAAATGGGATACCAAGTCCGAAGAGGCATTCAACAAAATAAAGGAATATCTACTAACACCGCATGTCTTAATGCCGCCTATCCCAAAGAAGCCATTGATCTTATATGTGTCAGCAACAACAACAACCCTTGGAGCTCTCCTAGCCCAACATGATGAAAATGAAACAGAGAGGGCTATCTACTATATCAGTAGGACAATGGTTGGCCATGAGCTAAATTACTCATTCATCGAGAAAGCTTGCCTCACAGTAGTGTTTGCATCCCAAAAATTCAGACACTACATGTTGGCACACAAGATAAAGCTCATTACAAAAATTGATCCCCTCAAGTATCTCTTATCCAAGGCAATGCTCACGGGCAGAATGGAAAAATGGGTGATGATACTGTCAGAGTATGACATCAAGTATGTGGAAAGAAAAGCCATTAAAGGTCAAGTTATTGCAGATCAACTAGCAGAAGCACCCATAATTCTGAGAATCCTCTTGTATTTGAATTTCCAGACGAATCCATCTTTAACCTCAATGTAGCCGATCATTGGAAATTATATTGCAGATCAACTAGCAGAAGCACCCATAATTCTGAGAATCCTCTTGTATCTGAATTTCCAGATGAATCCATCTTTAACCTCAATGTAGCCGATCATTGGAAATTATACTTCGACGGCTCATACACATAGCATGGCTCAGGAGCTGGTGTCTTCTTCATCACTCCACAAGGGGACTACATACCACGGTCATACAAACTAGCATTCCCTTGCATGAAACACATAGCAGAATATGAGGCTTTGACTATAGATCTCAAGATAGCAGTGCAATGGAATATCATAGCCCTCAAAGTCTACGGAGACTCTTAGTTGATCATAAATCAAGTCAATGATGAATATCAGACTAAGGATGACAAGCTAACTCCATACAAGAAATTGGTGGAGACTCTCAAGGAATTATTCATTGACATAACATTTGAGCAGATTCCAAGAACCAACAACAGAGCCGCTGACGCCATGGCTACAATTGGGTCTCTAGTAGACATCCCTCACAACGTGCCGAAATATGAATTTCTGATCAAGCAGCTTCTCGTTCCCACATTCGAGGTACCAGAATCAGAATATGTGTGTGAAATTGTTGGTCCTGGTGATCCTTGGTATCATGACATCTACACTTATCTTCGAATAGGAGTCTTACCCGCTGACCTACCATCGATCCTAAAATGAACCTTTATCAAAAAGGCATCCAGATTTGTCATCCTAGGTGATACCTTATACCGTAGAAGCATAGAAGGTACCTTACTACACTGTCTAAATGTTGAGGAGGCATTAACCGCTCTAACCGAGGTTCATAACGGTATATGTGGCTCACACTCGAGTGGGATGACCATCGCCAAGAAACTACTGAGGATGGGGTATTATTGGCCCATAGTGGAAAGAGAAGTGCATGATCATGCTAAGAGGTGTTTACAATGTTAGCAGCATGGGGACCTCATCCATGCTCCAGCTCAAGAGCTCCATCCTATCATCACACTGTGGCCCTTTTCGCAGTGGGGACTCAATCTCATTGGGAAAATCACACCCACCTCATCCAACGGCCACAAATTTATCATAACCGTAACTTAGTACTTCACAAAGTGGGTGGAAGCTATCCCCATGACATACATCACAGGAAAGCAGATCTCAAAATTCATCCTAAACTATCTCATATGTCATTACGGTGTTCCACAAATCATTATCTCAGATAATGGGACACCATTCAAGAACCAGGAGGTTCACGACTTGTGCGAGAAATTCAAAATCCAGCATTGCTTCTCCACCCCGTATTATCTCCAAGGAAATGGCCAAGTAGAAGCCACGAACAAAACCATCCTCAAAATCCTTAAGAAAATAGTCAATGACACAGGTCATGACTGGCACTTGCAGCTTAATCCCACCCTCTGGGCTTATCAAACCAGCATTCGCACACCCACTAGTGCCACCCCCTTTTCCTTGGTGTATGGATCAAAAGTTGTACTCCCCATTGAGATCGAGCTCCCATCCCTCAGAATATCACTGCAAAATCTCATCACTGATGAAGAATATCAAGTTTCAAGACTAAACGAGCTAGAGTTACTGGATGAGAGAAGGATCGATGCTTTGAATCATCTAAAAGTCTATCAAAATAGACTCAAACGAAGCTACAACAAGAAGATCAGAAGCAGGACTTTCCAAGTCAAAGAATTGGTCTTAAAAGAAAATCAGAAGAATGTCCCAAATCCCAGCAGCAAAGGCAAGTTCGAACCCAATTGGTTAGGGCCTTTCATTGTCACAGCAAGCTATAAATTAGGGGCATATCAGCTATCAACACCCGAAGGGGAACCTCTACAAGATCCCATGAATAGCTCCCATCTCAAAAAGTTTTATTCCTAATTCTTCTAGGTATAAAACCAAAAATCCAAAAAAATAAGAAAAAGTCTTGAAAAAATGGTTACTTCAGCAAAAACCTGGCAAACAAGCGTCTTGGTAACAACAAAAAAAGCAAAAAAGCAAAAAATCCAAAAAAAAATTAGAAAAGGATCAAAAAATAGTAAAGAGAAAAAATCGTCCTCTAGTGAAAACCACTTTGGTGGCACTTTGGGCAAGTACCTCGGTGAAAACCTGGAAAACAAGCGCCTTGTGTAAATAAGCACTTTTCATCCACCAGGAGCTTTACAGCTTGTTCGTCATCATCCCTCCATTTCGCTTCCATCATCCATCACATCCATATCTCCATACATTACTCATCCACTCGCATCCGCACCATAGCTTGGTCCTGTGTTCGTATCATGATCCCTTCTAGTACTACTCGGCCCATTCTCAAGGTCAGTTTGTCCTGCCTTTATCAGAGTAGTCTATTGCATCATGCTGGGGGCATGTTCCCATCGGATTGGATTTGTGTATGGTCTTAAAGTTCTCAAAACATCAGAAAATCCAAAAACATCAAAACATCAGAAAATTAGAAAATCCAAAACATCAAAATCAAAACATCCCTAAACATCCAAAACATATCAAAATCCAAAAAATAAAAATTCATTCAAAAAGCCAACAAGGTCGCTCTTTGTCAAACCACGCCATCTCTCGAGCTTGAACGTGAGTACATCTTTGATCATCCCCCTCGGTGACACTTAGGTCAATCCTATAGGAGTCTGTCATAATAAGCTAACATCTCATCATGTATATCCTCATCTATAAATCAGTCAAGTCGTCAATCAAACTACGTGGGACCTCTCTACGTGTATAATGTAGGCAAGTCTAATCTATTGATCAGCCCCCAGGGCCCCTATAGGATAGGTCTTTTAGGTTAGTCTCTTGGTCAAAATCTCTAAAATCCTTAAAATATTTTTTGAAATTCTGAAAATCAAACATTTGTAAAACCTCGAAAAAATACCAAAAACAGCCTCAAAAACATTTCAAAACGTCAAAAACATCCAAATATTTGAAAAAATCCATTTGCTTCATCTCGCTTGCACCCGCAATAAACACCATTCATAGTAAACCGATCGGCTATCCTCAACCTTTTGGTGAAATAGTTAGAAACAAGTCTAGCAGTTAAAAGTAAACTCAAAAGCTGTAAGTCTCAAAGTCTCAACAAGAGACAGAAACAAGCTGTCAAGTCTTTGTGTCGATAGTCCATCATCCAAATAGTCCCATATCAATCATCTGATAACATCATGTCCTAGGATGAATCCTTCCTACAAGGGGCATTATTTATCAGAAAGAACACTTTGGATAAATGAAATGACGTGTCGCCATCCACTAACATGTCCTAGGATGTATCCTTCCTACAATGGGCATTATCTTTTGGCAATAAGTTTCTATTCTTATACTTAAAAATGCATTCCCTTATGGTTAGTGGTATTGAAGAACATCAGCTTGTTTGTGTGCTTTGTCTTTTTCTTTTGACTTATCTTATTGCGCTCAGTCCAAGGACCTCTCGATGATATCCGAACAAAGGATTTAGAGAGATAGGAATGGGGCAACGATCATTATCCTTTTGTCTGCTATGCTTGTAGGACATTCTTGTAAAATAACTTGGCGAATACTTTCTTTGTTAGATATGTAGAGAGGATGTTTTGGATGGCTTGTTGACTATTGCATTGATTGGTTATACCTCTCCGTGTTTTGGTCTGAGATGTTTAAAACTTCTAAAGTGAATCCTAGCAAGGTTTCCGTATGTCAGGTGTGAACATGAATACTCCTATCTATTTTTCAAGTCAAAGTCCATCACACTAAGTACAACACCATCCTAGTCCTTTATACCTTGATGCATCGTGCTTAGGCGTGTTATCAAACATAAAGTAAGTGACCCTTTTAAAATCCCAATCCTTGATAAGCAAATCATCCATCTATCATCCATTTCTCATCATCTTTTCTCATCATCATCTCTTATAATGTTGGCTTGTTGGATCCTCTTGTCATCATCTAATTTCTTCATTTTCTGCACTAACATCACAGCATGAATAGTTAATCATCATCACCAATTCATCCATCATGCATCCATCCTTTATCCAGAAAATTGTCAGCATACCACATATCATTCATATCATACATAATAGGAAACATCCATCATTTCACATGCATTGCATTTGCATATTGTCATCATAATATAGATCTGTTAGTCTAAGCATCTCATAAATCATTCATTGCATAATTACAACATATCACATCATTAATCTCATCCATCTCATATCATATCATTATTTAAGTTGTTTAGGATAATATAGATTTGTTATTCTAAGCATCTTAAAATCATCTCATTTGCATCGTCATCCATAACTACCCATTTTGAACCTCTTTATCGCGATATCGACCCTCAAATCGAATCTTTTCACTCGATCTCTCGAGGGGGCAATGTACCAGTGTACTTCTATCTGCTGGGGCATCCGAAAAATCAGAAATTTTTTGAATTTTGATTGCGGCGAGTTATTCTTTGAACCAACGCAACAAGTACATTGCTTCAAAGAGGGGCAAAATGTAGACATGCAAAATTAACATTCTACATTTGATTAGGTTCATTCGTTTAGATTTCACATTAGGACCATTCATCAATTAATCAGGTGCACTTTCATCCATTCATTAGGTAATTTCATCTCCTAGGATCATTTACTTAAAATCAAATAAACATTATCATCAACCTTTTAATAAATCAAACATCCATTTAAATGAAATCCAATCTATATTTCATCATTTTCTGATTTAAATAAATCAAATATCAAAGTCCTAAAAGTCAACTCACCTAATCATCATTAAACTAATATAATCATCATTTATTTAATCTAACCATGATTAAATACTAATCTCACCCACTTGCATTCTCTAGATATCTCCACTTGCACAAACAAATCAATTTTATTGATTTATTAAAAACCCTCATTTTCCCTCAACATGACAAGTTGATTTGTCCCTCCAACATTGCATTTATTGTTGTTTTTCTTGTCCCCCTCTCAAAATTTATTGCAAATTTTGAATTCAAATTTTCCCTCTCATGGGCACTCTTCCCAAATCTTGCACAACCATTGGCCTATCACCACTTGAAAAATGGCCTCCTCTCATTGGTGGATCTTTAGTCCCACATTCACCCTCTTGGCCAATCTCTCATCAAGAAAACCTATAAAAGAAGGCCTTCATTCTCATTCATGAATCCACAACTTTTATGCAAGGCTACTCTCTTAATTTGAGAACTCATCTTGCTCATCATTTCCATTGCATTTACATCATCTTGAGCTTTGATCAAGGATTGGGAAAGGGTCACTAGCACATGTGACACCAATCCACTATGGAATAGGTAACTTGTGGTTGATTTCATAATGTTTTTAGTTTCTTTCATCCTTTGTTGCATTTTTGAAACATTTGCAAGGTATTTCATAGAGGCATTTTGATAGATTTGTGAAATACTAACCCCTATATGAAGTTTAGTGTTTGCAGATTTTAATGGATGCCTACACCTATGATGTGAATGTAATGTCCAGCGAAATGGGTGCGGGTGGAACAGTGGAAGTTACCGTGACCATATTGACATAGGCCTCGGGTTGGGTAACTGAATCAGTGGGATTGACAATCATGTTAGTAGAGTGTGACGGAAATAGGTCCATGTATATCTGTAGTTCACTATTAGCTTTTTCCACTAATTTGTTAGTGTTTTGTTTATTTCCATCGAGGCGAATGGTATCATCCTCGATGTGGTCTTGTATCTCATGACATAGTCGCATACAACATTCATTATCATTTCCATTAACATGATGGTACTAAAAATAAGTACTCCCATCATACCAATTAGGGTAGGGTTCTTTAACAAGCTTAGGGGTTGGTAAAGTTACGATCTTATCCTTCAACAACTTTTTTAAGATGGAAGTATAAGATTCTGATAACAATGTGAACTTCTGGTTGCATTTGAGGTCGTTGTAATCAAAAGTGGCTACTACATTCACAATGGCCTTACCTTTCCCAGAGATTGATATGATGGACTTCCCCTCAAAACGGGAGCATGAGGATGATCCCCCAAATTGAACAACCTTATGTTGGTATTCTCGTAAGGTTGCACACAAGTGCACGAAAGAAGGGTATTTCATGAGGGTGAACTTCTCTTGCCAAGGCCTCTATAAGTTCCCTATAAATACCTTCTACACATCATAATCGAGTAGTTGATACGAGATTTTTGAAAGGAGCACTTGGTAGCGTGCTATGAAATCAATGATCTTTTTGTTAGCTCCTTGTTTACATCAGATGAGATCTAAAAAGGTCATCTTCAGCCTAATGTATGATTGAAGTTGTCTGATAAATTGGTTTACAAGTTGATCAAATGAGAAAAGAGAGTTTTCAGGCAAGGAACAGTACCACTCGAGTGTTGTGTCCTTGAGAGATCGGGGAAATAGTTTAGCCATCAATGCATTGTGATGAAAGAATTTGGTGCATAGGGCGTTAAAGGAAGACATTTATTTCTGTGGATCTCCCTTACCACCATACTTCTCAAATTTAGGGATCTCCATTCCTTGAGGGAAAGGATTGTTCAAGATTGCAACCAACAATGGGCTATGTAAAAAGTACTAGGGTTGGAAGATAGGCTAGGTAGAGGCTTGGGAAAGACTCACCAACTGGCTCTGCATCTTACCCATATTCTAAAGAAGAGTGTTCAAAATAGGGTCATTAAAAGATAGAGGGCCAGAGGGAACTCCTCTAGAACCATCGCCAATGCCTCCTCTAGAGCCACCACTAGTGTGACTTCTGCCAAAACCACTACTAGAGCCACCATCACCAGTAGGGCCTCTTTCGAAACCACCTTCGTGACCTCCACCGAAGCCGCCTCCACCAGCACCACCTCTGCTACAAAATCCACCACCACTACCAAAGCCCCCACCACTCATCCCACCAAAGCCTCCACCACTAGAGGTGACATGAGGGGTGAAGCTAAAGTCCAAGGGGACCCAACTTTGATATTTTTGGGTTGTTCAGAGGCGAAGGGATACTGATAGAAGGGACCGTGTCGACCATATAGACGGATGTTTGACGCATCAATACTCCTAACTATCCTTCATGCTCTTCGAAAGTGACTCCTTGTATGAATCTAGGATTTTTTGAAGGAGCACATGCTTCAGCAAGACCAAGGAGGCTGGTGAGAAGTTCTATTCCTGTTCGATCTTTACTCATCATATGCTTTAATTCACTGACAATCTGAGTGGCTCTAGCCATCTTTGGATTTCTTTCCAAATGGTTTTTTAAGTTTCCTAATCCCTTAGCAAGAGTGGCAATGTATTCTATAGGAATTTGAACAGCCTCATACTCATCCACTGATGATGGCATAGAAATCACAAGGGGAGTGGGAATGTGATCGGTTTCATCAGCGAATCCCATCTCATTCCTTGACAACTGCTCCTACATAGCCAAAATAACGGTGAGAGCAGAGAAAAGGCCCGTAGAGAGACCAATTGAGACCTTCGTCCTTTCCATTGGGAGGTGTCGTATACTTCTAACAATATACCCAAAAGTTGTAGACTATGTTGTGATGCTCATAAACCTTCACAACACTAAGGCAAACAACAGTCACGAGATATAAGAGAGGTCCCAACACCAATGGATGAATGGACATTGGGTCAGGTCAGGTTTACCAAAAATGTAAGAGAGGGGGATCACTACATGTAAGACCCTAGGTCACAGAGGGCCAAGACATGAGAAGCTGCCCTAACTTACCTCAGCTAAGTGCAGTGTTAGGAAATGCAAGGCGAGAGTAACGAGGATCGTGAGGCCTCTCAGTCACTCTGCAAACCTAAAATGAAGGAAGGGGCTAGGTGAGCCAATTTTTAGGTCCAACAATATGCCTCAGAAAGCTCTATGTCCAAGAACAAAAGTGTGGTCTCTAGACGACAGTGCGGCATGTTGGCATCTCTAAAGTGCACTAGCATCCATACAGCTAGACAACAGTGAAGGCAAGGTCAAACCAAGAAAAACTAGCTAACGGCCTAGCTAATTAACTAAAGGGCCAAAATGATGTGATTAAGTAAATGAAATATTCTCTAATATTGTAAAGCAAGAATGCAAGGGTGAAGAGAGTAAGAAGGATCTCACCAAGGAATTCGTTCATCAGTTGATTCCTTGAAGAGTACATACTCCTACACACAACAAGAGAGGAAAAATATTGGGTGGCTGTATAGGGGCCTATCTTAGTCAGACCCCCATTTAGGTGTTTCCACCTCCATGGATAGCCAAGAGAATGAGATGAAGAAAATAATGTAGTAAAGAACACTAAAGCATTACAAAACAGTAAAGTGCTAACTCATCCAAGTGATCAAGGAGAGGAGAGGGAAGCTTACCACCTCCACCAAGAGCACTCAAGGTTACTTGGGGGAGAATATGAGAGTACTTGAGCCTCTTTTGTAATGGCGTGGTCCCAAACTTTCTCTACTAAAGTGATGGAGTGTTGCTTTGGTTGTAAAGAGGTGCAAGAATGTTGCTTGAATACTTGAAGAGGATGCAAAAGAGTGTGTTGAAGCTTGTGGGGTGATTGTAGAAGATCAGAAGAAGTTACAATGCATGTTGAAGGGATGAGTTTGAAGAACAAAAGAAAGAAACAGCCATATATTCAGGTCATTCGGCCGAAGGGGGGTGTTACAACTTGACTCCCAATGAGAAGTGTAACGCCTCTGCAGGTTCAACCGTAGGAATCTTCCAGGGACATAAGCGCACCATGCGGGTGTCCCCGATAAAAATTCCTCCACCGACACTCAAAACAAGCACCAAGTGGGATGCAAGCAGTGGACTTAGGTGGAATTAAGCCTCCGAACTTGGTTTTCTAAGGTGGGTAAAGGCAAAAAGGGGATTTTCACATGGGGTGAAAATTTTCTTAGTTTGTAACATGGAGGTTAGGGGATCAAATTGCCTACATATATTTCTAGATAAACCATTAAAAAAAACCTACTAGAGGATTTATACGAGGGTTCCACATGGCACCCTATGATTGAACCACATGGCACTTTCTGATTGGTCCACATCATGACCTTGAACACATCATCTTGTCATGTCATTGCCTCGTCACCCGCCACGTTAGCAACCACGCAGTGTATGGAAATGCCCAATCAGTTGTACAAACAGCCATGTGTCAAGCCTCAACTAGTCCACATCACCATCCATATGGTATGACATGTTATGTCAACATGCTGATGTCAGCATCTGCATGGTCTAGTCAACAAAGTCAACCCTAAAGTTTGATTAGTCATATCTTCGATGTACGCACTCTAATTTTGGTGAAACGAGCAGCATTGGGATCATCTCATCAATCTCTTTGTTTTGACATTGATTTTGACAAATTCTAGGACAATCATTTTTTCCCTTCTGATCGGCCTTAAGTACCTATTTGACCCAACTTTGAATAGCATAACTTGAGTGTATGAGCTTCTTTTGACTCCATTCAAGTTGCATTAAATTTAATTTTCCAAGAACTTCAACATGGTGATGAAGTTTGGAGCATATGAAACACTTCAAATTTTGATGAAACGTATCCACCTAGATCATTGCTTGATATTAAGGTCTATCAAATATGATGATAAGGTATCTTATAAAAGTGTACAAAGACATTGCTTATATAGAAAAGGTGTGATGAACTACATAATGCAAAACATTAAATGACTTGTGTTGTTATTAAATGACCTAGGACACTAGAATTAAATAAAAATTAAGAATATAAGATAAGATAAGATCTTATCTAGGCAACTAAGATTTCTAGAAATATGCCTAAGACATAAGTGGATTTAACATGTAAATAGGACCCACTAATTAACTAGTAAGGTAAATTTCCTGTTTACACCAACACCCCCCCTTAAGTGCAACTTAGGGAAAAGAAAGTTATTATACAAATTGAAAAAAAAAGATGGGTCTCAGTTATGATGCCATGTTAGGTACCCATGTACAAATGCAATCTCTCACAAACATAGAAAATAAGAAAAAACCACATGGGAAAAAACCCCTCTCCAAAAGAGAGAAAAGATACAATCAAGTGATGAAATATGGAGGACTCCATGATACCCCCTGAGTACAACATGTATCACAAATATACACTATGAAATCCCCCATAAGAGGGAAAGAAAGAGACTACATAGCCTCCCCATAATGAAGTAGCTCCAAAACCACTAAAGAATGTAGTTAGATAAAAGAGAATCCAATTCCTAAAAACATGTCTCCCTTTGAGAAGAAATATTTCCAATTGTTGATGTGTCATTGGCCTCAAAACATGCCCCATTTGCTTAAAAGAAGCATGGGGACCCGTTCCTAACCTAGCATGGCTTACTTCGCCATAAGTCAAGAGGGTCTTGAACTTAGATTTATTTAGTGCATAAAATCATGGTGATTATACCTTTGGAATGATTTAAAATGGTATAAGGGGAAAAGTCACACTTTTCAAGGAAATAAGGTCTTATGGAACTAAATATTGCATCAGGTTCTATATATGGTAATGCATCATGTATTGCATCCACCTTTTGGCACACAAAATCCTTAGAGAAATATGCAAGTATGAGAAAAATTTTACATTGTCAAAATTATTTCTTAGTATTAAGGAATATTTAAGGCTAATGTCATCAGATAATTGGCTCATTATGGAACCGAATACTAGGTTTTGATGAATCTTGTACTCATGAAAATTCCTAAAGTTTGATAATAGTTAAAAGTTTTAAAAACTTTATAAATGTGTTTTAAGTGAATTTAAGGGCTATCTCAAAACATATCAAAAAGAAGAAATTGAATTTAAGGGTATAAAATGTTGGATTAATGATGACTTGCATTCATATGTTTTGAATAGAATGTAATCATGGAGTAATTTTTTTAAGAAGAAGGCATTTCTCTTGTAGATTATATTATATAAATAAATCATTACAACTATTTCCATGACCAAAGAAATGCTGGCTCATACAAAAATCTTTGTATATCGATTTATACAAAAAAATGCTAGAGATTTATAAACTTACAATTGACTGCAAGTAACTTCAACAAAATACACCCAAACTAACATAAATTTCAAAATTATATTTCATCCTTGTCACCATTTGTCACAAAATTCTCATCATCCCCTTCCTGAGGTGAATCATCCTGATCATTTGTATGACTTGGAATCAATAGTTGAGGAGGAATGTTCACATTGTTGTTATTGCAATGAGAATGGAGAAGAAAAATGGCAAATACCTATCATTTATCCCTTATACCAGTTGAACACCAATTTCTTCAAAGTGTGTATCCAACACCTTGTATAGGTTTCTTGCATAGTTCAAATGTAAAGCTTGCTTAATTGCATCATATACAACTACAAAAACTCTCTTGTGCTTCAAGTAATATCTTGGAAATAGACCCCCTACCCAACCCTTCCCTTATTAAAATCATACTTTTAAACATTGCATAACAAACCATCGGCTCCCAGAAATTGGCCACAAACTACTTCTTCCATTATCACCTCAAGGTATTCAAAATTTTGCACAAGATCAAGGACATTAGATACAAATATCAATAGTACCTAGGATAGAAAGATGATTCATGGAGCTTAGGTTCAATATATAATTTCACCAAGGATGGTTTGGATGCATTCTACCACACTTGGATATTAGACATTGAAAATTTGGCCCAGTTCTATATTTGATAGGTATTCATTGAAGGGTTGTTCCCAATCCTACACACAGAATGGTACTTTGAGATTCTTTTGTTGATAACCCATATCCTAGTAACTAATTTGAAACATGGAAACTGAGAGAGAGTACCACCTTGATATACCACCTTCGTGAGATATGAAACTGTCAAAAAATCTATACTAAAGATCATTGAGTGAAAAAATATGGATTAAGACCCTTTTAATCCCACAACCTGACTTCCAAACTAATGAAAACCCTCTAATTGATATTTTATTTATTATTGTTATCTTATCAAAGCATGCAAGTGAATATTTTGCACATTTTTTTATAGATTTCAAATCTTTTAAAATGTGCTTTGGCAATACTAATTAATAAGCCACTAGCCATGCTCAATTAATGATCCTACAGCCATATTAGTGTCAAACAAGTAAGCCACTACCATTTTACAATAGTTGGGAGGAATTGGAGGAGAAATCTAGAGGAATTACAAGAAGTGTTCCTGGGTTATATAAGAGTGCTAACTCAAATGTGATGTATATCTCTTCCATTCAAAGCACGTCATGATTTGGCACATTCATCCATTGCTTAATTTCTTTGAAATATACATTAAAAGTATAAATAATATGGCCTTTGAGCTTGGTCGATTAGTGATCCATGTTTTTAATACAACCCTAACCACATAATTTGAATATGTTAGCATATACCACAAAATAATTAATCATTTGATGTGTGACATTTTCCACCGCAATTTCACTGAAGGTGAATGAAGTGCTTGAGTGTTACACCCCAAGTGTAGAGTTACTATTTACTGTTACCGCATAGGGTAAATATGAATGTAATGTGGATTCAAGAGATGAATAAATTATGCTTGTACCTTGTTATCAATATTAATGCTATCTCATTTGACATTATTTTAGTTTATGTCATTCATGGTGAAATACTACATATAAGTGAATGAAAGGTTATTGAATTATTATTATTCTAACTTTGGAGATGTTTATGTATACTGCATATTGTTATGAACAATTGACTGTCATGTGTGCATGTGTTAATGGATGCAGGTAAGTGTTCCATTCCTCCAAGTGAAGGGTAAGTATCACTCAGGAGAAGATCTTGGTCGAGTAACCGGTAAAAGTAAACTATATGGGCATATACACAAACCACATTAGAATGATTGAGTTGAGTCAGTTTGAGGGTAATAGGTAAATCATCCTTAGTTGATATGTTTGCATTTGAGAGTCTCATTACTTCTGCATGCATTAGGTGATTTTTATCTATTTGATCTTTTGAGGTCTTTCTTGTGCTTTATGATTATATTGACAAGTGGGATGAACGTGAAAGTATGTTTACATATCTACACATACATGTCAATGGCATCTAACGACACATATATGCATAAGTATAGATATTCCACACAAACACACTTATCAATATGATGGTAAACGTGAATGGCTATATGTGAAACGAATGCTAACATATATATGTGTATATATTATATACGTGTATCTATAGGTATATGTATATTGATACATGCGTACATTGGTGAAAGGACACGCTCATACGAATGCATCAATATAGATATACCTACACATATGTGTACATAGAGGTATATACATTTATACATATATATATATATGCTTACATTTAGTATAATGTGTTTATTATTTACCATCTTGCCTATACTCATGTAGCATATATATTTGACTCATGATATATATATGTTTACATTATTGACTCATGACATAAATATATCATGAGTCAATAATGTAAACATATATCTAATATATATATATAATACATGTTAAGTATTTAAGTATATATACATATATATGTATATAATATATATTATATATATTTATATTTAATAATATATATATTTTACATAATATATATGTCCATTGAAATTGAATATCTCTTATTTATTAAGTCGATTCATAAGGCTAACTTATAGTCAATATAGACTATGGAATAAAGGTCAATATTGACCATGTCTTTGGCAGCCAATTTAATAGCACTTGACTACTAGTAGAAACTGATCATCCTTGTGAATAGCATGAAATAAATGGTGTCGCTTGGAATTTGATATTTTTTGGCTATAGAATCCTTGACTTGGTCAAAGTGTTCAATAAGACCATGCTTGACTTTATCTCATGTATTAACTGGTTTATGTTGATTCACTTACCATTTGGAATGATTGAAACTTGCTATCATATTATGGATATTGACTGAGTTTGATGGCTCCACCTTGGTGTTTGATTTTTTGTAGACGTCTTTCATTGAAACAATTCAAATTCTTCCATGTGCATTTGGAATAAGTCTTGGATTTTTGTCAAGGAAACTAGTCGATCTATAGGAGGTTTTGTTGATTTTGAGATTAGTTGATCGCCACCTTAATGTCGAGTTGCTTTGCATGAAGCTTGTTGTATTTTTACATGCCTAAACTATAGGCTTTATGGTTGCTCGGTTTCTCTATACATAGTTGAACCATTTCATTGTGAGAGATGCATTCTTTCCCAAGAGATTATACATCTTTTTTTAATCAATATTTCTAAAGTTATAACCATCCTTATTTGTCTTATTTTATGAGTGAGAAATAGAGTGATCTATTGTGAGTAAGAGGTATCATTGTTGTTTGAGAGAAGTAAGCTATCAACAAGTGAGATAGAGTTGTTTGTGAGAAGTTGATTGCTATTGGAGAAGGAAACATTGTTTTCTTTGGTTGGATAATTGATAACAAGCATGAGGATCTCTTCTTTGTTATTTCACTTTGAAAGATTTGTTTTGCATGCATGGTTGAGATGTCTTTTCTAATATATGCATTAGAGAGTTTAGATTACTTGAAAAGGAAAGTGAAGCTATTATGTTGTTTTCATAATGTGTTTTTATGTACTCCATAGTAGGAGATGGGTGTTTATCATAGGTATTATATATTATGTATGATTGAACATGAAAAGCACCTATGGTGCATTTAGTTGAGTTGTTGATTTAACTAGGAAAGCTTGTGTTTACTCTTGGGAGAGATAATCTAGTATGCGAGAGAGTTTAAGTACTTACTTGTAAGTAGGGTTATCCAACTATATAGGTTATCTTTGGAGTGATGGAATATCCATAGAAGGAAATACCTAACTTGTGTAAGTTTACTAGTTAAGTAGGGTTGTTTCAATTAGATTAATGTGGTTGTAGGTTATCTAGGATGATGGACTATCCATTGAAGGAAATACATATGTGTATCTTAAGATAGCCTTAAGTCAAATTGGCCCTAAGTAGTGTATGTGATAGTTGACTTCATTTGAAGTACTGAATGAGAATACTTTGGCAAAAGTAGTGTGAGTGTTTGAGACTCCACCTTAGTTTGTGTGACTACCAAGACCACACCGTCAGTTCACCATGATCTAGTATTGTATGCTAGACAAAGATTGTGGGATTACAAATTCTAGTTATGTGGGACATAGCACTATGCCCATTTGGTTTTCATTATCGATTACTCTACCAATCTCTTAATCGAAGGGAAGGTCCATCTATCAAATGATATATGTGTGAGGGACAACATTATGAGCCTATGGTTGGAAAAAAATCACTTGAGTGATGCTCATACTCCACAGCAAGAAACAGAAGAACCAAGATTTGAAAGGAAGGATCCTAGACCATCTTATAGCTATTTTTCTAAAGCTCTTTGAGCTATGTATGTAATTATATGTTTTCTTACTTTGATATATTTTATGAAATGAAAAGGAATTCATGTTCTAATATGTTATGCATCTTGATTGGATTTTATAAATAAAGAAAAGAAAAAAATTGTTACAATGGCTTGTTACTTTATTTATTTACTTGTTTGGTGAAAAATTAGAAATTTTTACTTCATAGAAAGGTTAGTATGTTACATGTGGTATCATAGTTTCCAGGTTTACCTCTAGAACCTATGAGCTCATCATTCTTTCCATCCAACATTATCTAACATTGTGAACTCTTGTGTCGAGATGGTGCATCTCAGATTAATGGCTCGAAAGTCAATAATAGGAAACGAGTGTTACCTAAAGGCCAAGAAGGAAAGGGAAGCCATTGTTCGAACAATAGAGGGAACCAACTATGATAATGCTATCTAGTTGAGTGACACTAAAACCTTTAGTCACACATTTTCTCAAATCAATAATGTGAAAAGGAAGATGAAAATGGAGGATATGTACAATTACCTACCAATCATCTCACTAGAAAAGTTTGAATCATTACCACTTTCCAAGGACATGCCTTCAGAAGAAAGTGTTAGTCTTGCATTCATATTTAGGGATCTTAGGGCTCTACCATTGGCTGAAGTAATAGAAATTTCTTCAAGTAAAGAGTCTAAGGGATATGTACCATGGACACCAGCAGACGATAAATGGTCTCATGAGAAAATGTCTGGGAAAAGGGTAGACTACATTGTTGATGAACACCATATTGACATTTCCTCTCATAACTATGTATCAAATGATAAATCTAAAGGTTATTATATCCTTTTTCGGATAGGCACAAACAAATGAGATATGAATAGAAAGATAGGGAGCAACAACTATATCAGTTTGTCAGTTATACTCCTTTAAGCTATGTTTTTGAGAGTGAATTTTAAGGATACTCTCCACTCGACTATCTGAAAGGTCACTCCATGTAATCGAAAGGATATTGAAATCCTCTAGAAATGAATAAAATTATGTTTTTATCAAAAAAAAATATGCTTAATATTATATGGAATTCTTGTGTACATGTGAATGTTTACTATTATGTTTTCCATAAGATATTTGATAGCATAATCACATAAGGATGGTGAGGACACAAACTAATCCCAGTGGAAGTCAGGAGGTTGGACAAGGAACCACTAGAGTAGAGGCTAGGCTTGACCAAATCTTGGCAAGGTTGGCTAACCTTGAACAAGAAAGAGTTAAGGATAGAGTGGAAAAGGAAGTACCCGTTAATGAGAATGAACGAGAAGGTTCTCCCAATGGACATAATGGAACCCATAATCATGAGAGGGAAAAATCACCTACACCTTACATGGAAAGGAATAAGAAGTGTGTGCCTTCTGAACTTTCCAGGGACATGAAGAATATAATTCCACCTAAGTTTGATGGAAGTGTTGGAGGTGATGAGGCTAAAGTGTGGCTTGTTCAAATGGAAAATTATTTTGAAATACGAAACTATGATGAAGTTACTAAAGTTGCATGGTTTGTGTATCAGTTAGCAGGGGAAGCCTCTAACTAGTGGATAAACAAGAAGTTGAACTTAGTATCAACTCATGGAAGCTGACATGGGGAGAATTTGTGGAGATTTTTCATAAAATATGGTGACCACAAATTTACTATGACCAAAAAAATTTGGACTTTTAAGAGTTAAGAAAAGGTAACATGATGGTCAATGAATACTGTGAGAAGTTCACCTGACTTCTACGCGATGTTCCCATATATCATAAGGACATGAGAACTTTTTTATTAGGAAATTTATTTTGGGACTCAATAGAAAAATTGAAGGAGAAGTGGATATGCATGATCCAACAACAATGGATGTTGTATATGAAAAAGAAATTAAGTAGGAGAAAATCATAGGGATAATCCCACTCATCAATAAAGAAAAGAGCAAAAGAAGGATGTGGAAGTTCCTAAAAAGATAGTTCCTAAGGAGGAATCTATTCAAAATGCTCCAAGAAAAAAAGGGAAAAGATTCAATCTGGAGAAACCATGGGGAAAGGAGGACCGCCTACTGGATGCTTTATATGTAGAGGGAATCACTATGCAAGTGAGTGTCCCAATAAAACTTATGGATCGTGACCATATGGTAATCCACTATGCACTCAACAAGAAATGTTTCAGCATAGGATTCATGCAGTAGTGGATGATCGACAGGCAAAGTACCAAGTAACTCTAGTTGAAATGCCAGGTATTTTGTTTGGCTTACCCATTTCTATTCTTATTGATACTGGTGCAACTGGGAATTTCATTTCACCTAGAATAGGTAAACAATTATCTAGAAAGGCAGGGCACATGGCAATGTCTTGGGATGTAGAGTATGCAAACTAGAAAAGAGAAAAGGTGGATCAACGTCTATTCAAGGCTAGGATAAAACTACCTAATTTCTCTAAAGAAGTTAACCTTTATGTTGCACCTCTAGGATCATATGATGTTATCCTAGGAATGAATTGGTTGTGGAAACATAGGGCTATAGTAGACTTCCATGCTAAGACTATAGAATACCTAGATGATTTTGGAAATCAAGTTAAATTCCAAAGGATACCTAGAGAGGTTGGGATTTGATAACATACGACAACGCAACTTATAAGAGCTAAGAAGAAAGGGTGTAAACTCTTCACCATAAAGATTGAAGAACTTGAGAAGGATAGAGATAATTCAAAGTTCCAAATTTTACAGGAACTAGAAGATGGTGAAATAGATGAAACTAGAAAATCAGATATGGAGAAGTATCCAATATTAAGGAAATTTTTGGATGTGTTTCTAGAGGAGTCACTAGGATTTCCTCTGAAAAGAATATTTGAATTTTCTATAGATATAGTTCTAGGTTTAGAACCTATTTCTAAAGTACCCTATAGGATGACAACCACTGAACTTATGGAACTTAAGACACAATTGGATGAATTATTGAAAGGACTAATAAGGCCAATTGTATCAACTTGGGGAGCACCAGTCATCTTTGTTAAGAAGAAGGATGGTACATTGTGATTGTGCATCGACTATCATATGCTTAACAAAGCTACGATTAAGAATAAGTATTTGTTGCCATGCATTGATGATCTTTTTGATCAAATGAGGGGTGTCACCATATTCTTTAGAATAGATCTAAGGTCTAGATATCACCAATTGAGTGTTAAAGATGAAGATATCTTAAAATTGCATTTAGAACTAGATATGGACACTATGAGTTCACTATTTTACCTTTTGGTTTAACAAATGCACCTGCAGCATTCATGAACCTAATGAATAGTGTATTTAGGGATTACCTTGAAAAAAATTTACTAGTTTTTCTAGATGATATATTGATTTATTCTAGAAATGAGGAAGAACATTGCAAGCATTTAGAAATGGTCCTACAATGTCTAAGAGAACATAGATTATATGGTAAACTTTCCAAGTGTACATTCTTCCAAAAGAGGGTACATTATTTAGGTCATGTGATTTTGGTAGATGGAATTGTTGTAGATCTAGCTAAGATCAAAGTAGTAATTGATTGGCCTATACCTAAGAATGTGTCAGAGGTAAGAAGTTCATGGGTTTGGAAAGGTATTATAGGAAGTTTGTTGTGAACTTTTCTAAGATCACTTTTCCAATTACTTCTTTACAAGAGAAAGGAAAGAGATTTGAATGAACTGAGAAGTGTCAAGAGGATTTTGACCTACTCAAGGATAAATTAACCAACACACCGATCCTAAAAGTACCAAATCCTGAAGGTAACTTTACAATTATCATGGATGCATGCAGAGAAGGATTAGGAGGTGTGTTAATGCAAGATGGGCAAGTAATTGCTTACGAATCTAGGAAGCTAAAACCATATGAGATGAACTATGCATCACATGATTTAGAATTAGTAGTTGTGGTTCACGCATTACAAATTTGGAGACACTAATTGATAGGAAAACCCTTTAAGTTGAAAACTGACCATAATGGGTTAAAGTACCTTTTCACTCAACCTAATCTAAATGCTAGGTAAAGAAGATGGTTAGAGTTAATATCTAACTATGATTTTAATATGAGTTATATTAAGGGAAAAGAAAATCGAGTTTCTGACACATTAAGTCAAAGATGACACATTGCTTCAATAGTAACAATCCAAACCGATTTTAAAGGGGAAGTACTCCAAAAATACAAGGAAGATGAGTATTAATTGAAATTTAAGCAAGCACTCATGGATAATCCACAAAATTCTAGGTATGGAGGTTTTCAATTTGAACTTAAAGAAATACTTAGATATAAGGGTAGAATGTATGTACCTGATGTAAAGGAATTAAGGAATTAGGTATGGAAGGAAATACACAAAGCACTATACTCTAGACATCCTAGAGTGATAAAAATGATGGGTGATGTAAAACTTATACTTTTGGAAAGGAATGAAAGGATATGTTGATGTTTTGTGGAAAAGTGTCTTTAGTGTCAAAGGGTGAAAGTTGATTATCATCTTCTTGTAGGTTTTTTATACCCACACGATATACCAGAAAGGAAGTGGCAAGTCATAAGTATGGACTTTTGGAAAGGATTGCTTATGTCAAGGAATAAGCACAATGCTATTCTTGTGGTAGTAGATAAGCTCACAAAGGTAGCACATTTTATATCAAGGAACCTAACTAACGGAGCACCTGTCATAGCAAGAAAAATTGTGCAGGAAGTGTTTAGATTGCATGGAATTCCTCAAAAGATTATTTCAGATAGGTATGCACAAGTCACTTCTAGTTTTTGGCAAACCTTGTTTTTTGTACTAGGGACTTACTTGAATATTAGCTCAGTATATCATCCAGAAATGGATGGGAAAACAGAAAAGGAAAATCAAGTGTTGGAAGATCTACTTAGGATATATTACATGAATCAGAAATACTAGTGGGATGATTACTTACCCTTAGTCGCATTTGCTTACCATAACTCTTATCATTCTGCAATTAAGATGGCTCCTTTTGAAGCTTTGTATGGTCGAAAGTGTCGAACTCCTATAAGTTGGGATAAACTTTAGGATCGAGTAATTCTTGGGCTAGAAATCTTAGCCAAAATGGATGAGCAAGTTAAGATTATTAAGCAAAGGTTAGCTAAAGCTAACGATTGACAGAAAAGCTAAGCTGATGCTAAGAGAGTGCCCCATAATTTTGCTTTAGGTGACAAAGTGTTGTTGAGAGTGAAGTTCCACATAAAAGATCCATTAAATTTGGAAAGTATTCTAAGTTAGCCCTGTGATATGTTAGACCTTTTGAGATTCTAGAGGAAGTGAATTTAGTAGCTTATCAAATCACGTTCCCACCAGCTCTTGCCAGAATGCATAATGTCTTCCATGTGTCCTACCTTAAAAAGTAAATACTAGGGGATAATCATATAATTGATTAGACTACTTTATAGGTATGAGACCTTAGAGAACTAACTCTCAAGCCCTTTAAGGTGCTAGTAACATGTAAGCTATGCTAGCATAACAGAGAAATTTTGCAGTGCAAAGTCTAGTGGGACCAGTACGCAAAAGACTCACCTACTTGGGAGGATTATGCAGAAATTAAATAAAACTTTCCTCATATACTTAATGTTTTTGAGAATGTTTGAACAATGTGATGTTAGTTGTCATGTTTTTAATAATATACCTTAGGTCATCGAGGATGATGATTCATAAGGGGGTAGTATGTTACACCCCAAGTGTAGAGTTACTATTTACTATTACTACATAGGGTAAATATGAATGTAATGTGCATTTAGGAGATGAATAAATTATGCTTATACCTTGTTATCAATATGAATGTTATCTCATTTGATGTTATCTCATATGATGTTAATTCAATTGATCTCATTCATGGTGAAATATTGCATATAAGTGAATGAAAGACCTTATTGAATTATTATTATTCTAACTTTGGAGATGTTTATGTATATTGCATATTGTTATGAACAATTGATTGTCATGTATGCATGTGTTAGTGGACATAGGTAAGTGTTTCATTCCTCTAGGTGGAGGAGAAGTATTACTCATGAGAATATCTTGGTCAGGTAAGTGGTAAAAGTAAACTATCTAAGTATATACACACACCACATTAGAATGATTGAGTTGAGTCAGTTTGAGGGTAGTAGGTAAGTCATCCTTAGCTAATATTTCTTCATTTGAGAGTCTTGTTACTTCTACATGCATTGGGTGATGTTTAGCTATTTGAGCTTTTGAGATCTTTCTTGTGCTCTACGATTATATTGACAAGTGGGATGAACGTGGAAGTATGTTTATATAACTACACATACATGTTAATGAGGTCTAACGACACGTATATGCATATGTATAGATATTCCACATGAACACACTTATCAATATGATGCTAAACGTGAATGGCTATATGTCAAGCAAATGTGAACATATGTGTGTGTATAGTATATACACGTATCTATAAGTATATGTATATTTATACTTGTGTACACTTGAGAATGGACACACTCATACAGATGCATTGATCTAGATATACCTACACATACATGTACATAGAGGTATATACATTTATACATATATATGCTTACAAATAGTATAATGTGTTTATTATTTATTATCTTGCCTATACTCATGTATATATATATCAGATATATGTTTCCATTATTGACTCGTGATATACATAAATATAAATATATATATATGTACATATATAGATTAAGGGATATATATAAATATATATATATACATATATATATACATATATATACATGTTAAGTATTTAAGTATATATATATGTATATAATATATATTATATATTTGTATATAATAATATATATATTATACATATTATATATGTCGATTGAAATTGACTATCTCTTATTTATTAAGTCGATTCATAAGGTTGGCTTATAATCGATATAGACCATGGAATAAAGGTTGATATTGACCATTTCTTTGGAAGTTGATTTAATAGCTCTCGATTGCTAGTAGAAACCGATTATCCTTTTGAATAGCATGTGATAAATGGCGTGGTTTGAAATTTCATATTTGTTGGCTGCAGAATCCTTGACTTGGTCAACGTGTTAAATGAGACCATGCTTGACTTTGTCTCATGTATTAAATGGTTTATGTCGATTCACTTACCATTTTGAACGATTAAAACCTGTTGTCATATTATGGATATTGACTGAGTTTGATGGTAGAAAATATGAAAGAAGAATAGTAGATGGCGCCACCTTGGTGTTTGATTTGTTGTAGATGTCTTTCATTGAAACAATTTGAATTCTTCCATGTGCATTTGGAATAAGTCTTGGATTTTTCTCAAGGAAACTAGTTGATCTATAGGAGGTTTTGCTAATTCTGAGCTTTGTTGATCACCACCTTAATTTTTTGAGTTGCTTTGCATGAAGCTTGTCGTCTTTGTACATTCCTAAATTGTAGGCTTTGTGGTTGCTTGGTTTCTCTATAAATAGCTGAACCATTTCAAATGTTGTGAGGGACATATTCTTTCCCAAGAGATTATAAATCTTTTGTTGATCATTAAATCTAAAGTTATAACCAGCCTTATTTGTCTTGTTTTTTGAGTGATAAATAGATTGATCTATTGTGAGCAAGAGGCATCATTGTTGTTTGAGAGAAGTAAGTTATCAACAAGTGAGATAGAGTTGTTTGTGAGAAGTTTATTTTTTTTGGAGAAGGTTGCATTATTTTCTTTGGTTGGATAAGCGATAACAGGCATGATGATCCCTTCTTCTTTTTTATTTCACTTTAAATGATGTGATTTGCATGCATGGTTGAGATGTCTTTTCCAATATATGCATTAGAGAGTTCAAATTACTTGAAAAGGAAAGTGAAGCTATTATGTTTTTTTCATAATTTGTTTTTATGCTCTCCATAGGAGGAGATGGGTGTTTATCATAGGTATTATATACTAGGTATGATTGAACATGAAAATCACATATGGTGTATTTAGTTGAGTTGTTGATTTAACTAGGAAATATTGTGTTTACTCCTAGGAGAGATAATCCAGTATGGGAGAGAGTTTAAGTACTTACTTCTAAGTAGGGTTATCCAAGTATATAAGTTATCTTTGGAGTGATGGATTTTCCATAGAAGGAAATACCTAACTTGTGTACTTACTAGTTAAGTAGGGTTTTTTCAAGTAGATTAATGTGGTTGTAGGTTATTTGGGATGATGGAGTATCCATTGAAGGAAATACCTATGCATAGCTTAAGATAGCCTTAAGTCAAATTGGCCCTGAGTAGTGTATGTGATAGATGACTTCATTTGAAGTACTAAATGAGAATACTTTGGCCAAAGTAGTGTGAATGTCCAAGAATCCACCTTAGTTTGTGTGACTACCAAGACCACACTATCATTTCATCGTGATCCACTGTTACATGCTAGACAGTGATTGTGGATTACAAGTTCTAGTTATGTAGGACATAGCACTATGCTCAATTGGTTTTCATTATCGATTACTCTACCAATCTCTTCGTCGAAGGGAAAGGCCATATATCAAATGATAGATGTGCAGGAGATCGCATTATGAGTCCATAGTAGGAAAAAAAATGCATGAGTTATGCTTCTCCTACATAGTAGGTGATAGAAAAACCAAGATTTGAAAGTAAGGATACTGGACCATCTTACAGCTATTTTTTCTAAAGCTCTTTGAGTTATGTATGTAATTGTATGTTTTCTTACTTTGATGTATTTTATGAAATGAAAAGGAACTCATGTTGTAATATGTTATGCATCTTGATTGGAATTTATCAATAAAGAAAATAATTTTTTTGTTCCAATGGCTTGTTACTTTATTTATTTACTTGTTTGGTGAAAAATTAGAAATTTTTACTTCATAGAAGGGTTAGTGCATTACACAGAGGAAGGTTGGTGAAATTGCGAGGAGGCTCGATATTAGATATTTTGTTCTATGATACATGTCTCCGCCAACATGACCTTCCTTCTACCCTTATTCCATATTTTTGAATGTATTGACCCATGTTGAGCTACCTTTGTGGAGCAACTTGTTGAAGCTACCATATCCGCATTTCCTTGGAATTTTGCAATAACTAAGAATGCTTCCTAATGGTAGTTGGTAGAATTACGGGGAGGCATTATATTAGAACTTTTGTTTTGTGATATATTCCTATGCCAACATGACCTTCCTTCTACCCTTATTCCATATTTTTGATTGTATTGACCCATTTTGAGCTACCTTTTTGAAGAAATTTTTATCACTCTCACAAGCAACCAACCTAAGAAATGATAAAATACACAATTTTGAAACTGAAGATTCATTCACTCTTTCCCAAGCACTCCACTTGTATGTAGACTTTTAATTAATTAGTTTTATCTTAAAAATTCACCTTTACCACTAATAATTGACCCCTCCTTCCTTACAAACAATAGGTGGGATTAAATATTACAAATTAATTTCTAGTAGCACCCTAAGTTCTTAGAGGCACTTTCCAAGGATCTTGGAAACATGTAAAATGGCATAGGACTTACAAGGTAGATGGAACTTAAATCCAAAAATTATCCTACTTGACATCAGGCATTGTAAATATATATGTATAGGAATAAAAAACAAGGGAAAATATCCCTTATCCAAGCATGTTCCATATGATTCTTCAAACATGCTCTCATGCTCCAAAAAGAGACTTGCAACAGCAACCAAAGAAACCACATCTCAATCAAGAACTCCTCTCATCCTCAATCATACAAAACCATGATAGGATAAGGACCATACCAAGGTGAAACATAAAATAATCATTGAATCTTGTTAGTAAAAGTGGTGTCTCAACCTTTTATTATATTAAGCAAGGGAGTTGCAAGGGGGGAGGGGGGCACACCTTTTGTGGGCTCTAATGGGATGACCCCCTAGCAAGGGTCTAAGGACCGAATGCCTTGGTGGGGGTTTGGGAAGCACCCCCAAAAGCCAAATTTTGTGTATATTTTATTATTATAAATCTATATCGCTCATCATTAGGTTTCATATCTAACTATAGATAATTTTTTGGATTGTCTTGCATTATAAGGTAACCCTATTTTATGAGGGTATTGTATTACACTTGTACATTGTGATTTATTCTGAGATTCTAGTAGTTTTTGTGTTTCCTTTGGATCTCTAGTTGTTGATACTCCTATGAGAAGCATGCTTTACAAGTATATTGTGAAACATAGAAAAATGATGGACCTTAAGTCTGATGTTAAGAAACTAGGATCAAGTTTTCCTTTTTCTAGTGGATCATTAGGATGCAAATCAAGAAGGTTATTAGATTGAATTTCAACCTGGTAGGTGAGTCAATCAAACCTAGATCTACATCCCTTTTTTGGGTCTTGGAAATTGATTGGAATTAATTTGCCTTGATTAACCTAATTAAACTATGTGTCTTAATATTAAATGAAAATTTTTGAAAAATGAGAAATTGTAACAAAAATTGCACAAGCAAATCTAAGAAAAGCATAGTTATGTGCACCTATCCTATAAATTTGGAGTTGGCCTGAATAGGAGGACAAAGCCACCCAAGGGAATCTATGTCCTTGTAGATATATTTAAGCAATTTTTTTACAATCCTTTGATGTTGGATCAAAGCTTCCTAATTCTGCCTACAAATTTATCAGACCACTATAGGATAATTTTGTGGGTGAGTTTTTATGGTTTTTCAAGGTCTAAGGTTTTGAATGCAATAATGGAAAGTATATCTTCAAGCTTTCTTCAATCTCCTTCAATCATAAAACCTACACATTCAAAGAGAGAGAAAGGGTTATGTCATTTACAGGCTTGCCTAGTCAAACCCCATGTTAGTGTTTCCACTTCCACAATGGCAATGTCAATGATAAATGGATAAATGATAGGAAGGAAAGATGAATCCACAAAGTGCTGCAACTCACCACCCTTTAATGGATTCCTTGAAGTACTAAATATATACACATCTCCTCAAGGCTTAGATCTTACTTGCTTGAATTGCTTGATTTTCTTGAAGACCTACATTAAGGGTGAGATCTCACAAACAATATGAAAACATAAACATGAACACACATACATTTTGGCATGATGTTTGGATCTTGAATTTCTACAATAAAACTCTGAAATATTCCCTTGAATGCTCTTGACTTGCTCTTAATGTTCACTTATTACTAGATATCTCTTGTTAGATTTGAAATGACGCAATAACTAGGTATTTATAGGCATTTATTCAATTTCCCACAAGTTAGATCTTGATAGCCGACATTGACAACCTGAATTACAAATGATAAAATTCCAACACCGACATATTTGAATTTGGGGCTAGGAAAAATAGGGGATGTTTCCGCCATAGGGCATCTTTTCCCTACCCTATTTTCCAAAAATTAATGTGTCAGGGGTAAAGTATTAGATAAATGCATTTGTTTTCCACTTACAATTTATTAGTAATTGTTAAAATTATGCCATGGAATGCATAATTTATGAGATCAAGTGTATAATTAGGTCCAATAATTAAAGGGGGGAAAACATAGTGTGAAATTTTCAAGGGTGACAATTTTTGACACTACATATTGTAATTTTTGTGATGCCTAAATAATATATTAGGCAACTTTTGGAGTGTGGGGTTTTTCTCCCGAAAGGGTTTTCCCCATGCAAATCATTATGTTGTGGTATGCATGATATTTATGTTTATCTTTATTTAATTTTTTGTAACTATTATACAGATCTGTAAACTTTTGTATTATCTTCCTCTCAAGATTAGTTTAGGAAGTTGTTTCATTGCCTTAGCTTCCTTACAAGTGGTATCAAAGCCTAATCACCTTTGGTTTCAATTGTAGGTTGTTGGTTTGTTAGAACTAATCCATATTTGAGTGGGAGCTTATGTAGAAGATACTTTATGATCTTGTTGTAGGAATTCTTAGATGGAAAGTTCATCAAGGAGAATATATGTGGAAAAAAAAATTGGAAACAATTTTGAGATGTGGAAGCTAAAGATGGAGGATTTTTTGATAGATCAAGATTTGTGGGATATTGTTGATGAGAATGTTTAAAGGCCCATAGATCCTACTTTGGATGATCAATATGATGTTATGAACTATAAAGCCTAGTTTCTAATCATATTGCTCTTAGAAGACTATGTTTTAATCAATGTTCATGAAGAAACCTCAACATAGAGACTATGGAAGAAACTTTTTGAGATGTATCAAGTGAAATCATTAGTGAATAAGATTGTCTTGAGGAAGAAATTGTATCCCTCGAGAATGGAAGAGGGTGGAAAAATTACAAACCACTTAGAAGCATTCAATATGTTGGTGACTCAAGTGGCATCATTTGGTGTCAAAATGGATGAGGAGAAATGTCAGATCTTGCTTTGTTCTTTTCTTGATTCATGAGATTCTCTTATTATGAATATTGGGAGTACTTATATTATCTTAAAGATTGAAGATATGGTAGGTTATCTTCTTTCTAAAGAGATGAAGAGGAAGGTATATATTAGTGTGAAGGAGGCCTTGAATGTTCATGGAATACTTAAGGAAAAAGGCAAGAAGAATGAGAAGTGTGATAAATCCAAGTCCAAGAGGGAATCTAAATCTCCTAAAAATTTCAAATTTATTTTCTAGAACTGTGGTAAGCTTGGACACTTTTGTAAGGAGTGCAAAGATGAAAAGAAGAAGAAAAAGAAGAATTTTGATTTTGATTTTGAACCTAAGAAGGAATATGGTGATGCATTTGTTGGGAAAAAGTGTCTCAACCTTGCAATTATATACAGTTTATTGTTAATAGGATGTATGTTGGTATGTGGTGACTAATCAAGGTTTTTTCCCATGGGCACGTCAAGGTTTTTTCATGCTAACACGTCAAGGTTTTTTCCCACTGACATGTCAAGGTTTTTCGATTAACAAATCAAATGAAAAATGACCTTGTAAAACCCTAATTCTAGAAGGTTCCAAAAAGGCTTGTTATAAGCAACTGGGATGTATGTAGACAAGGGTGTATTCTGAGAATTTGATAGCGGTCATGTTGTCTCTTGATCTCTGGTGGTGATACTCCTATGAGAAGCTTTCTCTACAAGAATATTGTAATCTTTTGACTTTTAAATAATATATTGGGTGGTTTTTGGAGTGGGGTTTTTCTCTTGAAAGGGTTTTCCCCAAGTAAATCATTGTGTTGTGGTATGCATGATATTTGTGTTTATTTTTGTTTAAGTTTTTGTAACTATTAAATATCAGTAAAGTTTTGCATTTTTCTACTCAAGCTTAGTGTAGAAAAAAATTTCCACTACCTTAACTTCCTTATAGCATTCATTGGAGCTTTGGAAACTTGTGTAGGTAATTATGCATGGTTAATTGACTTGGGTGTATATTTCCATATGGCCCTCTAATAGAGTTTGGTTTTTTAAATATGAATAATTTGATGGAGGTAAGGTGTACTTGAGTGATGATTCTTGTTTAAATATTGTTAGTTGTGGGAAATTTAGAATCAAGTTTCTTGATGGTAGAATAAAAAGGATTAATGGTGTGTGCATATCCTTAGATTGGCATAAAAAAATTTATATGTGAGAAAGCTAATAGATGTGGGTGTGTAGGTAGTATTTTCTAATGCAAGATGCAAGATGGTTAAAGGTACTATAGTGATTACTAAAGGTTTCGTATATTTCACTCTATATAAGCTTGATACATACATTATTGAGTGCAATAGTACTTCTATGAAAATCAAGTATGTGGCTAATTTGTTGGAAGAGGTAAGGGTTTTATCTCCAGCAGATGGTCATGGATTTTGGGTACCCAAGAGTGCTTTTTCTTTTAAATAAAAGTTACCTATACAGAAAACTATGTTATGCAACTAAATACATTACCGCATCGAATAAAATGGTCTAAGGACCTTGAAAAATAAAAATAAACCTTATTGAAGTGTTTTATGATTGTAATCTTGCATTTGATTTATGTGAGCATTGTATTTATGGAAAATTAATTTGCATTCATCTTTACTCGAATTCTCATAAAGCTTTTGGTGTATTGGATCTTATTCATTCTGATGTGGTTAGTCTTGTAGATGCTCTTTCAATTGTAAAATCCATATATTATGTTTCATTTATTGATGATTATAGTAGGACATGGGTATATTTTCTAAAGAGTAAATCTGAAGTTTTCAGTTGATTTAAAGAATTTAAAGCAATGGTTGAGTTGTAGATTGGAAATAAAATAAAATGTTTGAGGACTAATAATGGAAGTGAATTTTTCTCTAATGATTAAATGATATATTTTATAAATATTGTTGTATACATGGACAAAAGAAAAATTTGTATTCTCTATGGCAGAATGGAGTTACAGAAAAAATGAATGGGACATTAATGGAGAAGGTTGGGAGTATGCTAAATGGTGTTGGTCTAGAATAATTTTTTTGTGCTAAAGTTATTATCACTACTTGTTACCTAATTAACAGGTCTCCTACAATAGCTCTTGTCGATAAGATGCTTATAGAGGCATGGTCGAGTCATGAGCCTTCATTGAGACATCTTAGAGTTTTTGTTACAAGGCATATGCATATGTGCCAAAGGAGAAGCAAACAAATTTGGAGAATAAGGTTATGAAATTTATCTTCATCAAATACAGTTATGGTGTGAAAAGATACAAGCTTTGGGATCCTATTGCACATAAGGTAATATATAGTAGAAGTGTTATTTCTAGAGAAACTAAAACTTCTTTTGTTATATTGTAGTTGTAGAGGAGGGGATTCGCTACTCCCAAGTCTCTAGGACACAGAAGAGCCTAAAAGGAGAGAATTTCCCTCAACTATCTCAGACTACCTAATAATCTAAAAAGGAAGGGAAAACTGGGCTCTATTTTCTTTATATTTTATGACAAGTTTTCTAGAAATGGGTGAGTAGAACACAGAGGTCTCAAACTAAAGACCAACTAGATCTTGACTAGAGGAGGCTAGCGCATGAGTTAGACTATAGTGCATCGCACTATAGTCTCAAAGGAAAGTTGGCATCTCATACAAACAGAGAGGTAGGTTTGCAAAATGAAACTCGCAATGTGAGCTAATGACCCGAGAGTTCAAGTTTGAAAATTTAATAGAGAAATGTAGAAATGTAGAAAATAGCAAGAAGAATGCTATAACTTATAAATATAAAATATTCTAATAGGGTAAAAGCACAAACCTGTGTCACACTTTATAAAGGAATCGACCAATAGCAAAAAATATTCTGAACTTTGACCACATAAAAATGGTCTTTATGTTTTGAATTTCAAGATGATGTATACTAATGAAATGTAGAAATTTTGATAAAGCTTATTCCTGTAATTCTTCATATTTTTTTTAAAATGGTTTTGCATTATTTTTTTATCAATTTAAGAAATGATTTTGGAATGTTGAAAATTTCATAAAAAAGTGACGTTCACGGGACGTCAAGAAACAAATTGAAAAAAACTTCATTTTTCCCTGAATTTTGTTTCTCCAAATAGGTAACTTCAATATCTAGTGCATGGAAAAAAAAAACAAATTTTGATTTATTTTTTTTCGTAATAACATTTTAAAGTCAAACTTGTCAGAATTTGATAGTTTTCATGGGACATCAACTATTCTTTATTTTTTTAATCATTTTCAAAAAATGAATTATACCCTTTTGAAGAGGACTCTCTCCTCTAGTGCACCATAAATTTTTTTTTAAAAAATAATATTTTTTACTATTTTTTTTAATTTCTAATCATCCTCTTTTTTAACTTTAACAACATACTTGCATTATTTTAAAAATAAAATAGATTAAAACTAATCAAAATATTAAAATATATATATATTCAGATTCACCACTTTGAGCTCTACAAAAGGGTATTTTTCTTTTTTTTTAAATATCATTGTGACTGAAGAAATACTTAGTTGAAATTGAAAGTTTCATAAAATTTTGAAAAAAGTTGAGTTGGCTACCAACTAGGATGCCTCATAGACAGTTTCAATAGAAAGGGCTTCAGTAGAAAGGGTTTCAATTGAAACCATTTCTATAGAAACCATGCACATAAAATAATCCAATTTCAAAGTGGCAAAGGGAAAAATTTAATTTTTTTGGATTCAGGCGAAACATATTCAGCCAAAACCCTGTGTGCCACATATAGGCCACATGGTTTCAATCGAAACTTTTTCAGCCAAGAATGTTTCACTTGGAACTATTTATTTGGTCAAAATTATGACACAACTTTGTGCTTTTACCCAATAATGAATTGATGAAGAAAAAGGAAGAAGACAAACTCACAGAAGGTATAGTCTCTGGCAAGCTCCTCACGAATAGATTGTACCTATACACAAAGCAACAAGAAAATTTTCTGGTTGTGTTTTGGAATCTACCTTAGTCATACCCCCATTTAGTGTTTCTACCTCCATGGACATCCAATAGACCACAATATATAGAAATGATAAAGGAATAGAGAGAATAGAGACAACAAAGTAGAGTGCAAAGACAATCTAGATGCTACTCTACAAACAAGATAATGAAAATAAGTAGATGGATATTACCCTCCTCTTTATGTGCTTGAGTAGTTGAGAGAGGAAGATGGAGAGAAAGAATAATGGTGTAGGAGTAGAAAAATAATAATAATGGTGTAGAGCTTTGACAATCTGCAATAATAATGGTGTAGGAGTAGAAAAATGGTGTATAAGTAAAGTGAAGAGAGGAAGAGATTGAATAGAAGTGAAGTATGAAGTAGTAGAAGCTAGAGAGAGTCAATGGAAATGCAAGAGATATGTTTAAAAGGATAATTTGGAGGTAGAAGGTCATTTCCAAGTGGTCAATATTCACAGGGATGTTACAATTCACAGGTTGACATGGAATCGTAACACCTCAATGTCCACTGACTCGAGAATCCTATCAGGACAAAAGCATGACACATGAGTGTCTGCGACAGAAATTCCATCACCGATAGAAAATGATAAGGAAACATGTGAAAATCAAGGCAAAGGAGGCAGTCTTTTGCATTATCAAGATTGTAAAGCTAAAATGAGGTAATACAATGAGAAATCACACTAGGTGAAAATTTACACCATTATAGTAGCCAAAACAAATTGACTAGGAATATGTGATTCAACTTCCCTATACACCTGAAAAATTTGAGTCGAGGCCCCTAGATGGACAAGAAGATGAGGAGAGCTAATCTAGCTCTAAATCTTTAGAAAAGGAGGAAGATGTTGAAACACGTTTGTTGTTGCACCAAAAGATCAACCTGTTAATGTCTGATATAAACGCCAGAGATAAATTGATCCATGGAGGTGGTTAGCTAATGTCCTGAATTTGAAGGGAGACGTTGGTGATTAGTCCAATAGAAGAACCTCCAACTCAACTTGTTCATAGTTCTACAAGGAATTATAGACAACCACCTAAAAGATATTCACCTAATGATTGGAGAGGTATTTTTTCTTTGAATACTAACATGGATGAACCTAGATATGTAGAAGAGGCATTAGGTATGAATGATGTGAAATCCTAAAAGATTGATATGGATGAAGAAAAGATAGCTTTAAAAAATGATACATGGGATCTTATACCATTTCCTGAAGAATGAAAACTTGTTGGTTGCAAATGGGTGTTCAAGAAAAAGATTGGTTCAGATGGAGGTATTAATAAGTAAAAAGCACATTTGATTGCAAAAGGTTACTTTCAGGTTGAGGGTGTTTTTTATGGTGATATATTTTCTCCTATTGCAAAAATGACATCCATTATATTTTTACTTCTATGATTTAGAGGCTAAGCAAATGGATGTGAAAATGACTTTCCTTCATCGTGATTTGGAGAAGGATATTTATATGACACAACCAAAGCACTACATGGTGAAAGATAAATTGATTTGGTAAATGTAAATTAAATAAATGTTTGTATGGCCTCAAATAAATTCATGGGATGTGGTACCAAAAATTTGATACATATGTGTTGAGTATGGGATTTCAGCGTTTAAAATCAAATCATTGTGTTTTTTTATAAATATGATGGTGATCTTTCATGTTTATTTCATTATATGTTGATAATGTCATGTTATTTATCGGTAAAGGGAAAGGAATGATTTCAAAGTTAAAGTCCCAACTTGTAGCTAAATTTTAAATGAAAGATCTTGGTGCACCTAAGAACATTCTGGGATGGAAATTAGAAGAGATGGAGTGAATAGAAAGTTATGGCTTGGCCGAAGTAAGTATGTTAATTAAATTTTACAAAGGTTTAACATGCAATATTGTAGTTCATTGTGTGTTTTGTTTATATTTGGAACAAAGTTGATTGTTTTAGATTAGCTAACATCCCCATTGGAGATGAAATACATGAGTAGTGTCTTACCAAAGTGCAGTTGGAAGTTTGATGTATGCTATAGTCTGCACTAGACTAGAAATTTCCCAAGAAATGTGAGTTTTTTTCCAAATATATGTATAACCCTAGTAGAGTTCATTGAGATGTGGTTAAAAGAGTCTTCAGATATTTGTGAGGTACCTCAAATTATTCCTTATGTTATCATGGTAATTTTATAGGAGACAAACTTTCCCTTGATATTCATGGCTATGTGGATTTAGACTAGGAAGGTGATGTTGATAGAAAATGATCCATCAGTGCTTATGTGTTTACTTTATCTAGTGGTGTAATTAGTTGGATGATAAAGTGATAATTTGTGGTTGTTGTTTCCACTACTAAACTAGGTATATGGCAACTACTCATTCTTGTAAAGAATCCATTTGGCTTAAGAGACTATGTTCAGATTTTGGAATAAAATAAGATGCAATGACAATTTATTGTGATATTTAGAATGTGATCTACCTAAATAAGAACTTGAAATTTCATGTCAAAACCAAGCACATTGATGTACAATATATCTTTTTAGATATATCGTTGAGGATTATAGGGTGAAGCTAGTTAAGGTAGAGACTTTGATGAATGTTGCAGATTCTCTAACTAAGCTTGTGAGCACAGAGAAATTCAAATTGTGTTCAGATTATATGGACCTCTCAGCCCCTGGAAATTAAAGCATGGTATTGATCCTCTCATTTCTCTTACAAGGTGTTTTCCAAGTGGAAGATTTTTAGGAAATGTGATGTCTCAACCTTGTAGTTATAGGATTTTAATATATTAAGTGTGAGGGGTTGCAAGGGGGAGTACCCCCCTTACAAGGTCCAAGGGTTGCACGCCCCAATGAGGGTTTGGGGGAAACACCCCCGAAAGCCACATTTTATGTATATTTTAATATTGTAATTATGGCTCATTCATCATTATGTTTCAGATCTGATGATAGATATTTTTTGGCTTGTCTTTCCCTAGAAGGAAACCCTATTTTATAAGTGAATTATATTATGGCTATATATTGTGATGTATTTTGAGAATTTGATAGTTGTTGTGTTGCATTTAGAAATCTAGTGGGTGACTTTTAGAGTGTGGGGTCTTTCTCCTAAAAGGTTTTTCCCCACATAAATCATTGTGTTGTGGTATGCATGATATTTATATTTATTTTTGTTTAAGTTCATGTAATTGTTGTAAAGATTTATAAAGTTTTTCATTATCCTCATCTCAAGATTAGTGTAGGAAGTTGTTCCACTACCTTAGCTTCCTTACAAATCCTACACTAATATATACATGAACATAAGAACTAAATTTAAATGGTAACAAATGTATTTGAGTGGTTGTCTCATCATACCATTTGATATAAAAACCACAACAAGTTGCTAAATCATCTACTTTATCCATACCTCAAACTAGGGTATGCATACCAACATAGGTAGAACTTCATGCCATCAACATATAAGCCCAAAATATACAATTAAGTCCCTACATATCCACCATCTTGCAAAAATAATTCTCTAAGGTAACAACACATATAAATGGGACAAAAAACTTCTTAAGTTTCTTAATATTTATAATAAAATGTAACCAATCCAAGAGATGTCACATACATTTTGGAACCCAAATCTAAAAATATGTCAAGACATTCACAAGACTACTTGTAGAAATCATATAGAGGATGTGGGTAACTCATCTATCACATAGTGTTAACAAAACATACAATCATATATAAAATATAATGTTTAAAAATATCCATCATTTCTAATCTCCAAAAAAATCACCCAAGTACTCCACACCAATGAAGAAAGGGATCAAGGAGCTACCAAATTATTTCCAAAATTAATGAAGTACAAATAATAGCACTTGACTCCATAGAAACCTCAACTTATAGATATAATAAACTTCATGAAGAATACAATATATCATGGAGCAAAGAAATTGCAAATCAAATCATATCCTTATACCAACATTAACGTGTGCTAAGCTATGTAAGGTAGGATATCCTCCAACCTTCCCAAATTGAAAGGATATCAACATCTAACCACTCAACTCAAAGTGAAAACATGTAAAATTTATATTTAAACCTCTCATACCAAAGGTAGATCAAACAAACCAGTAATTCCCATAAAAAAAGGAAATATTCCCAAAACCACAAACCATTTCTTATCCCTTTCCAATCAATTCCTTATAACTATTATCATAGATCAAGAATAATAGCACAAGGAAAACAACACAAATTGATAAAATCATGAACCTACTTCTCATTAGGCCCTTAGAACTAACAAAGATCAAGAATAATGCACATAAGAAGAAAATATACAAATAAATAATTCATCTTATAATCAAATAGGAAACACCTCTCAAATAATTCACATATCTAGTATACTAAGAGTAGGATACAAGATTGTATAGTGCATTCTACACCAAGCAGTAAAATCTTACAATAGAGGGCAACCTTCTCATCAATTCCGCAATGGACTCACATCCATATCTAGGTTAGGCTTCATGATGTTTCTACTAAAACCTCATAACAATTAATCATTTTAAAATATATCTCTAGGTAAAAGAGATATCCAGCATCACCGAAGTCTCTTTATGCCAACTTCAAAAGTAACCTACAAAATCTTGAAGCTCCAAGAAAACTATCAATTCTCAAAATAAATGATAACTACATCCCCTAAAAGGGAGATCATAAAAATACCTTAACCAAGGACTCTAAGATTTCTTCATGGATGCCAAGATGTTGACACCTCCAAACAAATGAATAATAACATCCTCTAGAAATAGAACCAGATATGTTAGTGAGTGCTCACTATACACCAAATGTGGGTAATAAGAGCTCCTCATGGCACCAAAAAACATCAAAGAATATAATCAATATAAACTAGTAGAACCACATAACTACCAAAACTTCCAATGAAAGTGATATCAATCTATATATGGTATCATGATAAAAATCTCCTAATAAAAGGTCATTCATGGCTCTCCATAGTTAAATTACATAATGCAACACCAACAACTTTGAAAGAACTAATATATTGAAACAAGAAGATAGAAGTTACTATGGAAATATGCAAATCTCCCACTAAAAGTGATACCAAACTATGCATGGAATCATGACCAAAATCACTACTAAAGCTCCACTGAGAGTGAAAAAAACCTCTCATGCACCATAGCCAGCAACTATAGGTCCCACTATACAATTGTAGACATGCAAAATTGACATCATGCATTCCTCATATTTAATTAAATCATATTTTCCCATCAATTTTAATAAATCAAGTTCATTTGATTAATCTCCTAAGTTATCTCTTTAATTAATTAAATCAAGTTTATTTAATTAATCTCCTAAATTCATCCATTTAAATTAAATAAATTCTTCTTTATTTGATTTAACACTAACATCATCCTCTTTAATTAAATAAATCAAATCTTTATTTAATTAAATCTAAAATCATTTTCTTCTCATTTTGATTTATTTTAATCCTAAAATCTAAGTCAAAAGACAAAATCACCTAATCTCCTATTAAATTAATCAAATCCTGATTAATTTAATCCTAATCACCTGAATCCTCTAGATTTTGCAACTTGCACCAATAAATCATTTCTTTGATTTAATATTTCCCTAATTACTTTCAAAATGGCATCAAAAAAGGGAATATTCCTCCAAGTTTGAAAATCCCTCCACATGTCTTGTCCTCCAACATGGCATTAACTCCTCTTTCATTGTCTCTTACATGTCTCCCACTTGGCATTTAAGACTCTTTCTTCTCCCTCCAACAAGCCATCTTTTGAATTTCAAATCTCCCCCTCTTTGGCACATTGACCAAAATGTGCTCAACCTTCATCCTCTCACATCTTGACAAGTGGCATCTTGTCATTGGCTCATGTTTTGTCCCACATCCTCCATGTTTTGCATTCTTCCATCCTTCTTGGTTATAAATAGAGGCCTCCTCTATTGTGTTAATCCTCCACAGCTCCACAACTTGATACACAATCTTAAGCATTTGAATCTTATTCATCATATCTTCCAGGAGCTTATCAAGAATTGGGAAAGGGATTCTTTCCACATCAAAGAAGCACCAATCCACTATGAGATAGGGTTTGATTATACTTTTTTTTGTATGCTTTCAATTAGTTTATTTGATCTTTTGTTGTCTTGATTGCATTATGAAGCATGTTGAGGTATTTCATTGGGATGTTATTTTTTCTTTACTCTAAATAACTAATCATGCTAATGTGTGTGTTAGAGTTTAAGCCATTTGTAGATTTTGGCATCCAAATTATGGCACTAGAAGGAGGGCATTTGAAGCTTAGAGTGTGACTCAAGTGCTTAAGTTTTTTTTTTTTATACACATTTTGATAGTTTGTGTTTTGTATTCTGCATAAGAAAGAATAAATTTACATATTGTATTTATGATTGTCTAGTAGGATATAAAAGCAGGTCTTGTTTTTTTTTTTAAAGTCACAAAATTTGTTTGATATTCTAGTGAATCTAATCGATGTCTTCTTTACAAGCAAATATAAATTTTAAATCTGATCAATCCTTTTTTTTACTCGATAAAGATTATCATGGTATCATTTCATTAACATCCTTGTATTGTACGTGATTTTTCTCAAATCAATGCTTTGATAAATCTAATCAATTTCTTTTTTACCTAATAAGTGCATCTTTCTAATAAATCTAGTAAATCTTTTTTGTTGAGAAGCCTTCAATACGTTAGCCTGGGGGTATTTCGTACGATACATCTTTTTTTTGTCTGCATATCATCTTTTTGCTGCCTTGAATAGAAATGCATGTGAAACCCCCAAAATCTTATCTACTCCCTGTCTCTTACACATCATTTTCTTGCCGCATTAGATAAAAACCCATTTGAATATTGATTGAGAATGTGAGTTCTGAATGGGCAGGGGGATATAATACAAAGTTGAAAATGGAAAGTCATGGAGGCCACTTTCTACACATCACGGGTTTGAAATCCATCATTTTACATTTTGTAGTGACACCATTATTTGTAAAGCCACATCACAGTTGGCGTTTGAAACTCACGTGAAGGATTCATGTTGGGAGGACTTCCCATGCAAATCTACGGCTAGGGAGAGTAGATCAAATACTTTTATTTGTTGTTGTTTTGGACCATCCTCCACATAGGTGTTGACAAGCATTGGAGTTAAAAAAATTCTACCTACATCTCACAAATTTTTGTGATTGAAATCTTTATGTTATTTTCAAATTCTCTATCTGACTTGGCATTGAAATCACTACACATTGGATGGTAAGTGGGTGAAATATTTGGTTAGCCATTGTTGGGGATAAAATTATCATTGAAGGGTCGAGTGAACTAGTATTTCCATTATGTGTTCATTAATATTGTTGTTATCATATTACTCTATCGATTTTATTGGTGACCTTGACCGTTGTCCTTTACTTTCTCATCAACAAATATGTCATTTGTCTATTATGACCATCTTCCTTGACTGTCGTTGGCTTAGTTGTAGGTAGTAAATTCCCATCGATCTCTGACTGTCGTTTGTTGTTGACAATTTCGGTGTGTGGTAGGTTGTCATCTCTTTTTTGCATTGTTTTCATTTATGGCACTACTTCATACTTATATGGAACATGTAATCTGATTGCATTATGGAATTGTCCATTCTCAATGCTTAAAGTCACACATCATTGATATCTATTCTTTAAATGTCTAATGAGTAATCAGTCACTGTCTATTGTCTTTGATTGGCATGCATTTATACATGTCTTCCATAGTGTTTCCAACTATAACATCTGATAGAACTTCTACATACTTTATGTTAATGGATGTCTATAGCCTTTTACAAAGCTCCATTTTTTTTTAGCACAGGGGAGGGTGTTGGTCAAAGGGTACCTTATTTGGATGTACACCTGCAAAATGCATTTGTTTGAAATTTTATGTCTTTTCAAATATATGCCTACCATTTGCATTTGGCCTTAAAATCTCTTTGAAGCTCACATTGTCGGCTTTTCACTTTCCAAATTGCATTAGTTTGAAAGTTTTTTAAATTAGCTTTGGGTGTGATTTTTTTCACCTGCCAATTATATTAGCTTAAAAGTGTCTAAAATTCATTTGTGAATCTTCTAGATTGCTTCTAAAGTGTGATTTATTGTCATCTTTATTTCCCACTAATATTCACGGGCATTAGAGAGGCTTGTTGTTGTTTAGTTGTGAGCGAATATTGTAGAGAGCATCCCTTTTTTGTCGGCTAGAATGCAAGCATCCTGTGCCTGGGAAAGAGATGAAAATGGGTGCCCACTCTCATGCAAAAACTCCATTTAAGACCATTAATCACACCACAATCTTCTCTTGTCTTGCCTACAGCTGAAGGAATGCCAGTGCTGGCACGTATTTAATTTTGAGCTATATCTTACTTCTTTTCTCCTCTGAAGGCGCTGGCAATATGTTCTAGATTTTTTCTTTGATGTGATTGATACAAAATAGGCCAGTGACATTGAAATTAAAGCTCGTGAGGCAGCTGCTCGCCAAACTAGAGAATCCAAATTAAAGATCTAGGGGGGGCACAGTCTACTGTTGTTTACTTTAAGCAACATGTGGTGCCATGTACCATTTTTTGATTTAGTGAGCCTTTTCGTAATATATGTCTTTAATGTATGTTTCTAGTTATTAATTTGATTGTTCCGGTACATTTATTCACTCATGATTCAATATTCTCTCATACTATATCATTATTCTTAAAATTTATTGATCTTCAAATAAATGTTATAAATTTATATTATCACATTTATTATGATTATTTTGAGATAGTAAATGTTTGAGCTTATGATGATGCTATTGAGAGATTTTTTATTTGTGGTTGATTTGTTGACTTAATACCTCTAGTGATGTGGATTATGTAGAGAGACTTTTGATAAGGTGGAGAGTGACTCTAACAAGTGTGGTACCCTCCCAATGCAATCAATATCAAAAGCATGATTCACTTATAAATGCTTCTTTTATTATCATGATCATCCAAATCATTTTTCCTTCCAATTGAGATCATGCTATTGTTTGAAGTTAATGATCAAAATGAATTTAATATTTTGATCCTCACATGATTGTCTTTTTGTTTGATAGGGAAAAGGAAGGAGGGATTTCATTCACACAAAGGACTTGCAACATTGAAGCATAAGAAACGATCTTTGAATAATCTTGGAGATAAAGATAAATTGAGCATTAAATTTGGAGTTGATAAAGTGTTTTTAAATGCTTAGAGCTTCCATTCTATGCTTTAGTTTTCTATTTTAGATCAACTCACATCTTTTTGGGGCTCTAAAAAAGCATTTCATTTTTTGCTACAAAGGGCTTAAAAAGAACTTTAGGAAAAACTCACTAGATTTGGTTTAAGGATTAACAATTGAACAAGGCAATCTCCATATTTTGTTTTGGTGTTCTAAAAGAATCAAATCATTGCTTTGTGGGTTTAAAATGAACAAGTGCTTCTTTGTTTTGTAATTGCTTACTCAAACTAATACCATCGAAAGGACGTATGTGCTTCTCTTGCACCTCACGAAGATCTTGAGAATCAAAAGGCCTTTTGGTGATCTTAAGTTGGGTAAAGTAATTTCCTCCAAATTTCATTTTGGGATTAAAATTGAACAAAACATCATGCGAGTGTGAGTGGAGCATATTGCATACATTCTCTCTCTTTGTGTTGCAACAAAGATTGATCAAGTTACAAGTATTGTTTTGCTCGCTTTTATTTACCTTAGAGGGCCTTCCTTGTGGGAAAAATTAATCACCCAAGGAAATGACCCAACCAGTAAAATGCTAAAGTCAAGTGTATTTCCAGCTAGTATATAAGTCTGGATACTGGAACAAAGGCCAGTATCATGCAGTACATTCTAACGAGAAGAGAAACAATGGTCTCTCACTGCATGGATCAATCCCTACGAATGGAAAGTCTGAATTAAAACCCTTGTTTAGAATAGGCCAAAATCCTTGATCTGTTTGTTGGTGCAAGAACGGTCATTCTGAAATCGCCCCACACTTTGACGGCTTTTAGTAGAAATGGAAAGTATGCCATGGAGTTTCATGGGTACTGATGCTTGGCTGCCCCATATAAGTGAGTGTCGTGGAGGGGATCCAATGGGGTCAAGCATCTAACCATTCACTAAAAGTAGGCGTAGCTAGACTTTTCCAAGTGGGGATTCAATAAATACAGTCTTTCATACCCATAGGGTTGTGATTGATATTGATATCAAAACACTTTTCTTGCTCAAAAACATTGGAAAACAAAAATTCAACATGAGCATCAAATCTCAAACCCTTTAGGAAAAGCAAATATCCTTGAACTAATTCACATGCTATTGCTTTCCCTTGGGATTCTCATCCTTAGAGGCTTCTAAGCATTTGGATTTCATCTCAATTTTCTCCTACTAAGGTCAAAATTAGGAAACCTTTGCCTTGATTTCCTTGATTTCCACATAATGCACCTTGTGGGATGAGAATAAGTTAATACATTAGACATCTAGCTCAAAACCTAATCAAGAATTGTTTGTGGTAAAAAAAAAATCATTGAGAAAAGATAAGAAACAATTGGACCCATCGCATATGCTTGGTATCTTTTGGTCATATGGTTTTTCATGCAAACATTGGTCTTTTGGTTTGAACTACTCTTAGATAAAAGCATGTTCTTTAATATCTTGGTCTTGTAAACAAGGTTCTCCTTAGGTTCATTTAGGATCAAAATCAAACACTTCATCCATTCCAAACATCTATCAAAATCCCATCTCACAAACAACTTTAGAGATTTGGAAACATCACTATCTAGACTTGGGTACATCCTTAAACCAAATCAAAATCATCTATTTATTTAGGTGTGCGTGGATGAATCCTTCTTCACATACTTAGTTAAATTATCACCCTTTTGAACGAGTTCATCCTAAGATAACATCTAACATCTTGGGATTCACAAATTTCATTATACAAATCAAAAAAAACAAAATTAAACCCTAAACACACCCATATCATTCACCACTTTCATCCTTCATCTCATCATTGGTCTTGAACACCTTAGAGGTTCACTTTTGCAACAAGGTCAAAACACAAGAACATGGAATATAAACTTGATCCATGTATCATGAGTAATCCAAATCAACCAAACTTTCAAAGTCTTAACAAACCAATGGGTTATCAACTCTCGCATTTATACAATCCATACATGGGATCATTATCTCTTACAAAACTCAATGGCACAACAAATGTGAGTATACCCAATCTAAAGTTTGGAACACCCTTCCCTGTGGTAGATTTAAATCCAAGTCCAAACCTACAAATCTATCAACCAAATAATCAATGCATGAGTATTCAAAACAACATTATCCCACCAAATCCTTACATGCCAAATGTGAATATACCAAGCACAAGTTTACCAAACATGAATGTATCTCAAATCCACACTTGGTAAAATTTGTAATAAATATGTTTTTAAATCATACAAATGTTGTTCAAAGTCCAAACAAGATGTAAACGACTCCATGTATTAATCCAAGTCAAGGCAACACCACAAGGCAATGTGATTCCCAAACACAACAATGTTCAATTTCAACCTATCATGCCAAATCTAAGCATCAGCCCAAGTCAGAACATTTTCCAAAATCAATTTGTCCATGATACAATGAAAACACCACAAGTATACATTCCAAATCCTCTTGAACAAAATCCAAATCAACTATATCAAGGGTGTCAAGATCAAATTGCTTCACTTGCCAAACTAATTGAATTATTGAGCCAAGAGACATCTTCACTCCAAAATCAATACACTCTACCATTGGTTGAACCATGTCATCAAAGCATTGATTTGTGTCCACAACCACATCAAGAACAACATATCCAATATCAAGAAGTCGGATATCAAGATCAACAACATCAACAACAAACCCAATCACCACATCTCCAAAATTAATCACCACAAGGTCAATTTAAGGTACAAATCTCACAAGGTAACAAAAAAAAATACACACCACTTGGGAAACCAAACGAATTGGTCATGCAACAGTTGTTGTAGTAAAATCTCATTAAAATACTCGTCTATGAGAACTATCAAAAACCCCTGGTAAAACCGCCTCAGTATGATGAGAAGCACCTTTGTGATTTCCATAAAATCAAGGGACACACAACATAAAATTGCATTTGACTCAAAAATGGCATCCAAGACCTGATTGATCAAAAGATAATAACTATTGGGGACAATGATCAGGATTCAACCACTAGTGATAGCAGTGACAATCTCTCTGCAACAACTGTTGAAAACAATGATCAAGATCTATTTTTCAATGAGTGCCTTGAAGATGTTTCCACCACATCCAACGATCAACTCAGCATACATCAAAAGCCACTTCTTGATCCATCTACCATTAATCATGTTGAAAATGTCTCTACATCGCCTTATGAGTTAGAGGACATATCTCAAGAATTCATTCCAAAGCATGATCAACATCTGTCACCAAAGTCTAGCAATGGTCCTTTCCAAGAAATATTGACATCCTTTGACCTCATGGTTGTAGATATTAAAGGAATATTCAACTCAACATTTGATCCAAGTCCACTCAAAGATCAAGAGGATATTGAGCCATTTCCCATGCCTAATGAGGATATCCAAGAACCCTTTGTAAGCAATCCACCCTTTGAAATGGACCCATGTCAAGAACTTGATCCAAAGCATGTTGAAAGGAATTTGAAAATCATTCAAGATCAAGAATTTTTATCCCCAAGCTACTACAATGATCTAATGGACACTCTCATATCTATACAAGATGATCATATCCATATAACGCATACTCCCCCATCTACCCATGAGATGCTTTATGTGGATGGACACGTAAATGATCTTAATTCATAACAGGATTCCTTTACTCCTGACATTATTACACAAAAAGAGTAGGTTATTGATTCCTACAGTCAAATTGAGTTGTCAACATCGAGATCAAATATATCCCAAATTCATAATGAGGACGTCATGTATTAATATATCCAACATTATACACTTAAAGAAAAAGGTCTAATAGAATAGGACACTCTGGAGTTAGTAGAGAAGCAAATTGAAACGTCATTTGTAGTGGTCATTTATCAGAGCATGCTTACTAAACAAGACATCTCAAAACAAGCAGAATCAAGGAACGAAGGTGCCACTACCACCATACTAGGGGAAACTAAGTCTCAGGAAAACATCAACATAGGGAGTGCAAAGAATCCTTATGATGAAACTGATGCTAATAATACAACCAACCATGTCATCAATATTCATCCACCCATCACCCCATCCATGAATTCTGACCAATGACAAAAGAAAGATTTGAATCAAAGAACAAGGAACATTATCAAATCAGAAGAAGCAAGGAAGCATAATGGAAAAATCAAATACACATGGATACCAAAGAATACAAAGAAATATTATCCCTATCAAACTCCATTAGTCAAAGAAACTATGGGGAAAAATAAAAAATGGAAAATTATCCATAAAATATTTCCACAAAGGAAAAAGCAAGCTTCTCAAGCAACGTACAAAGTATATCAAGCGGTTGGTCCTAATTCCATGCACACTTCTGTATCCACCCATCATTTTTCATCTTCACAAGTTTGGAGAATCAAAGGTTCCAAACTATCAACCAATCCATCTATTCCTAAACACATAACACCATCCACGCCTCCATTCATGATATCCAATTCTCACATTGACTAGGTATTGGTAGCGACCCTTCATCATAAGGATTCAAAAGGCACTCTATCGCGATGTGCACACAAAGACAAAGTTAACTCCGGTATCAACAAAGTCAATCAGGAATCTCAAAAGTTGCTTTCGGGTATGTGCAGGATCATCATGGAAAAAACAGGCCCTTAAGTGGCAAAAAAATCAAAAAAATCAAAGTTAGGCAACTTGATGTAAAAATTTGAATAAGTTATCTATATTATTTCAAAAATATGTAGAAATACAATCTGTAGAAAATTGAATGTAGTTTCTGAAATACTAAGTTTATTTTAAAAAGAAAAAAAATCTCTTTGGTGAAAATTTGAAATTTCAATGCAGTAGTACTTAAATTTCAGGGAAAAATAAGAAGTAGGTGTCTGTATGACCACCCTAACCACAATGAAATGATAGTATTTTCTTATAAGATTCTAGATATAAGTAAAGGACTCATGTCCAGATGTGATGCATATTTTTTTGTAATTTTTTTCCAAGTAAATAATTAATTATGAATTTTTTATTACAATTTTTTAAAAATATAAAAACTCATATGTCTAACCACCTTAACTTGGTCAAAACTTCATGAAATTAAATTTTCTTTTTTTTAATCCTATAGTATGAAAAGCATAGAATGTGACACATGTTTCAGATACAAAAAATGTGATACCGTTTGAAAGCTATATATGTTTTTCAATCAACCTATCAATCAGGGCTTTAATCGTAATTCAAATAGAAAATGAATAATAATTATTTATCAAATTCAAAGTAAAGCATAATTTATATTGGTGGAAAGCTAAGAATCTCCTTTAAAAACCCTTTTCGTTTCATCAATTTTGGGTAAAAAAAAGTCATCAACTAAATATCCTACAAATACCCATCATATTGCCACTTTTTGGCCCATCATGATCCTGCACATACCCTTTCAAGTGCATGTATCTTAGCAAAGAAACTTCTTCAAGCAAGATATCAATGGCACATTATGATAGAAGCATCTACATCGACAGCACCAAGTGGTTTAGCATGAGCTTAAAAACTTTCAGAAAAACCAAAAAAATTAAAAAAATGAAAATCCAAAAAAAAAATCAAAAAATCATGAAAATAGTAAAGATAAAAATCATCCTCTAGTGAAAACCACTATGGTGGTGCTTTGGACAGGTATCATGATGAAAACCTGGAAAATAGGCATCATGTGTAGAATCGAGCATCTGTGTGCGCCAGTTGAGAGCATCTCAACCCATCCATAATAAATCCAACATTCAATTCATCTCATCCATAATAAATCCATTTATCCAATCCATTACCATCCATTACCATCCATCTACCAAATTATCTTGATCTTGATGAAAGTTTGGTGCACACTTTACACTTGCTTATGGTAGACATCTTGACATGAGTCATTTTCATTGATCCTATTCTACCCAGCATTATATGAGACATGAAGCATTATCCAATGAGCACCCTTTGTCTAAGCACCTTATCCTAGTACAAGATAATCATTGGCATCCTTTTCATGCTTGTCATATCCATCCATCCACACACGTATCCAAGCATCCACCCATGGCATATTTTGACAAGAATACCTTCCTTATCAATCTTCATCTTTCATCGAACATCAATCCAAAAAATCACTATCAGTCACATCTAATGTGTATTTCAACGTCACCATCATCCAAAACATCTTTTATTTCAAACCAAGCTTCAAAATCTTGATCAATCAAATCCAATCAATCCATCATCATCTTGGGAGATCCTTCCCAATCCTTGTGTTGCTTAACACTATCCTTGCATTGTTGTGTATCCTCAATAATGTTATCATCATTAATCCTGATCAATCAAATCCTTGCATTTTTTTGTATCCTCATCAATGTTATCATCATCAATCCCTCATCATCATGGGAGATCCTTCCCAATCCTCGTGTTGCTTGAACACTATCCTTGCATTGTTGTGTATCCTCAACAATGTTATCAGTCAATCTGATCAATCAACCTTAGCTTTGTTTTCAACAAAATCCCAAAACAAATCACTGATATCATCACACGTGTCCATATCCAAATCGTCAAAATTGTGCAAAAAACCTAAAAATATCCAAAATCATATCAAAATCAAAAAACATTTATAAAAATAGAAAATGTCAAAAACATGGAATCTGAACTACGTCATCTTTGAGCTTAAACATAGGCAAGGCTAATCTTTGATCAGCCCCCGAGACACAAAAACACAAAAACATTCAAAAAAACACCAAAATCCAAAATATTCATAAAATCTCAAAAAACACAAAAACATTCAAAAAAACACAAAATCCAAAAACATTCATAAAATCTCATAATACATAAAAACATTGGAAAACCTGAAAACCAAAACATTTGTAAAACATCTTGAAAATATCAAAAAATAGCCTCAAAACATTTCAAAACTCCAAAAACATCCAAATATTTGAAAAAATCCATCTAGCTTGTTTCGCTTCACCCACAATAATCTCATCCATAATAAACAAATCATCACACTCACCCTTTTGCAAAACAAATGGAAACAAGCACAACAATTAACAAAAGAAAACTTCAAACGCAAAATAAAAATTGAAGCAACAAACTTTTAAATACAAAATCAAAATCTTGATCATTCGCAAACATGTCAAACGACCTTATATCAATAGCCTTTCAAACAACCTATCAACTTGCCACCATCCACTAACATTTCCTAAGATGTGTCCTTCCTACAATGGGCATTATCTATTGGCAAAACACTTTGGATAAACAAAACGACGTGCCACCATCCACTAACATGTCCTAGGATGTATCCTTCCTACAATGGGAATTATCTATTGGAAATCATTTCGGTTCTTATCCTAAACAAAAGAAATCCCTTTGGCTAGAGGTATGAATAACATTGACTTGTTTGTGTACTTGATCTTTTCTTTTTCATTTATCTTATTGCGCTCATTCCAATGACCTCTCGATGATGTCTAATCAAAGTGATTTAGAGAGAAAGGAATGGAGCATCGATCATTATCTTTTTGTCTATTGTGCTTGTTGGACGTTCTTGTAATATAACTTGGCGAATACTTGCTTTGGTAGGTGCATCCTAGCTAGGTTTTTTTATGTCAAGTGTGAACAAGAATACTCCTATCTAATTTTCAATTCAAAGTCCATCGCACTAGGTATAACGCCATCCTGGTTCTTTATACCTTGATGCATCATATCTATGTGTGTTATCAAACATAAGGTAAGTAGCCTTTTTAAAGTCCCAATTCCTGATAAGCAAATCATCCATCTCTCATCATCATCTTTAATAAACTTGGCTTGTTGAACCCTCTTTTCATCATCTCATTTCTTCTTTTCTGTGCTAACATCATGCCATGACAATTAATCATCATCACCAATGCATCCATCCTGCATCCACAAACCATCAACATACTACATATTATATCATATCATATAAAAAACATTGATCATCTCACATACATTTTCATCATTTCATAATATAGAACTATTAGTCTAAGCATCTCATAAATCATACATTTGCATAAAATGTCCATTACATAACCATATAGGAATTATCACATCATCCATCTCAAATGCATTCCATCATCATTTAAGTTGTTTAGGATAATATAGATTGGTTATTCTAATCATCTTAAAACCGCCACATTTGTATCATCATCATAAACATCCATACATCCATCTTGAACCTCTTTTTCACGAGATCGACCCTCAAATCGAATATTTTCGCTTGATCTCTCAAGGAGGCAATGTACCAGTATACTTCTTTCCGTTGGGGCATCTAAAAAAAATTTAAAAAAAATGAATTTTGATCGTGGCAAGTTTATTCTTTGAACCAACGTAGGAAGTACATTGCTTCAAAGAAGGGAAAAATGTAGACATGCAAAATTGACATCATACATTCCTCATATTTAATTAAATCATATTCACCCATCAATTAAATAAATCAAGTTTATTTGATTAATCTCCTAAGTTATCTCTTTAATTAAATAAATCAAGTTTATTTAATTAATCTCCTAAAGTCATCCATTTAAATTAAATAAATTCATCTTTATCTGATTTAACACTAACATCATCCTCTTTGATTAAATAAATAAAATATTTATTTAATTAAATATAAAATCATTTTCTTCTCATTTTAATTTATTTTAATCCTAAAATATAAGTCAAAAGTCAAAATCACCTAATCTCCTATTAAATTAATCAAATCCTGATTAATTTAATCCTAATCACCTGAATCCTCTAGATTTTACAACTTGCACCAATAAATCATTTCTTTGATTTAATAATTCCCTAATTACTTTCAAAATGGCATCAAAAAAGGGAATATTCCTCCAAGTTTGAAAATCCCTCCACATATCTTGTCCTCCAACATGGCATTAACTCCTCTTTCATTGTCTCTTACATGTCTCCCACTTGGTATTTAAGACTCTTTCTTCTCCCTCCAACAAGCCATCTTTTGAATTTCAAATCTCCCCCTCTTTGGCACATTGACCAAAATGTGCTCAACCTTCATCCTCTCACATCTTGACAAGTGGCATCTTGTCATTGGCTTATGTTTTGTCCCACATCCTCCATGTTTTGCATTCTTCCATCCTTCTTGGTTATAAATAGAGGCCTCCTCTATTGTATTTGTGAACCTTGATATTTATACTGCTCTAAATGTGCAAAACAACTTAAAATGCAAGTGATAAAATACCAAAGACACCTCAAGATTAGCCAAAAGAGTGATAAACAATAAGGAAAATGGACTAAATAAAACACAAACGATTTCACCTTCCTTGCTGCTGATTTCTCCTTGATTGGCCCTTGATTGGAATGGATTGTGTGCTCCTTAGATGATGGATTGAATGACTAAGATGCAAGATTCCATATGCAAGATGATTAATAAAGATGGTTGAATGATTAAAAAGGATTGAGGATTCAAATGGACAGCATGTAGTTATCAAAATGCAAAGTGTTGGAAACGCCCTTGAGGAGGGGGGATTTATAGGAGAATTTGAATTCTCTAGAAAATTCAACGGTCAAGATTGCTCCAACTAGGCCAAGATGAAGGGCTATGGTGGGTTGAGAACCCACAAGCCCTCACATCTTAACATGTGGAGGGTGAAGTGGACAAGGGAATGTGAGGTGGAGATGAGTTGTCAAGAAGGTACATGAGGTGGAAAAGGACATGCACCTTGGGGAGTGAGGAGATTTCCTCAAAAAGGGATTCCTTGTCCCCAAGTGGGAGGGAAAGGGACATTTGACGAATTTTGGAATTCCTCAAAAATCTAAATGGGAAAAGGAAAGGTGGTTGGGGAAATAAAAATTCACATTCATAGGATGATCTAGAGGATAAAAGGTGGGCTCCAGGTGCTGGTGGACTTGGGTCACATGTGAGATTGTGACAAGTCCAAGGTTGGTCAAGCATGTGAGATTAGGACAGTTTCTCCAAGGTTCTAGAAGCCTTGGAAGGATGTGAAATGTGAATTAAAACCCACATACATAAAAGAGGGAATCTAGGAAGAATAAAAAGGAATTAAAAAATTCCTTGGAGAATGATTAGGCTTAATTAATCAATAATTAGGAAGAATAAATAAGGATTAGAAGCCACCTTGCAGGTGCTGAGGATGTGACACATCCCAACCGGGCGATCAGTGATGCACATCCCTAATGAAGAAATTAGGAAATGGATTAGGATTAGATGAAAATATATGTGAGGAATTAAATAAAATGCATTATTTATTTAATTTATTTCCGGATGAAAGGAGGATTAAAAGAGGGTAAGGTATTTAATTATTAATTAAATACCTTAGGATTTAGCATACTAAATATACTAATTAAATAACAGTACATTACTTAATTAACCTCGATAAGAGGATGTTTAGATGAAAAGTGATAAATTTGGATAAATTAAGTGTCCAAATTTGGATGTCTACATTTTGCCCCTCTTTGAGATGGTGTTACGAAGTAGCATCATTTCAAAGAATATTAAAATATAGAACCTAGAAGAAGATGGTTAAATTGGAAAAGATGCCCCAGTCATCAAAGGGATGACTAGGAGGAAAGACGATGGGGGTGAAGATGAAGAGTAGGGATTGATGCCCCCTCGAGAGGACATGCGGGTTAAAGAGAACACGTATGTGCTCTCGAAATAGATGATGTGATGCAAGGGGAGATGAGGAAGATGATGCAAGGTGATGGGTAAGAGAGTAAGAGAAGCGATAGGAGATGGATGGAGCACAAATGGATTTCAAAAGGTGATGTTGCCCCAGTCAAGGTACAAGCCAAAATGGGTTGATGATGGATGGAGTGTTGTCAATGAGGGAATGAAGGATCCCGAAACAACACGAGGATAGGGAAGGATACTAATGGATGATGATGATGATGGGTCAAGGCTGATAATGAGACTGGGGACAAGACCAAGGATTTGATTAGATGATTCGGGCTAAGTGGAATGGATGGAGATTGGATAGAGATAAGGATGAAGGATGAATGATCAATGGATGGGGGGATACATGCAAGACGATAGAATAGAGAATGAGATGCAATTCTAAATGCAATTTATCATCTTTGGAGCACTGGTTTTTGCTATAGCATCAAACACAAGACACCAGGGTATGAAGAACCAAGGTGAATTAGTGTCTAATGCATAAAACAAACACAACAGACAAAAAGGCTATCCCAACACCCCAAAGTCACAAAGACCTTGGTCAGGCCAGGTATTGAGATAACTACAAGTAGAAAAGGATGCCCCAGCATAACACAAGACCTCAGGGATCTTGGTGGGTACTACGTGGGACAACCAAAAAGACACAAATAGACATAAAAAGATTAAGATATGCCCCTATGTTGACCAATCAAAACACACCATAATATGATGGATTATAGCGGTCTTGACAAGTGATGATAGGGAGCTCAAATGATAAACAAAATCCAAAAGCATCAAAATATTGCAATCAATTTCAAATGTCCTTTGCCATAGGATCGAGGGGATAGATGGGATTGATGAGGTCTGTTAGGAAGGATGCATCCTGTTGAGACCGATGATAGATACTAAGCTAAAAGATCGATATGACATAGGATATTCAAAATTGATTGGATTTATTGATACAAGTGGATCTTGTTTGTTAAGAACCAGCTAGATAAGGGCATACCTTGATGACACGACACAAGGGAGACAAGACATGAGACTGACACAACCTAAAGACCTAGGGGCTCGGGGGCCGATCAAAGATTAGCCTTGCCTACGTGGAAGCGCAGAGCCCTCGTAGTTCAGGGAAAGGTGGATGACTGACCAAGATGGAGACCTTGATGGATGGTAAAGATAGGATAGACAAAAAAAGAAAGATCGATGATAGACGATAGAAGAGCAAAGTGGACAATGAAGATCGATGATGGAACCCCGAGGGCGGATCAAATGATCGACCTTGCCTACGTGAAAGCGCAGGGGCAACGTAGTTCGACGGAAAAAGACCATGGATAAAGCGGAAAGAGACTAGGGAAGACGAAGCGATGGAGGACCAAAATAAGGTTGATCCAAAAGTGCCCCGAATGACTTTGTGGATTGGATAAGATGATGACGATCACATAAAGCTCAGGGATGGGATAGTTATTCAAAGCATTAAAATGACTTGGGAGGATGATATGATAGATAGATGAGTGATGAAAAGTGATGAAGCAGGGGTGATGGCATTGGGTTGCATGGAGGGAGGCCTATAGACAGATACCAATGACAAGAGATTGTGAGATGGGGTGATAGGGGATGAGGATAAAGATGGCAGATTGGATAAAGATATAGGGATGGGGGAGGGGAGGGATTGTTTGGATGGATGGGAATATAAGGATTGGGAGATGCTAGGATAGATGGATACGAAGATAAGGATGGGGAGATGGAAAGGATGTTGTGATAGATGGATAGGGACAGAAGGATTGGGAGATGAAAGGGATGTTAGGATAGATGGATACGAAGATACGGATGGGGAGATGGAAGGGATG
>VDFB02000013.1:101334353-101348615 GCA_007258455.2 Sequoia sempervirens
GTTTTTGATGGCAAAGGCTATGGCAAGGACACAAAATGATGAAACAAGTAAAAAGTATCAAAATTTTCCAGAGTTTCCACAAGAAAACACCTCAAGCAAGCACAATCCTATGATTAATATTACGGGTATGGTAAGGCAAAGTCTTAATCTAAGATGCACAAGGCTTCTAGGGAGTCCTCGATATACTCTCGGTACGTGAGGCACAACCGTGAACACCAGTCTGTCACAAGCATGAGTCGGGAACCCCAGCGAGATACTGAAAGGCTCGGACCAACTCTTCACGTCTATCTAGGTATCACCCTAGCTTCGACGCTTCGCCAATTACGACGCAACTGGATTGGGGCACAACTTTCATTCTCCCCCCTTTATATACCCCACCGGTACACGTGGTTGGAATCGTCCCTTGGGGTGATGAAATCCCCAAGCAGGTCCCACTAAAAAGAAGACACTAACTATTTCCAACTACTCCCCAGGCTCACACGAAGTGCAAGGGGAAAGTGAAAACAAATCAATGCCCCCTTGGGTAACACAAAAATAAGCAGCCACAGCAAACAGTGAGGTTTAATCCCCCTAATTAGACTATGTTTGAAAACAGCAGAGATAATTTTTGAAAGTCTGATTATGTAGATGACCCTGCAAACAAATATTATCTGTCCTCTTTTTCGTCTTTGGTCAAATTTTGCCACAATATGCTGCAAAACGTTAGCGAAAAATAGCAATATCCTTGCCACCACAATGTTAGAGAGTTATCACGTGAAAACTGCAAAAAACTAGAGCAAAAACGGAGCCAAAATGCCTATTTTACCTTCCAAACTGTGTTGTTTTGGGGCGCTACCGCACTTCTGCGAAGGGCGCTGCCGCAGTTCTGTGAAGGGTGTTGCCGCAGTTCTGTGAAGGGCGCTACCGCGCTTCTGCGAAGGGCGCTGCCGCGGTTCTGTGAAGGGCGCTGCCGCGGTTCTGCGAATGGCGCTGTCGCAGTTCTGTGAAGGGCGCTGCCGTAGTTCTGTGAAGGGCGCTACCGCCTTTCTGCAGTAATCTTTGTTAGATTTTTAAGAAAAAAGGGAAGTTGTGCCCCTCCTACTGCAAAAAAAGTGTTAGCAAAGCCTTCTAAATATGTCCCTAATCACAGCAAACATGTTAGAAAGAATAAAACTTTCATATGTGGGGCACTATCGCCTTTTTATAGTGGCCAAGAGGGCACTGCCGACATTCTACGGTAAAATTTGTCAGATTTTAAAGAAAAAATGAAAGTTATGCCCCTCCCACTGTAAAAAAAGTGTTAGCAAAGCCCTCTAAATATGTCCCTAATCACAGCAAACATGTTAGAAGGAATAAAACTTTCATATGTGGGGCGCTACCGCCTTTTTATCGTGGCCAAGAGGGTGCTGCCGACATTCTGCGGTAAAATTTGTCAGATTTTAAAGAAAAAAGGGAAGTTATGCCCCTCCCACTGCAAAAAAAATGTTAGCAAAGCCCTCTAAATATGTCCCTAATCACAGCAAACATGTTAGAAGGAATAAAACTTTCATATGTGGGGCGCTACCACATTTTTATAGTGGCCAAGAGGGCGCTGCCAACATTCTGCGGTAAAGCAGAGGGCGCTGCCGCCTTTCTGCGAGTTTTTCCTGCAAAATTCTTAACTCGAAGAGACGTTAAATGCAAGACCCGTGTGTGGGTCCCACCAGGCATGCTAGAAATGTGAACCTTGATATTTATACTGCTCTAAATGTGCAAAACAACTTAAAATGCAAGTGATAAAATACCAAAGACACCTCAAGATTAGCCAAAAGAGTGATAAACAATAAGGAAAATGGACTAAATAAAACACAAACGATTTCACCTTCCTTGCTGCTGATTTCTCCTTGATTGGCCCTTGATTGGAATGGATTGTGTGCTCCTTAGATGATGGATTGAATGACTAAGATGCAAGATTCCATATGCAAGATGATTAACAAAGATGGTTGAATGATTAAAAAGGCTTGAGGATTCAAATGGACAGCATGTAGTTATCAAAATGCAAAGTGTTGGAAATGCCCTTGAGGAGGGGGGATTTATAGGAGAATTTGAATTCTCTAGAGAATTCAACGGTCAAGATTGCTCCAACTAGGCCAAGATGAAGGGCTATGGTGGGTTGAGAACCCACAAGCCCTCACATCTTAACATGTGGAGGGTGAAGTGGACAAGGGAATGTGAGGTGGAGATGAGTTGTCAAGAAGGTACATGAGGTGGAAAAGGACATGCACCTTGGGGAGTGAGGAGATTTCCTCAAAAAGGGATTCCTTGTCCCCAAGTGGGAGTGAAAGGGACATTTGAGGAATTTTGGAATTCCTCAAAAATCTACATGGGAAAAGGAAAGGTGGTTGGGGAAATAAAAATTCACATTCATAGGATGATCTAGAGGATAAAAGTGGGCTCCAAAAAGGTGGGACTTGGTCACATGTGGAGATTGTGACAAGTCCAAGGTTCTAGAAGCCTTGGGAGAATGGAATGTGAATTAAAAATTCACATTTAAAGGAGAGGAATCTAGAGCAAATAAATGTGAATTAAAAATTCACATAGGAAAGGGGGTCAATATCAAAAAGGAAAAATGGAAGAATTGACCAAAAAGTGGTGCTAAATTTAGCTAATGATTTTGGTTAAGGTTGTGCAAATATTGGATTAGGCTAATTAACAGAAGATTAGAGGCAAGTGGCAAATGTAGGAGGATGTGACAAGGAGAGAGAAAGTGAGGAATTTTAAATTGATTTTTAAATCAACAAGAGGAAGAATGACTAAATTAAATAAATTAGTGTATTTATTTAATTTAGAGAGGGATAAGATAAAAGACAAAGTATTAATTATTAAATTAAATACTTTATCGGTATGAGACAAATGGTGTAATATTACTTTAATAAATTAATATTAATATGATAGACGTAAATGCAACAAATTTAATCATATGGAAGTGATTAAATTTAGATGTCTACAGTATTAATCCTCCACAACTATACAACTTGATACACAATCTTAAGCATTTGAATCTTGTTTATCATATTATCCATGAGCTTATCAAGGATTGGGAAAGGGCTTCTTTCCACATCAACAAAGCACCAATCCACTATGAGATGGGGTTTGATTATGTTTTTTTTTTTTATGCTTTCAATTAGTTTATTTGATCTTTTGTTGTCTTGATTGCATTATGAATCGTGTTGAGTTATTTCATAGGGATGTTATGTTTGCTTTACTCTAAATAACTAATCATGCTAATAATGTGTGTTAGAGTTTAAGCCATTTGCAGATTTTGACATCCACAAAAATAATAGCAAGTATTTTCAAATAGCCATCTCTCTATATCACTACAATAAGCATGATGATCCAAAAAGGTGATCAAGAAATACCAACCAAAAATATTTGCATTGGATAATTCACAAAATTTGCACACATGTTACATCTCAAAGGAGAAAAGCATGACTAGTGCTCCAATATCAAATAACTCAAATACACATATTCAACACCATATTAGTAACATGTCAAATAGAGGCAATCAAAGATAACATGCATATTTCAAAGAATTCAACACCAAATAAATAGAAGACCTAGTTTTTAAAACAAATCCATAGTAAAGTAGCCATACTTTTAGGGGCCTAACAAGCAACCATGTAAATCTTCAATTGTTTCCTTCCACATACCCTAAATACTATCTTTGCATAGATCTGCAAGACACATATTTTAGTTAGCATGTAAAACCTATAAAATTGTATATGTAAATATGAATCCCCTTAAACATCTAGGAATTCACAATTATGAACAACACTAAATATGTCAGATCTAAAACAATGAAAATCACATATCTACAAACCCCAACCTTTTGAAATAGGATAAAAATAAAACCAACATATCTAAAATAACATGAATATGAAAAGGAGAAGGTTGTCAAGATTGTCCAGGAAATACAAAGACCAACTCCACAACCCTCATGTAGACAAAGAAGCAACATTGTTCAAGAGATTTCAAGACACAAAATAGCCCAACTCCACAACCCTCATGCAAATGAAGGAGCAACATTTTTCAAGATATTTTAAATCACAAAATAGACCAAATCCACAACCCACATGCAACAAGTGGCTAATCATCAAATGCTTCCATGTAACTAAGGACTAAAACCATTAACACAACATAAGAACTCCATACAATAGTCCAAAGACTAGGTGTTATTTCATGTGAATAGGTGTCCAAAAGAACCCACCCAATAGGAATACTCTTTCATTGTGCATGACCATGAGGTAAAGGAACATAACCACCATGCAAGACGATAGTAACATATTTCCAAATAAGATTTCTAGGTTGTTGGAGTAATTAGGACATCACTTGATAATTAACTAATCATTAATTAATTATTAGGTCCCTTATTAATTTAATTACTTCATCTAAACTTAGGAGTGCCTTTTTATTATTATATTGGGCTATTTATAAGTTAATTTGTCTCATTGCATGAGATGATGACACTTGCCACAATCTAATCAAATCCTCATCTAGGGTTTTTTTCATTTTATAAGGATTCATGTTCATTGTAATCAATTAATTCAAATTAATTCATTGCACAATTAGTTGTCTTTTTGGATCATATCTTCTCAAAGTTGCATGAGCATATCAATATTTTTTTTCTCTTTAGATGTTATAGGTGTTTTGATTGCAGGTGATTTATGGGAGTTTTTGGGTTCACTATCAACTCCAACATGGTATCATAGCACCACATCTATGACTTCCAATCTAGATTTTAGGCGATCCAAGAAATTTTGTCCCATATCTTTTCCTTGGTATATTTTTGAAAAAAATAGTTTATGAGTTTTGTTCATAATCATGAAAAACCATATGTGTATCTATTAGACTTTTCAGATAGTGAACAAAACTTGCAAAAAATGTTGTCAAAATAGCACAGCACGACTGTTTTCCCTTCATGTGAAGTTTATTTTTTTACCAAATCACATTTTCTATTTTTTGGAATTAAAATGTTTTATGGGTTTTATTGGCATAATCAAAATATTTTGTGGGTATCTATTTCTTTTTGCATGCAATGAGAATTTTTTTTAGAAATAAAATCATAAGGGTCGTGTTTTTTGGATATTGGCTAGCTAAATTTACCCTATTTTTTAAAACATAATAACTTGAGCATATGATGTCAAAATTGGGAAAAGAGATATCGTCAAAAAATTTATTCCAAGCACTTTCCAATGGTGTAGGTATCATCATCATATTTTGTTGTTGGTTTATTTTACGCTCAATCAAATTTAGATCTTCATTTTCTACTTTTCAGCTCATAAGCTTTTTCTTGTATCTCCAATTTTTTTGATTCTAGTGGCATTGGAAAGGTATTTCAAAGCTCTTCAAATCCATTTATGTACTTTTTCTAGAATCTTCCCCAAGTTCATTTTATTTATCTTTTTGTGATTTCACATTGAGTCAATTATTTAGACGTCTTGATACTTGGAAGGATTTTTTGTGTGAGATTACTTCATTTAATCTACTTTATATGCACTGAGGTTTTTAGCCTCCAGTTTTTTTATTTGAGGAAGTATCATGGTTTTTTTATTCATCCTTTTATGGTCATCCTAGCAAAGGATAGCCATGAGTCTTGGTGGAATGGCATCTTGACACATGTCTCTAGTGGCTTGATCTTTTGCCTTATATTTATGGACTCATACCTACACCAAGAACACCAAGGATTTATTTAGCATGGGGTATTATCAGTGATCATTTTGTAGGAGTGATTTGTTCTAGTGTTTATTTTGACACTATGTGTGTTGTATCGAACATTGATTGTCCCTGAACACTTTGGACTCAACTTTGGGAGATCCATGGAGACCCTCATATCTCTCCATACCCAAAGGATCTTGTTTTCTATTATCTCATTCCTCTTTCTAATACAAATTTCATACCATTTGATGATGATACTTTAAAGGATCTTGAGTATGCCATGGGTCTTGCATGATCTAATGGTTTAAATACTTGTCTTCATTTTCCCACTCTTCAAATTGAGACTACATCACCATATTTTTTTGTTCTTTATCAACTTGGCATCGCCACATCCTTGGCCCCTATTAGTTCAATGCAGCGAGACTTTGATCTTCTTCCAAACACAACTACTTGGGATTTGTAGCTTGTAGACATATCATCCTTATTTGTAGAGTCTCAAATTTCAAATTTAGAGAATTACTTTGAGGAAATTCATCTCCTCTTTATTGACAACCACACCATCATTTTTGGTCCATCATCTTCATCACCTTTGTAACTTGTTCTACATTAGTCTTCACTAGTTTCTAGATTAGTATCATTTATTTCTGACATGTGGACACTTGAGCACTTTTTAGAGGCACATGTCATTTGGATTTAGATTCCTAATTCTTCCATTTTTTGGATTGGCTTCTCCAATCACCAATGGATCTATTTCTTCTTGTGGGGATAAATGGTATTTACAGGTAGTGGATCATGTTTTGTCTTCAGGCATTCATCATTGGCACAAGAGCTCTTTCTTTATGGGGGATTCATATCCTCATTTTCTCTCTCCTATTGGGGGTATCTATTTTACCTTTTTGATAGAGGAAGTCCTTGGGGGTCATATTGATTCATTTGTCTATCCTTCTTTCACTAGTGCAGTTATTTTATGGATCATCTCTTCTCAATATTGTATGAGCATACCAATGGATATTTCTCTTCATTTGTGATAGGAATTTTGGTTGTAGGTGATTTCTTGGAGTTGTGGAGTTCACTATCAACTCCAATATAGGTCACCACTATACAAGAAGCAAGCACATGACCAACTCCATAAAATTCAAGATCCACAACCATGAGCTTCAAATTCCTAGCATAAATCCCATTGATAGTATTCATCCAAGAGTTATATGTCATAGCTTCCAATCTCACAAACATACCAAAAAAATGTTAACACATAAAAAATCCACTACATTCCATAAGTCTCCAACATTCCAAGAAAGATAAAAATATCTTCTTACAAGTCACATGCCTCTTGCACCAATTTGGCTTTAATACCATATGTTGGGAAACTTCAATCTCCAATCCAATTTTTTAGCATCAAATTATAATATCAATTGGTGAGATACAAGGCTTAGACTACTACAATATAGAAATATTGAATTTGTATGCAAATCTAAAATGAAGTGTTCTTAATATTGGATTACCATGGAGAGATTTAATGAATTTAAATCACCAAATAGAAAAATTAACACAATTATTGCATCACATAACATAAGATCTATGTGGATAAACCTCTTTAGGAAAAATCTCAACTAAGGAGAGAGGCAAAACATGTATTAACTTTGAATAACAAGATTACAATATAATATTAATTTCATTTTCCTCTTTACCTCCAATCTAGCAAAACTTGTGTACCTATGAACAATATCAACACATCCAACTCTTTATCACTTTTTTGTAACCATTTTATCACATTCCTCTCTTTATCTTTGTAGCTTTATTTTGTTGTTTTATATTTTCCACTATACAAAGAACCAATTTATTGAACAACAATGAAATATGGCACCCAAAATGGCTCTCCATTTCTAGCCTTTGGATTACTTCTTGGAGTGTGGAAGGTCATCACAAATGCATCCCAACAATCTTTGTCCTCACTTTGTCAAATATCAACACAAGGAATGATAAAGGACACATAATAGGGTATCTAAAAGGTCTTTTTCCTCACTCTCAAAAGAACCCAACCTAGGCAATGAAAAAATACACAAGTTTGAAACTCAAGAGTCATCCACTCTTTTATGAGTGCTCCACTTGTAGTCAGAACTTTAATTAAGTATTTTTGTCTTTACAAGTCACATTTACCACTACTAATGGACCCCTCCTTACAAAATTTTTTTCAAGGATGTTGGAAACATGTAAAATGACATAGGATTTACAAGGTTGATGGTACCTAAATTACAATAGTTGTAACTGCATTGGAGCTAATTCTTATAGTTTTAGAACTATCACCCTAGAAAAGAGGGATATCCTTACTATCAAGAGTAGCCTCCAATATCGTATACTTTCCCATTTATTTAGGGTGGGTTTTCTCATTAATAGTGATGGATCTAATATTTTAAATGATAGGGAGGCTTGGGCCATCCAATTTACAAAGGTAACTTTTGTTCAGTCTTTAAAATTTTCTAGCACTAATTCCTATGTATTTTTATATTTTTTGTGGGTCATCCTTATTTTCAATTACATAAGCCTTAGAATTATTCACATCAAAAAAAAATCAAGAATAACAACATATTCCTCAAAGGATATAATTCCCTCATTTCTAACCAAAATTTCTTACATATCTAGAGTAGCCTCTTCAATTAAAGTATTTCCCTTCAATTCTTCAAGAGGAATCTCTAAATCAAGTGGGAAAGGAGGGGTATCATTAATCCCACCTTTCTCCCCTTATACTAACAAAATATCCTCTTGAGAGAAATTCTAAATAGTTATAGGTCTATTGAAATTCATGGGTATTTTTAGGTTTTCATTGCTTTAGTGGCCCTCTCTTTTACAAATAAAATGTACATTTCACCCTCCCAACAATTACACATCACATAGAAATACATTGTTGTCAAATAATTGAAAGAATAAGATATGTAAGATAAATACCTCTAAGTTAAAAATTAAAACCCTAGCATTAAAGTGAGGTAAGGTGGACCTCTTATCCTCAACCCTTAGAATATTACCCCATGATTTGAGAGCATGGGGGATTAGAGACCAAAGTTGAGAGGATAATATTTTTAATTTCAATTCATTTTGGGGTATCCGAGAAATAGCCCTAAAAAGTTACCCTTGTTTGAAACTCATTTAATATCATCTTTGATATTTCATATTTTTTGAAGAAAATAATAAATAGACCATGTTCAAACATGCTTAAAAAAGACATGAATACCCATTTTCTTTCCTTGCACATTTGAAATTTGATCATCAAAAAAATCTCAGAAGAGGAAAACCAATATCTAGGCATCCAAAGAAGATAGCAACTCTTTTTAACCTTTCATTTTTTCTCACTACTTCAAGCATGTTTGTTTTAGGTTTGGTAAATAACACCTTTAGGTTAGGAGCTACCTTAAAATTTTCTTCTCATTTATATTGGTTTTTCCACTTTCAACATCATGATCGACTCTTTCATTATGACTAGGGATAAATATGAAACTAGCACTTTCATGATTAAAATTTGGCTCATTAGCATTTATCACTACCCAAGCCTATTCTATTATCAAGAGCTTTTCCTCCTAAATCGTTTACATTATTATTATCTCTTATGTCTAAATTTTTAGGGATCCCAATCTCCACTAATTTTTCCTCAAGCTTATCATGACACTCAATGAGGAAGAACAAAGGATTAATCATGGAAAACTCAAGAGGGATAGGAGGGTCAATTTTTTCATTTGCAAATCCCAAATCACCATAAAATAATAAATCAGCAACAAATACATCCAAGGGGTTGAGGTCAATTGATATTACATTTGGTTATCATGTTGGAGACCAAGATTCATTGATCCTAAAGGACAACTTATGACCAATAGGATGCACTAGAGTGATAATCATACTCTAGTGATAGTGTACAGTAGGCCCACAAGTGACAAAGGAGAAAAAAAAGGTGAAATAAGCAGTAGATGTCTTGCAAGAGGAGATAGGAGAAAGAATTCAAGCTATGGGAGTGGAGGATAGAGAAGATGAAAGTGGATGTTCTATAGGAGAAGAAAGGGGTCAAAAAAAAGTTGGAGGTATTCAAACCATAAGAGCACCACAAGAGGAGTGGGAGTTTGAAATGTAATTACAATTGTATTCCCTATTAATAAAGCATTAATTAAAGTGATATCCTTGCAAATGAATTGTATAGGATATGGGTCCCATGAACAAATCCTCACAATTGAAGGGTGGGTCCAATAGAACCCTCACTAATTAATCTAAAAAATAATACCAAAGATAAAACCTACATCAACTTGACAATTATCTTGAACATTATTGTGATATAAATGAATAATAATACAAAATCAAAATAAAATTGTAAATTTCAAAACATAATTAAAATATTTTAAGTGTAAAAAAGAAACTAACAAAAATGATCACCAAAATCTACCAATAGTACATCAAGAAGGGTAGTAGCAAAGTATAATGAAAGCATCAAAACACTAATCAAAATCAAATCATTAAAGAAGGCGCAGCTCAAAAACAACAATGAAAAATGACTATTCATCTTCCTCATTAAACTTTAGAACATTATTTTAAAAAGGCGCAACTCCAAAAACAACAATGAAATATTCCTCGTTGAACTTTAGAGCTTCCCCTCTTTGTGCAACATATTTGGAAAAAGGGTGTTGATAAAAATCTAAAGCATCCCTTGTAAAGTCTACATGCAAGCACAACCCATTTGGTAGAGCTAGGGTCTTGAGGTCATCCTTGCTTGGATTTCATTATACCAATTATATGATAACATATTCTAATTGAAGAAAAATATTCTCAAACTAAGGTTGGGTGGTTGATGCAACATTTCAAATGTTTTGGCATATTTATACAATTTCATTAATCAATTAAGTCCCATAAATTAATTAAGCCCAAGCGGCGGCGACACATTAACAAAGCAAGATAACGTTGTGCACTTAATTGATCATGAGTGACAAACGGCGTGTTATAGCAATTCCTACAATTTTCTAAGTTGATTGTTTTTAATTAAATTTTTTATTTTTGAGTTAGGAAGAAAGGAATAAATTTGAATACACAAACTACAAACATTTTACTTTGTTGCATGATGTTTTAGCATCTTTGAAGATAAGAGAAGATTCCAAGGATTCTTCTTATGGTGGGACACGATTATCGAATAAATAGTCATCTATTGAGATTGCATTGAAGATCAAGCATTAGTGGATCGCTTGGGAAACTAAAAAGGTCCTTTTTGCAAAGGAGAAAGATTGCTTATTATAAATATCAAGATTAGACCATAGGGATTTTGGTTCATTTTCATCTCAAGGGATCAAAGCTCCAGAGGAGATGGACCTTCCAAAGTATTTGTTCAAAGCTTAATAAGTCAAGGATTTATAGGTTGAATTGTGAGCTATGTACACTTAGTCTATTGATGTATGACAAGAGTGAGGATTATTTATCCCATGTGAAAGATCTTTTTCTTTAGGAGTGGTTAAGGATAACCCCAAAAATATGTGAGATCGATAAGGTCATCCTTGAGAGCTTGAAGTCTTCATATGATACATTTCTCCTTATTAGACATCATAAAGAAGGAAAGACTATATTTTGTAAGTTCATGCGAGCATTAATTGTGATTTTTTATTTTATTGTCATCATAAATTAGGCAAGCATGATTATCTTTTCCAATTTCATACTTCTTGGGTGTGGAACTACAAAAACTTACAAACATGGATATCCTTGGTTAAGTCAAAGGCAAAACATAATTTTCAAAGTCCAATCAAAAGATATGTCCAAAGGAAATCCAATGAGGAAATGATAATATAGAACAAAAAGGTTTGTGATGGTGTCTGCAAGAATGGTCATAAAAGGAAAGAAGCACAAAGAGTTTCTATACAATAGCAAGTTATGTTGAGGATACTCCTTAAAAAAGTGAAATATCAAGGAGCACTCAAGTCAGCCCAATTAAAAGGGCATGAATAATGTCTATGCATCTTAATATTCTTATTTTTTTATGGAAGTACTTTCAAATGTGAAATTATTATAAAATATATATGAACTCATCACATAATCAATAAAAACAATTCGTTTACAAAATCTTGACAAAGCTAATGAAGTGAAGACTTATATAAGAAATATTTGACTCATATTCTTAATGATAGATCTTCTATATGATTGAACTTTTAAATGATTGCTAGTGGTAAGCTTGATAAGTAAGTAGAGGTTTACATTTTATATAATTTAGAGGTTTATGATCATCATGATTTTTTATTTCATTTGTGAATGCACTAAATGGCATAATCCTTATGTCCCAATTGCTAGTGAAAATGATATTGAAGAGAGTTGTAAATTGAAAAGTCCTTAAAATTGAGGTTAGAAACATCCCTCAGACATCCCTAGTCTACAACAAAAAAATCCAAGAAATGTTCCTTGGTCAACTTCCACCCCCTCCCAAAACCACAAGAAACCTATAACATGAACATTAAAAAGCATAAAACTCAAATCCGCACTATTCACAGTGAATGTACTAAGATTACACAAGATTGCAATAGTAACAAAACATTCAATATTGTATTGGAGTGTTCCTCTATCATTAGAAGCCAAGAAGTTCATAAGCAGCTTTCCACCACTTAATAGAATATTCCTCACAAATTTGAGCCTCAAAAGAAATTTTCTTAACATTAGATGAAGTTTGGTAGTTCATTCAATGTTCGTAAAAGTAGTGAATGTGTAGCTTATGGCACATGGTAGTACTAAACTTCTAAATTTTATTTTTGGATTTCATTAAGCATTCTAATACTTTTTTGTTTGGTTTTGTTTGGATTTTATTTTTGAAACCCTCTAGATATATGGTTTAATTGCTATATAAAATAATAGCATATAGAAATTTATCTTTTTAAAATTCAGGTTTAGTTCGAATTTTTATGCATTTTGAAATTTGATAGAAAAAATCTTCTAGTTTATTCTAGAGGTTGGGGGAGTTCAATATATTATTTAATAAAGAGCCATGTAACGCTTTTGAGTTTTGGATGTTCAAGATATTTGAAATAACATACCAATGCTTCAAAATAATACAAGATAAAATTGTATCAACTTCCCTTAACTTCCATAATACAATAATACAATGATATGCAAGGCATGCAAGTAATATCCATTAATATTCCACACAATATATAACTCCCACTCGATTAATACAATAAGGAAGTGTGAACCCTAGATCTGAATTATTTCAATCCATGACCACAATTAGTTTAGTTAGTCAGTCCAAAACTAGCAAACCCAAGATTCCTATGAAATAATAAATCATGTTTCAAAATGCAAACAAATTACAAGATAAACTAAAGCATATAAAACATGAATTAAATCCTATCTCATAGTGGATTGGTACTTCTATGGAAAGAATCCCTTTCCCAATCCATGATAAGCTTTATGATAAAATTCCTTGGAGATGGAGTGGACAAAATCAGTTCTCAATTGAAGAGAGTGACTTTGCATGAGATTGTAGATCAAGTTGTGGAGGAAGATCTAAATATTGTGGAGGATTAAATCAATGGAGATGATTTATATTTATAGAATAGAATGATAGAAGAATGCCAAACATGGAGGATGTGGGACTAAAGATAAGCCAATGAGAAGAGGCCACTTGTCAACTTGTGATAGGTTGAGGAATGGGCACATTTTAGTCAATGTGCCAAAGAGGGGGAGATTTGAAATTTGAATTTGAGAGTTAAATGTTGAGTTTGACCTTTGCAAGGGACATGTAAGAGCCATGTAAGAGCTCATAAATGCTTTGTTGGATGTACATGTCAACTTGGTTTCAAATTCAAACTTGAAGAATATTCCCAAAAGATGCTTTGTTGAGGGAAAATGATGATTTTAATAAATGAATTAAAATGCTTTATTGGTGCAAGTCGGAAAAGCTAGAAGATGTGATGGGTGATTAAATTAGGTTAATCAGGATTAGATTAAATTAGATGATGATTAGTTGATTGTGACATTCAACTTAAATATTTGGGTTTATTTAAATTAAATGAGAAAAAACTGATCATTAGAGATTTAATTAAATAACTTGATCTATTTAATTAAATGGAGATCTTTAGAAGATTAATTGATTTATTTAATAACCTTTAGGAGATTGATTAAATCAACTTGATTTATTTAATTGATGAGCGAATATGATTTAATTAAATGAGTGATGTCAATTTTATGTGTCTACATTTTGCCCCTCTTTGCAGCAATGTACTTGCTACGTTGGTTCAAAGAAAAAACTTGTCATGATCAAAAATCAAAAATTTTCTAATTTTTTTCAGATGCCCTAGCGAAAAGAAGTACACTAGTACATTTCCCCCTCGAGAGATCGAGTGAAAAGATTTGATTTGAGGGTCGATCTCACGATAAAGAGGTTCAAAATGGATGGTTATGATGATGATGTAAATGAGATGGTTTTAAGATGCTTAGAATAACCAATCTATATTATCCTAAACAACTTAAAATGATGATGTAATGCATGTGAGATGGATGAGATGGATGATGCATATATGATGATTAACTATTCATGACGTGATGTTAGTGCGCAGGAAGAAGAAATGAGAAACGAGATGATGACAAGAG
>VDFB02000013.1:101348715-101359133 GCA_007258455.2 Sequoia sempervirens
TCTATACTTTCTCTTCTTTTTGCTGCTCTTAGTAATGTTTTAGGATGCATTTTAAAACTTCACTAATATTGCTTACCATTCTTTTATTCAAAGTTGTTTTATTGACTATAGCAGTAGTTATAGCTCTTCTTGCTGCGTTTTTATCTTTAGATCGACTATTTTTGCCAATAGATTGAATGGAACTAGCAACAATAGACATAGCATGTTTTAATGATTGATCTTTTCTTTTTGGTTTAACATAAAAGCCTAACCTTTTCATTACTTTCCTCATTTTTTGCATTCTCATCAATTGCATCATTAGTTGACATTGAAATGCAATTTTTTTGCGATAAAAGAATTTGGTGTATATTCTATTCGCATGTGTTCTTATTTTCCTCCAAGAGGGTGATCAAGGAAGATTATCGAAAAACACCATACAATTTTAAAAAATATTTTCATTAATTCTTATCACATTCTAGATTTTTCATCTTCATCTTCATTTTACATTTTACATTTCATCTTCATTTTCATCAACAAAACGGTTTTCATTTTCATTTTCATCTTCATTTTCATTAACAAAATGGTTCTCATTTTCATTTTCATCAACAAAACGGTTTTCATTTTCATCAAAAATATAGGTTTTGTTTTCATTTTCAAGAAAATGATCATTTTGATTTTCATTTGCAAAAAAAGATTTTTCTTTTTTGTTTTCAACAAATTCTATAAAAGTTTCATCTCTTTGAATATAGTCAACGTCAACATCATTATATCGAGCATCTTGTAAATCTTCTACATAAAAATTTACTATTTAACTAACATGTGGATTTGAAGACGTACCTGGATTTGTGAATATTGAAACATTCTCCATAGCATTCAAAGAGGGATTTGAAGACATAGTAGGACTTGTTTGTATAATCATATTCTTCTCCAAATTGACTCCTTGCAAATTAGCTTCATCTACAACTATAGTATCTTCAATGTTTTCATCTTCAATAGTTGTTGAATTGGTTGCTCCACCATCGTTCATTGATTTTATTCTCATTCTTCTTTCTCTTTGTCTTTGTCTCTCTTTTTCTCTATTTGCTTCAACTTCTTGAGGAGTTAATGTCTTTCTTCTCTTATTATGAAATTTATCTCCCATAATTATAAAATTCTCAAGCACAAATGAATGTTAATAGTGAAATACTTCAAAATATTCAATCCAAATTGGAAGTTGAATACCTATTACGGAAAAATTCTTCCTCTTGTGTTCCTCAAAACAAGTAGAAAACTACCACAATTCCACTTTAAAAATTGTTTTCTTCATGCTTCCTTTGAAAAATTCAATCCATATTGCAAATTTCACTTCAAAAATGGTGTAGATGATGCTCCCTTTGATAAAATCAGCCAAAAATCAAATTGACCACCTGTAAATACAATAACTTATGAAAAATAATTCATTTTTAGTGCTCTCGGCCGTACATATGAAGTTGCAAAGTTGCAGACTTGACAGTAATTGTGCACAGTGTTTTTAAATAAAATAAACGGGATCCTATCTATAAAACGGGATCCCGCTTATTATTAAATGGGATCCCAATTACAAAATGAGATCCCGCTCTATAATCGAGATCCCGTTCACCGACATTGAATGTCAGAGCCGTTGTAAAGGTAGCGGGATCCCGTTTATGAAACGGGATCCCGTTACCTTTACAACGGTCGGAAAGCTGTTCGATGGGAATGGGATCCCGTTTTATAATCGGGATCCCATTTTTTTAATTTTTGAATTTTGTTTTGCATCGTGGGCGGGTTTTTGCCAAGGTTTTTGGTTCGGAAAAAGCTTTGGAAGTCTAAACCTAAGCCTTCAACTTGGTTTGACCTGCAAATTGAAGGCCCTAACAATGTCAAAGAAAAATATCAACTTTGGACATATGGCTGACGACCTTTTTTCCAAAATTTTCTGACAAAATTAAAACCCATTTTAGATCAAACAATGCAGATTGTAAATATGTAATTTGTTTTGCAATTGAATTATTTTTTCTATTTTTCAATTAATTTCTAATAAAATTGATCCATAAACTTTAAATATCAGAGTTTTTTTACTATTTTAATAACTTTTGATCAACATAACATTTTGACAAATGGATTGCACGAGAGCAAACTTTAGACAATTATTTTCAATTTGAAAAAAAAAAATTAGAAAATGATAAGTTTAGGTCATCTTATCGCATAACGATTTTTCAAAACGATAAATCTGCCTAATAAAAAATTAACAAAAAATATTCAACAAAAAATTACAAAAAAATATCAAGAAAAAGCTTCAGTGAGTCATAAAACTTTTCCCAAAAGGATTTAGAAAAATAAATAATTTAAGCAAAATATGGATGTACGTTATCACGTGATGGCAAAAAAAAACTTTAAACAGGGTTTTTTGCCTATTAAAACCAATTTGTACAATTGGTATTGAAATAAATTACATATTTGGAAACTAGACTCCGAGCACTACATTTTATGATCAGTGACTTTTTTAAAGATTTCATCTCTAAGTGCTTCAAATTTTAAGGTCAAATGTGTCAAATACTGAAAATCAGGGAAAACACTTCCACTTTTTGGCCAAAAAGTGGACTCAACTTCTTGCACACACCCATTCCTTTACATTTTTACACTTATTTAGGTCCTCCCTCTTGAAATTTGGCTTATTTGTGCCTTAATTAGTCCTATTTTGCATCCACAAGCCTAGTAAATTGCATTTTTCTAAGGATACTCCCAACATTTTATAAATGATACCTCATAAGTTAACATTTTGGTTATGTGTTTCAGATTTAGGGATCTATAACTAATGGGCCCAATGGGGCGTATGGGTCCTCCCTAGGTCTTGGCACTGAAATTCAAAATCCATATTAAACATCACACTTTTTCAAGATGTGTATCCCAGGTTTTAGGGCTAGGAACTCGTACATAAAACCTGGCGTATGAGTCCCCCTTGAGCCTAGGACCCATTTTAAATCAATTTCTTGGCAGGAATTCATTTACCTTAGTTTCAATTTTTGAATGCCAAGTTCTAGTGTTGTAATTTTGGGAAATTAAGCATAAACAAGTATAAATACAAGGTTATTTCACATAATTTCTCCTAGAAAGTTTTCAATTCATCTAATTTAAAGAGAGAATTCCTAAGGAAAATTTATGAGATTAAGAGCATTCAAGAGAAAATCATCAAGCATTTGGAGCAACATTCAAGATTCAAGCATCATGTCAAAGTCTTCATGCATCATGTGTGTTTGTGAGCTAACATTTGTGATGTAGGTTTCATGATTCAGGCAAGAATTCAAGACAAAGTTTCAAGCATTCAATAAAGAGTCAAGATCCACATTCATGCTAGCCATTTCACACAAGCTTACAACCTTCATTTCAAGGGTTTGGTGAGTTGCATCATTTTATTTCTTCATTCATCATTCCTTCCATTCATGTTTCATTCCTCATTAAGGTTTAATTACCAAAATGGGCTTTGACCAAGGAAAAACCTTATTCCCTAACAAAACAAAAATTTTCCCTCTCTTTGATGTTTGATTTGTAGATTTAGGTTGAAGATCAACTGAAGAGTAAGATTGGAGAAAGTTTTCAAAGTTGTCAAGAAGTTTTCATCTTCACAAAAACTCGCATACAGACTAGAATTCAGACTTTCAAGGCCTAAAGATTGGACAAGGAGGAAGCTACAGAAGATCACTAGAGGCTACAAAAACATCATTTTGATACTTGTAGGTGGACTCATACAACAAACCTGGCGTATTAGTCCATGGTAAGACCTTTCAACAGCATTCAACAGTGCCAGATTTAGGTTCGAAAGATTGAAAAAGATCCTGAAAATCTCTATAGTAGGACTCCTATGCCCAAACTAGTGTATTAGTCCTGGTGCAACCCTAAAAAGCAGTTTTTAGAGTTTTCATATTTTGTCTTGGCATCATCATTTCACCAGGTACTTTTCTATTTCTATTTTGTATTTCAGTCTAATTTCACATTCTTAAGTTTCTAGGTTACATAATTGAATTTGCATAAGTATTCTCATTTCCCCTTTTGAAGTGTTATTTAATGGTGAATTCCCATCAAATTACATAAGGAACCCACTAGATTTCTCAATCAAGTCAATTCACCTAAGGGTTGATAGTCACTTGGTTGAGAGATCTAGTTTCCTAATGAAATAGAAAGAGAAGTATAGGGGCTTATCACACCTTCATTTTGGTGAACACATATCTCTACCCCCTCTCTCCCTTTTCCTTTACTTTAGGATGCAATTGTCCCCTCTATCCAATAGAATTCTCCCATGTCCCACATGAGAATATCATCACACAGTATCCTTCCACGGTTCCGCAACCAAGAAAAGGACATTCTGCTATGGGACACTGGACTTGCAAAATCCTTTATCTTCCACGATGTAACGAACATAAAAAATAAAATTATAGAAAAGTAGAGGTTTTGATTTTGATTTTATATCTAATATTAAAGATGAACTTCCTAGCAAAAGGGGACGTAGGACTCATGACATCGATACCCATAAGTCATAACTTAAAGACTAGTCAAAAAGTGAATGATTTCAGCAACAAAACATAAGAATGCCATGTTTTTAGTATAATAGGGTTTTAAAATGCCCTAGGTTGAAAACCTAACAACCCTAATTTACCTAATTGAGGATTACAAAGAATTTTATGCTAGGTTTTTAGGATAGTAGGGTTTTAGAAAGCCCTAGGTTGTAGATCTAACAACTCTAACTTAGCTAGTTGACAATTACAAATAATTTTATGCCAGGGTTTTAGGATAATAGGGTTTTATAAATCCCTAGGTTGTAGACCTAACAACCCTAATTTAACCAACCTTAATATTAGTGTACATCAGGTTATGAATAGTCAGCTTGTGGCTATCTTAACTCCTAATTAAGTCATGTTATCATTATTATATTATTATTTAGTTGGTTGGGTCAGCCTAGGTCTTATATAGGGGTGTCTAAGTCAGCCTAGGTGATGTCCTAGGGATAAATAGGTATATATAAGAGGTTGTGAGTCTTATTTCACCATCATATTGTGAAATGTGTTCTCATTAGTGATATTTGGAGGTTTTCCACCTTGAAGTGGCTTGTTATTTTCAATTATTATCAAGTATTTGTAGCATATTTCATATCATATTATTCTATTGTGCAAGTTATTTCATAACAAGTGGTATTAGAGCATGATCTTGGCACCGTAGAGGCAAGGTTTTTTCTCAATATTGGAGGCAATTTTGGGAAGAGCATATCTTTTAGATTTTGGAGAATTTTTTTTATTTTTAAAGGATTTTTGAAGAACATATTAAAGAAGCTACAATCTAGATTTCAAAAGAATTGAAGTATAATTGAGCGAATTATTGTAGAATTAGGGTTTCTACACAATTTATTTGGAATTTGCACATCTCTCACATCTTTTCAAATTGGAGCATAATTTTTATTGGTTATTTGAAGAAATATTAAAGGAGATTACAATAAAAAAAATATAGAGGAATTGGAGCATAAATAAGCAAGTTTTTGAAAAATTAAGGTTTTCACAATTATCACTCTCAAGGATGCAAATCTACTTATTTCTTAGATATTTTTCTAGGTGAGAGTTATTTTTTCCCCAGTAAGTTATAGTAAAAATTTCAAAGAATTTAAGTTTCATTTGTGTTATTTATTTTAAAATTATTGGTTCCCATCATGATGGGGCCTACAACAAGGGGTAAAAAGAATATTGTCACTTCGGGGAAGACTCCTAATAAGGATGGGGTAACAATAGAGGATATTACTCTTAATGAGAAAATTAGTAAAATCAAGGAAGTAAATTCCTCAATCAAGATAGATATGTGTGACCTAAGAGGAGATATATCGGATATATAAAACATGTTAAGCGCCTATATGACTAAACCAAGAAAGGAGTTCTCAAGCAACCAAGGTGAAAATTCTAGGTCAGCTAACATTGACACAAGTTTTAATACTCCTATGGGATCTAGGAATTTATTTCCAAAGGTAGATATGTGCAAGTTCAATGGCAAGGATCATCTAGCATGGATAGACCTTGAATGGAGATTTTTTTTGAAGTACACCAAATCCCAAATGGACAAAAGGTCACGATGGCTTCCCTATATCTAAAACCAGATAAATTCATTTGGTATTGTTGGCTTTGCACTCATCGAAGGAAAAAGGGGCTCACTATCTCATGGTCAATTTTTATGGAGGAACTCCAAGCACAACATAGCAATAGTGTGACAGAAAACTTCTTTAGGCAGCTTGCTAAACTTCAACAAACAGGATCAATTAAGGATTATATTCAAAAATTCCAAAATCTATCCTTAAGATTGGATAAAATTATAGAGGACAACTTGAATGATTTATTATTGGGGGGGTCTCAAGGAACACATTCAACATGAGGTACGCATTTTTATCCCTAGCTCTATAAATGAGTTGTTTTATCTTAGAACACAGGGTAGAGGAGAAGTATTTGATTCCTAAGAATCAAAGTGCTAATGTGACAAGAGAGAAGGGATATTCAACACCACCTAATAGGTTGACTCCAAAGAAATATGAGGAGAAAAGAGAAAAAGGGTTGTGTTTCAATTGTGATAGAAAATACAATCAAGGACATAAATGCAGTGAAAAGAAATTGTTATATATTGAAGGTCCAAGTGAGGAAGAAGAGGAGGAACCCATACTAGAGGATGAAAGGGAGTCAAATGAGGAATCACATGATTCTCAACCAATCATTTCTCATCATGCACTCTCAGGTTTCAGTGCTCCACAAACTCTCAAGGTGGTGGGGCTCTTAAAGAAGCAGAAGGTAACAATGTTGATCAACTCAGGTAGTACTCATAATTTCATCAACAAAAAGTTAGCTACTTATCTAAATTTTTTTATATATCTAGCTCCATAGTTTTAGGTTTTGATTGTAGATCATGGTACAATTAGTTTTTCAGGGAAGTTTCATATTAGTAGATTATCCATGGGATATTATCAACTTGATACCCCAATGTATGCAAAATCCATGGGTGCAGCAGATATTTTTTTGGGAGTACAATGGATTACTACATTGGGAATGATTGAGATGATCTTCCAAGAACTATTTATGAGATTTCAATTAGAAGGAAGGGTAGTAGAGCTAAGGGGTTTGAAGGAAAAATCCCCACAAATGGTAAGCTCTCATCAAATGCAAAAGTTGCTTAAGAAAGGAGTGGATGGATTTTTCGCCTAACTATGTTCATTAGAAGTCTCTCAATCTAATGCTCCTACTCATCTAGATTTGCAAGTTATAATTGATCATCACTCAGTTGTTCTTGGAGATATGCCTAAAGTAATTTCTCCTAAGAGGGATCATAATCATGCCATACAGTTAGTTCAGAGAGCCAACCACCAAACATCAGGCCTTACAGGTATCCACACATACAAAAGAGTGAGATAGAATTTTTTTTTGAGGAGATGCTAGAGGCAGGAATTATCAGGCATAGCCAAAGTGCTTAATTCTTTCCTGTGGTGATGGTACATAAGAAGGATGACACTTGGCACATGTGTCTAGATTATAGAGTGCTCAACATGTACACCATTAAAGATAAGTTTCCTATTCCATTCATTGATGATTTGCTAGATGAATTGAATGGAGCTATGTATTTTACCAAGTTAGATCTTAGATCTAGTTATCAACAAATTTATATTAAGGAGGAAGATATTTGTAAGACAGCATTTTGGACTCATGAGGGTCATTAAAAAATTTTGGCGATGCCATTCGGTCTTACCAATGCACCATCTACATTCCAAAGTTTGATGAGTTCCATTTTTAAGAAGTTCTTGAGAAAGTTTTTGTTAGTATTATTTGATGATATATTGATTTATAGCAATACTTGGGAAGAACATTTGTAACATGTGGATCAAGCATTATAAATACTTGAAGATCATCAACTCTATGCTAAGCCATCCAAGTGTGCTTTTGGTCTTAAAGAGGTGGAGTATCTGGGACACATAGTTTCACATGGAGTAAAGGTGGACCCTAACAAAATTAAGGCTATCATGGAACATGGCCTATTCCAAAAACCATTAAGAAACTAAGGGGTTTCTTGGGATTGACAGGGTACTATATAATATTTTTGAAGAATTATGGTCATATAGCAGCACCCCTCACCACTCTATTGAAGAAGGATTTTATTCATTGGAATGAGTCCGCTAATACAACATTTGAGAGATTGAAGGAGGATATGTGTACAACTCCAATGCTTGCCACTCCTAACTTCACCAAGGAATTCATTGTGGAATGTGATGCTTCTAGAAATGGGATAGGAGAAGTTCTCATGCAATAAGAACGACCAATTGATTTTGAGAGTCGTCAATTAAAGGGTAAGAATCAATTAAAACCTATTTATGAGAAGGAAATGCTAGAAATCCTTCATGCAATTAAACAATGAAGGCCTTATCTAAAAGGTAGACACTTCAAGGTTAAGAGAGATCATGATAGCCAAAAATATTTTTTGGAACAAAGACTATCTTCTGAAGAGAAACAAAAATGGGTCACTAAGATGTTAGGATATGACTTTGAGATTGTATATAAGAAAGGGAAGGAAAATATTGTAGCAGATGCACTTTCAAGGAAGGATGAGAAAGATGAAGCCTTATTGTGCGCCCTTTCAATATTACAAGAAAATTGGGTGGAGGAATCCAAAGCAGAGTGGAAAAATGATGTTGCGACAAGTAATCTCATACAACAATTAAAAAGTAATTGTATTAGTTCAGATACGTTTTGTTGGAAGGGAGATACTCTTTGGTTTAAAGAGTGTTTGTATCTCTACAAGAATTCCGCTCTTAAATACAAGATTCTCACAGAGCTGCATGAGTCTCTAGTTGGTGGTCATTCAAGATTTTTGAAGACATATCATCTAGTCAAGCAAGATTTTTTTTGGGAAGGACTAAAATGTGGTGTTCAAAAATTTTTGGTTGAATGCTTGGTTTGTCAAAGGAATAAAGGGGAGACAATTAAGACACTAGGTCTCTTGCAGCCCTTATCTATTCCTAGCCAGTATTGGGAAGAGGTATCCATGGACTTCATCACAAGGCTTCCTAAATCTACAGGTCATAATGTCATCATGGTAGTAGTTGATCTCCTCACTAAATATGCACATTTCATTGTATTATCACATCCTTTTACAGCAAGTATAGTGGCAAAAAAAATTTGGAGAATATCCAAAAGCTACTAAGGTTATTGTTAGTGATCGTGATCGTATCTTCAATAGTCACTTTTGGAAAGATTTATTCTCATGTTTGGGTACTCAATTGGCTCATAACTCTTCATACCACCCTCAATCAAATGGGAAAACTGAGGTTGTTAATAAGTGTTTGGAAGGATATCTACGTTGTTTCACTTTAGATAAACAGTCTCGATGGGTAGATTGGCTACCACTTGTAGAATGGTGGTATAACACTTATTTTCATAGCTCATAAAAAATTTCTCCATTTTTGGCACTTTATGGATATCATCTTTCCTTCCATCACATCATCAATAAAGGTGTCACCAAGAGTTCGGGTAGTAGAGGACCACTTGCTTCATCAACAATAGGTACTTTTAGGACTCAAGGAGAATTTAGCCATGGCACAAAATCAAATGAAACAACAGGTAGACCAACATTGTAGTGAAATAGTTTTGAAGTTTGGGATTGGATCTTCTTGAGATTGCATCCTTATAATCAAATCTCACCGAAGTAACAAAAAAAGAATAATAAGTTGTCTCCAAAGTATTATGGGCCATACCAAATCATGCAAAAGATCAGTAGTGTTTCCCACATGCTAGAGTTGCCACCAACAACAAAGATACATCCAATTTTTCATGTGTCTTGTTTGAAGAAGGTAATTGGGCATAATATTCCAACTCAAAGCTCGATGAAGAAGGAAGAATCATTTTGGAACCAAAGTGCATTCATAAAACACACACAAAGAAGTTGAGGAATAGAACTCTCACTGAGTATCTCATCCAATGGAAGAATTTACCAGTTGGAGATGCCACATGGGAGGATGAGTTCATTCAAAAGAATCCAAAATTTATTAGCATTGAGTACAATACTTCTTTGAAGAAGGGGGGAATGCTACGCCCTTAATATTGGTGTACATCAAGTTATGAATAGTCAGCTTGTGGGTATGTGCAGGATCATGATGGGCCAAACAGGCCCTTAAGTGGCAATGAAAATTCAGAAAAATCAGAGTTAGGCAACTTGACGTAAAAATTTGAATAAGTTATTTATATTATTTCAAAAACATGTAAGAATAGAATCTGTGGGAAATTGAATGTAGTTTCTAAACTACTAGGTTAAATTTTTTTTAAACAAAATCTATTTGGTGAAAATTTGAAATTTCAATGCAGTATTACTTAAATTTCAGGAAAAAAATAAGAAGTAGGTGTCTGTCTGACCACCCTAACCATAATAAAATGATAATA
>VDFB02000013.1:101361725-101526130 GCA_007258455.2 Sequoia sempervirens
AGATATCCGATTTGAAACGGATATCCGATTTGTAAAAATCATATATATACAACTATTTTTGTTGTTTTAAAGTAACAGTCTACAAATCAGATATCCGTTTCAAATCGGATATCCGATTTGTAGACCGTTACTTTAAAACAACAACAAATTTTTTATATATATTCTTTTTACAAATCGGATATTCGATCCAAATTGGATATCCAATATGAAAACTAGGATTGGTGTTTTCTTTGGTGGTGTGTACTGACACCCGAGCCTAAAAAAAGTCAACACGATATTTTCGCATTTTTGGGTCGATGAAAGACGTGTTTTTTTCTTCATTGCCACTTTTTGGCATACCATGATCCTGCACATACCCTTGTGGCTATCTTAACTCCTAATTAAGTCATGTTATCATTATTATATTATTATTTAGCTGGTTGAGTCGGCCTAAGTCTTATATAGGGGTGTCTAAGTCATCCTAGGTGATATCCTAGGCCTAAATAGGTATATATAGGAGGTTGTGAGTCTTATTTCACCATCATATTGTGAAGTGTGTTCTCATTAGTGATATTTGGAGGTTTTCCCCCTCAAAGTGGCTTGTTATTCTCAATTATTATCAAGTATTTGCAGCATATTTTATATCATATTCTTCTATTGTGCAAGTTATTTCATAATAATTTTACACCAGGGTTTTAGGATAATAGGGTTTTAGAAAGCCCTAGGTTGCAGACCTAACAACCCTAATTTTACCAATTGAGGATTACCAAGAATTTTATGCTAGCATTTTAGGATAAGGGGGTTTTAGAAAGCCTTAGGTTGTAGACCTAACAACTCTAATTTAACCAATTGAGGATTAAAAAGATTTAATAATTTAATATTTCAAATTGTAGTTGATATTTTATATTGTATTGCTTTAAATTATGTATCAGATGAATAAATTAACATATTATTAATAATTTCATATTTTAATTGTTTTAACCATGTACTTAGTGATTCATCACTCAACTCAATGCTTAATAACATATTGACAATAGTAACACATACAATAATGAACATCAATAATCATTTAATTTGTATTTAGTAGTTGGAACTAGTGTTTTTCTTCAATTGATAAAATAAATAATACACATAATTGAACATCAACACATTACTGAATTTGAATTTTCTATTGATTTTTAAATGAAGGAATACATAGAGGCAATGCAAAATCTTGATCAAATACAACTCTACACAGAGCTGAGTTGGAATTTGGAAACTCTTATTATCAATATCAAATCATTTTATCAACTTTTGTAGCAACTTCCACTATTCAGGTGATGGAATTGTCATTTTTCTAACTAACATTGTCTGACTTGAAATTTTTTTAACAATGTATGATTGAATTTGGATCTTGACTTGAATGTTTAAGCCAAAGTTACATTCAAGGGTATCAATGGTTTTATGGAATCCAAATAGTTTACCTCATCTTTGTTGTAGCCAAATTCACAAATTCCATTGTTTCATACATTCTCAAACACTTTTGAATGACAGATGACACTTTCATTGAGGCTTAAATATGATTATTAATCCCTTTTTATTTCAAATCATTATCACTAGCTTTGTAGATTTTTTGTTTAACTTGATTTGTATATTTCTCTACTCCCAACATATTTTTTTCATCCATTAAATATTTGTTGAGATTCTTATAATGTAGTCTCATAGCATCAATCAATTGAAACAATTCACACAAATGATCAATCCTCTGTATTATTTCCTCCCAAATATTTTATTTCATGTGCCTCATTGTTTCTCTACAAAATGCAGTTAACTTTTTTTGACAAGAGTTTATTTCATTTTTTGTTTCCATAAACTTTGCAGCCTATCTTTAATTTTTTTCTCTCTTTGTCCAGTTTTTGTTCCCATTCATTTTATTTTCCAATGCTTTGTCTTAATTTTTTTGAAGTGGATTTTTCCTCATCATATTTCTTTATTCTCTCGTCTAATCTTTACTTCAGTTAATTCAATTCCACCTTTGTTTGTTTATCCTCTTTTCTTGTGGATGTAGAGGCATATTTTTTATTCTTTTTTTATAATTCATTTCTCTTGTTATCTACATATTTCCTCTTTACTTTCTCATTTTCTAGGTCTTCCTATAACTTTTCTATTTGAATCTACAACATTTTTCTCTGTCTCTCTTGATTTAGCAATGATGCATACACAAATTCATTGTTCTTTTTTGATACAGTAATTTTTTCAATATTTTTGAATCTAGAAAAATCCAATTGGAAATTGCTCACCTAAAATTCAGATCGATCCATCTAATTTTCTAGTTTATTTTGAACTATGTGAACAAAAAACTTGTACTTCATGATTTCTTTATTTGTGTCAAATGTGGGTAATACCATGGTTGTTGTAGGCTTTGAAGTTATAGCAAATGCACTTTCCAATAGTTGCTTTCTTTCCTTTTTATACAATTTTAATTTCTTTTTAAACTCACCAATGTAATCAAAACTTGGGGACTTAGGAATAATGGAATGCTTGAATGGAAAAGGACTAGGATTACTTGCAATTATTGTTTTAGCCACACTAATTGGGGGAGTGTCTAGAAATAACTCATTTGTGGTGGAACTAGTAGTTGGACTTAGACCTATCAAAATCCTTTCCCTCTTTAGTATGCCTTGATCACTTGGTGTTTGTGTGGTATCTTGTATTGTTGTATTCTTATGTGTAAGTTGTTGTTGTGGCAAATGTTGACCACTACCAGTACTATTACCCATACCATCACCACCAATGGCAATGCCAGTTGTTCTAGGTTCTCAACCATGGGTATGTCCTAGCTATGATTGTATTTGACCATGAGGATTAGGATTTGAAGCTCTAAAAAAATGAATTGTTTCAGCTATACTTGTATGCCCTTGGTCTACTTTATCAGCTCCAAGGCATCACTTATCAATATGTTTTCTATGGTATACATCTATTATTGTACAAATTCCTTGTACTTGGGACCACAAACCACCACTTTCATAACCCATTTTTTCAACTATGGATGCTCCTAGAGTATATGCTTCTTTTGTGGCCTCACTTAAACTAGCTTTGACATAACTTTGTTCTTCCATATAATCATTAGATTCATCATCAGTTTCTTGATCTTTGTGTTCATTGGGATGCTCTATATTCCACAATTTTCTACACTCGTCATCTTCTTCAATATCTCCAAAGTCTACAAGAGTTATTAGTTCACTTAGCTCCTTCCCCATAGACCAAAAGGTTGTAATTTTTTATCATGTACATACAAAATTTTTCTTGCCTCATGAATCACGATGATCATGTTATGTGATGTCTTATCAAATTTATCAGGAGGTATAACTTTGGTATGGTTAGTATGATGAGAATCCTAAGCAAGGGCATTAATTTCTCATTATGCGATGAGAGCAAGTAAATACCGACATGACTTTCTCAATAGAAGCCACCCTTTTTGGATACTCAACAAGTGGACAGCTTGAAGTTTCATTTCCTCAAAGTGAGAGAATTTTTATTTTGGACAAACAGCTTAGACCTAGTCCACATCATGTTAGACAGACTATCAAGGCTTGATCCACCCTTTTTTTCCTTTTATTTATTCTTCATGTATTTGACAGTGTATGTTTGTATCTTTTTGTTGATTCATACATGATTCACATGTGTGTTCTTTTGTGCCTATGTTGGTTTGCCATAGGATCTTGATCCTGGGGGCTTGTGCAACCCTCTTGATCATTGTCATATGGAAATGTATTTTTAAATAATTTACCATGAGATGTAAGGATTCATATGGAAATGAGATGCACAAGGATGTAAGGGGGGTCATATCACTAGCTAATAAAAAATGGAGACTTAAAGAAATAATAAATAAGCTCACTAGCAAAGGAAAATAGTCACAAGCTTAATTTTGATGATGTGTCGAGAGGCAACCCAAGTATTTCTAGGGTTGGCTACATCATCTACAACTAGGAATGGAAAATAGTGGGATAAATATCGAGTCCATTTCCTATAGGCTCAAACAACTTAGCCAAGTTCACAGCACTAATTTTGAGCCTATAATTTTGCAAGGAACTCAAACTAAAAGAAATAGATTTTGAAGGAGATTTTCACTCAGATCAGAAAATATTTTCAATTGGAAATACCAAGAATATTTGGACCAAGTGATGGATAATTTCGGTAGGTTTAGGTATTATTCAATTCATCATACTTTCAAGGAGGAAAACAAGGAGGAAGATTTGTTGGAAAATATAGGGACTGATGGTGATTCTAGGAAATTAATATACTCCTAAGTCTAATCATAGAATTTATTGTTGGGCAATGGTGAAACATTTCAACGATGTCGTTAGCAAGTCATAGAGTCTGTACTGAGCATGGGCAAGATCTACAGGTGTTTTCATATATGTTTTTTCCATATGTTGTGCCCAGTCATGTGGTCATAACAGGGGTCTCAGATGTCTCATTTCTCTCCTTACATTTTGGTCGATGATAATCTAAAATTTATATAGGTAAAAGTCTCTGGCATCACTTGTAAGGCTTGACCTTACAATCATAAATGCTAGCATTCTATCTTACAAAGAGTCAACCCTCGACTTAACTTTCACTGTTCAGATGAAAGAAATGTATGATTTGAGTATGGGTGAATTAGTGAAGGCTTTATGGGATTTCTTCAATAACATGTCATAGAAAGGTAATGGTGTTCTGTTCATTAAAATGAAGTGCTTGATGTGTGTATATTGGACAAAACAATATGTGAATTTTTTTTAGCAGATTCATGTCATTCATGTACAAAATTGTGTAACAGCCATTTATAAATTTGTGAGTTGTTGTTAAGGTCCTAAACTTGATTATAATTACCTTAAAATCTTATTGTTAAATTGTAATATTTCTCCTAGCCAACATGGGTCTTTTCCCTTTGGACCTTACATGCTCTACTGGCAGGGTAGGGTTTAAAATCTCATAAGGTAAGAGATACTTCTTTTTTAATTTGATGTATGGGGTTTTGTTTCAAGTGGCTATAGATGCTATACCTATGTAATTCATTTTTATACTTCTAATAAAATTCATCTTTTTGTATCAAAAAATAAACATCACACAATATTTAGAATGTAATTGGCAATGATAGAAGGAAACTATAGAGTGAGTAGATGAAGAGGCAGTCAGCAAGGAGGAAGAAAGGAGCATAAATTAATACAAAATTCTATTTAAATTAAATAAGAAAATAGTGCAAGAAGAGAGAATTGAATAGAGGGAGATTGTTGACAAATTTTAAAATGTAATGGTATGATTTAATTTCAACTTAATGTTTAGATTCAATTGAATAAAATAAGAATTTTTTTGCAATCTTTGTTTGGATGATGTTTAAATTAGTGGGCAGAGAGTTGCCTCTATGTATTGTATAGCTTTTTGAGTGGAAGTGTATTTTTTTGTAAAAGAGGTATTTTGTGTCTACATCAATGGTTATTATAGTAGGTAGTCCTGAGAGTGGAGAGGGTCCACTAGGACCTGCAGGTGGAGTTGTGTGAATAGATTATTTACCATGAGGTAGTATGTACATAAAAGAGTGTATGAAGTGGTAGAGTTGTCTAAGAAGCTTGAGAGAATTGTTGCAAGTGTGTAAGGAGTCCTGATAAATTGAGAGTTGAGAGGGATAAGCCATGGAGATGCAGAGAATGTGATTTGAGTGAGATTACAATAGATGAAGATGGGATGGGTTGTGAGGAGACCTAGGAGAATATTGTTCTTGGAACAATATTGGGAGAAAGTAGAAAATAAATAAATTGAGGTAATGGGAAAGATGGTCCATGAGGAAGTGGGGAAGATCTAGGCCAAGATCAAGAAAATAAAAAAATATAGGTAATGGGAAAGATGGTCCATGAGGAAGTGGGGAAGATCTAGGACAAAAGCATGCTAAATTATTACTAATATCCCCTCATTTAGTGCTAATTCACTCATTATGAAATCATTTACATCTCGAGCATGGGAAATTTATCCTTATTTACCGATAATATTCTCTAATTTCTTCAAATTCTATGAAAGTAACTGGTAATTTACAACGGGTTACTATCCTTTGTCTTTAGAATTGAAGATCTAATCAATTGATGTATGCTTTATTAGGGTCTTTGAGTTAGAATTTCCACCTCTTTTTAGAGGACTGAACTTCAAATGAGATGAGGTTTCTTTACAAATAGAACACATTTTGGGCTATCTTCCACAACAGAGTCATGTTTGGATCCTTCAATCTTCACTACACTTAAATTATCTACCAGGTTCAAGAATTTCTCAATATCTGAACAAGACATTCAGATTCATTTCACACTTTGACTCTACAATTTATCTGTGTTTGGAGAATGAGAATTTCCCCAACAGAGTCACCATTCTATTGGTTTTTTTCCCAATACACCTAAGGAATCTCTAAAGAGTAGCCAACTCCCATGATTAAGACCCTCAAAATGAATGGCCAAATAACAAGATTCAATTAAAGACTGGAATCGTCTACACTTTAGGATCTTTGGGACCTAGGAGGGTGCTCCTTCTAACACTTCATTTGACTATGTCAATGAATGATATAGCAAATCACAGATCGGTTCCTATGAGGGGTAAACAACATAATTCACTCAAAGGTTGGCTAGTCTTCAAGCAAATAACTATCCATTTACCAAGAACAAAGGAAATATCTCACGCATATGTCTCATAGTAAGTAAATTTTAAAATATTTGTATTCTAGCCCTAAGTCCACAGTCTGATATATTATTATCATTCAAATGACAAATACCATGATAAATAGATTGGTGTCTTCATCTATTCAGAAATAGAGTCATGCATCTTACAACTAGTTATATAGAAATTCTTTAAATCTGATAATTGTGGACTATTTTCATAAGGATTTGGATTATGAAAAATCTTTGTACATAATGCATCACTTCTTACCAAATTCCCAGTAAATCCTCACAAACTCATGACCTCATTTAATCATTTAATCGATTCATTGAACCAAAGCGAAAATAAAGGCATGCATTCAAATGAAACATTTGAAGATGAATAAAATATACTTCATATTGTATTCAAAACTTGTGAGATGATTTACAAAGAAGAGTATATGAATTATGAATTATGCATGAAATTTTCTTCAATATCAGTAATTTCTATAAAACCATTTAAGATTTACATATGCACAGTTCAAAGACCAAGATGATTCTACTATTCTATTTACTAGTATTTCCTATCTTATATCCTTTTGTATATTGGACCTAAAGACTCAAAATATTAGAACCCATGCAAACAAGCCCTAAATTCCCTTTTATAGAGTAAGGGAGCATACAAGCTTCCAGCTCAAAATGCATACTACACTACAAAATTTCATTTCACTTCAAATTTCATCTACATCTCAAAATTCCCCACATGTTGATTCTGTTGAAATGGAAAAAACCAATAATCACAATAGCCATCAAAGAGGGAAAAGTAAAGTGTCGCCAAAATTCCCTCAGCTACCAGGTAAGTGACAATTTTGTCATTCATATTGTAGTGAGAGTGCACAATCAACATACAACACCCCAAAAATACCAACCATGCAAGCAGAGAAAAAGCAACCACCACCGAAATTATCAAACAGCACAAAAACTTCACTCCACACGCTATCATTTTCAACAACCAAAAGACTTATTACCACCAACACATAATCCATGGTACATGCACCCACTTCGCATTGTCACGAGATATGGAGAATAAATCTCGACTCCTTCCTCATCCTTGTCCTATTTCAGTACAGGCACCATCTCGCCCACTCATAGTCTTGACAACTAAAGGTTGGATGAACAATACCTCATCTCTAGGGGATGGAGCTTGACACAGGGTCTTGAGATACTGGCGATAGCCAGAGTCTATCTTAGTTTCAATTTCAGACAGGTTGTCTATGTTATCAATGGGAGAGTTATGTCATCCGAAAGAACCACGACCATATCAAATTTTTCTCTGAATTTTGTTGGAGGGTTCAACAGATTCTGTTTCTTTTTCTCCCATTTCCTCTAAGCTCATGGCTAGGCCCTTCAAATGGTGACTACACCTAGTAACAACTAGTGCAGACTTCTCGCTATGAGTATGCTTATGAGTACCTTGTGTATGCTCTAAGTCTTTGACACGAGACCTCTACAAATTAAGTTGAGGAGACCTCCACACTGGAACAAATAAAGTGCCAAACTTATTCATCTTGCAAATTGAAGAATTTGCACTCATAATCTTGGCTTTCCTGCACACACTTGAAATTCTTGACTGCTAATTGTGATGGAAAAAATAGCAGCTCTCAACCTGTATTTATTAGACAATGTGATGCTAGCAATATCAATGCTTAATGAAAACACATGCGCAAACTGGGAAATTCATTGGCATGCGTATTCTCATTGTTTAATTCCCAAGTGCATGGAAATCTTCATATCATACTTCATGATTACCAGCCATTAAGTCTCCACAGGAACGAAGATCAATTTGATCGCACTCGCAAAGAGAAAACCATTAATGCCCGTTGGTTGCAGAATTAAACAGCTATCACATGCTTGTTTATCAACTTTGAATGCCAGTCATTGATCTCTTGATGAGATGGTAGATCAAATGGCTTATACTGGGCTAACCAAGTTTGACTTCTAATAGTTATTTGTTCATTTGTCTCGGCCAATGGTGTTGATCTACCTCAAATGACAACTCATATGTTGGCAAGCTTCCTCTATCTCACAAATTGGATGGATTAATCCACATGTCAGAATCTCACTGATCTCACATCCTTTAATGAGCATTCACCTTTTCCTTGCGAGCTAGCAGGGAATGGTAGAGATTGTCCCCAACATTTAATCTTTTTTGTCGGTTCAAAACCAGGGGCAGTGATCTAGATAGTGGAGAATGGGCCCCACTTCTATATGAGGACACACGTCTTCATCTTGTTGTCCTCAAACTACATAACTGGCTAGCATTTATCATCCATGAGCTGGCAAGGTATGGTCAGGATCACTTCCCATGGTCTTGAATCGCTAAACCTGCATACATGACAAGGTTAGCATTAAATAAGGGGCCATTATTAGGCTGACGATGATTTGACCCTCACGGATACATGACTTAAGCTTAAGTCATTTGGGAAAAATTTAAAACCCAACTTTAGGAAACAATTAAAGTTGACAACCAACTGGCTGACTGGCACTCTAAAGCAAAGGGTTCGGTGGCTAAATGCATATGATGTCTCAAGTAGTGACTTAAAAAATTGGAAATCGGCAAGGAAATTCAATGTGACTTTAGAAGAATAGAGGGATTTCAAAGTAAAAACCCTATCCAAACCATGGGAATAAGGGTTTAATGTGCAAGCAAAAATCCATGGGATTCTTAGAAATTGCAAATTTTTGGAGGCTTCATTAGTGGCTTATGCTCGGGGATGTATACCCCTAGTGGGTATAGTGAGAATCCAAATATCAGGTTGAAGTAGACCAATGCAGAAAACCAAAAACCAGGAGCATGCCCGAATAAGGCAAGCAGACACAACAGAAACCAAACACACTGCACCAACCTATGTACACTATTTACAAAACATACATGCAATTTATTTCCATGCGAAGCCTTTTCACATAATTGGCTTCACTCTTCAAGGCGAAGGCCTATGTTCTCCAAAATTCAAGGACATTCTTTTCCTCTGTCAAACACTTTGGCTTGCTCTACCAGCTTTGGATCAGCATGTGTATTGTACAATTAAAGGCCATTAGCACCATCACTGATGATATCATCCATTCCATTTGATTTAATGCTACCCCATTCATTATCCCTCTCTGATACAAGTTCATAAAGTTGAACTGGGAAGGTAAAACCCTCATATTCCACACAATCATGAAGTGTAGGATCACATCCCATTTGTTCATCAAATTTGAAAACCTCTTAAGCACTTTGTCTCATACTTGCCCAATCCTTTACAAGATCAAGGAATAGAAACACGAGATCAGGTATACCTTCAATATGCTTATCACAAGTGTTGTCTTCATGAGATGAAAGAAGTTCCATAATAAGATTCATAAGGTAAGGAGCATCTACAAAAAATTCCAATGCAGCTTCATACTGACTAACATCATTCCCCTAGTTATCCACATCTTTGAATTGCTCCTCACATGGATCAAATATAGTCTTGCAATACTAACATATTCTTCATAATCATCGAATAATTCCTTCTCAATATAAAATGATGTTTCCTAAGTATTAATGCATTCATCCTAATTTTCCCTTTGGTCACCCAAGATTGGGTTTCCTCTTATTTTAAGGCAAATATCATCATGTGGAATGTGAGTGGCTGACACCTCAACCACCTCTTCAAGCACATAGCCAGCTACCATAGGAAAATCAGCATAATCATCCACATCCCTTTTGACAACAATACCACATTCAAAGTTGCCAACATAGTCCTGGACTCCTTCATCATGTGAGTTATTATCACATTTAGATGTTAGCAAGTCTGAGTCATTCTCTTGATCTACTTATCAGGTACAATTTTCTCAACCACATGTTGGGAAATCAATTCACCAGTGTTTGTGTCACCACATCCTCCATTTAGTGGGAAACTATTAAGTCATGGTTGACATCTCCAAAGGTAAATTTACCAACCTCAGTATTACCTTAACTCTTGCTTGTCCAATCCACAACGCATTCACTAGTAGTGCTTGCTAAGTACTCATCATGATTTTATTCAAAGAGAGGATTGCTTCTACACCAATAGGAATCATCATTTATGACCTCACTACCCAATGCAGGTTCATCAAATAAAGGGTTTTTCCATACCTTCATGATGGTCACATGCACCCCATCTTCTTTAGTGTTAGGATCCCAATAATTTTGATCATTAGTGCATTCAAAATTAGTGTAATCACTTGAAGAACAGAGAAACATTTTCAATATCCTCTTCATCATTTGCATTCATAACAATTGATCCACATTCAAAGAATTCTTCACATGAAGAGAATTTCTCACTGGCTAGGAAACACATCCCTTCAAGGCTATTAACATACCCCCTACTAGAAGCAAGAGATTCCATATCCATTTCATAAGAAGAATCATATTCAACAAAAGACTAACCAAGCTCAATCTCCTCCCTTTGATTCCTCATTTGTGCCATATAATTGAGACCAAGTGCATTCATATCACTGATTGGTGCATCATTATTCCTGGCTAAATTAATTTGTGAAGTTTCACTATGTACCTCTTGTGTTTTCTCACAGCCTATGACATCCCAAGGAAGATAATTAGGTATTATTTCCTTTTCCTCATACTCTACATCTTCATCCTCATCACTACTACTCGAACCTACTTCTATGGTGCTTGTAAAATGACAACATTCAATAGTCAGTTGTTCAAACTCTAATGCTTCTCTTTGATCTTTCAGTCTTAGCCTTTGATCCTCCTCACTACGGAAACTATTTCCCCCATTCTGGGAAACAACTAGGGGCATATAACTATGCTCAATATCTTCCATAGTGTTTATCCAATCCACTACTTGATCAAGACCATGAGGCTTCAAATTCTCGAGCCATTTTCTTAATCCTAATTTGTAAGCTTCACAAAATAAATCAATGCACATTAAATCATTGGTTCTAACACCCTTGGGTATCTCCATGAGAACATCTAATAATCTTGAAAACAAGTCATAGAGTGACTCATTTACATGTCTTTTCATCTCATACAATTTCCTAACATAGAAAATTAAGTCATCCCTTCCCAGTCTTGGTTGATATGAAGTTGATGCTTGCTCATGTTTTGCATCTCATGGGAGTAATGTAGATGTAACATCCATGGGCTCATTTTTTTGACAAACACTTCTAATTCTTGATTTGTTTGGCTCGATAGTATGCATTCTATTAGAGGTATTTATGTTAGTAGTCATAGGTCCTCTCATGATTAAGTATTTCAAATTGCTCTCAATATTCGTAGCCTCTTGGTAGGCTTGTTGTAAGGTGGCAAGCTCTTTATCTCTTAACAAGAATCTCATCTTACTATCGAATGCACCAAGATACACAACCAAACATTCTGCATCATTTGGGCTCATGTGTTCAGATATTTCCCTTATGACCTTTGCAAATCTAAGGTTGAAAGCAGGGATTAATTCTTCCTTGTCCTTGGAAATATCCATGAAATTCTTCCTTGCAACACTTCAATTTATCCTTTCACCAAACTATTCCATGAAGACTGCCTTAAGTTCATGCAACAATGTACAAAAGACATTGGCAAGAAAAAGAACCAATCTCTTGCATCTCCTTTTAGTGATTGAACAAAAAGCTTCATAACCGGGTGAAGCCACAATAGTGGTTTACAATTGAAGTGAGGAAGGAAAACTCACAAAAAATGAATGCATGGGAAAAAACTTGATTTTAGGGGTTTGTACGAACCTATTGGTTCGACCGAACCCATTAGGGGTTTGCTAGAACCTGGGTTCGAGCGAACCCTTTTAATGATTTCCCGCCAAAAAGCCAACAAAACCCCTTATAAAAGGGGGGTTCGAATGAACCCTAGTTTGAGCGAACCTCTAGGGGTTCACTCGAACCCCCTTATTCCTCATCCCCCACTAAGACACAAAAAAACCTTGAATTTTGTCACTTCAGAGCTCGGGTTGAGGATGAAAATGGATGAATCTTCATAAACCCAACTGGAATCAGGTAGTCCTTGGAATGATCTATCCAATGAATATAATTTTAATATGTTTTGGTTTTAATATGTATTTGTTTTTCTAGTTTTATTAAACATAGGTTTTTCATCGAAAATGAAGGTCTTTGTTCTGCACATGTGGAAAATAGCAAATTATCAAAAAAAAAATTGAAAAATATGAGTGCACTAGATATTGAAGTCCTTGGTGCAACAAAAAAAAAAAGAATTTTGATATACACAAAAAAAGTTATGCATTATACAGCACTTATGTCTAATTGTAATTGATTTGACTTCAAAACTTGATTAAAGAAAAATATTCAATCAAAACTGCTAACCAATTGGAAGCACTAGATATCAGAGTTACGAATCTAAATTCAAAAGAATTAGAATTTTATCCTTCATGGAAAAAAAGTTGTGTTATATTGTGTGTCACTTTTTAAAAATGCTATTTTTTGAAAAAAATAGTTTTCGGGAGATGGAAAAAGTACAATTTGATTCCAAAAATTTTGAAAAAAATATTTTTAGAATCTACAGAGAAAATGTGATGAGACTCTAGTTTACATCATCTTCAAATTCTTCACGGTTTAGCCGCTATAGGTGCCCAAATATGAATATTTAGCTAAAAATAATAATTTCAGTGTCCATTTTGGCCAAAAATTGTAAACCACTATTGTGGGATCACCCAACCACATCTTTAGAATCTATCTTGTAATCACCCATCACATCAGAAAATTCTTACACATGTTTACTTGTTGATTCTAACTTTTCACCACTGAATCTTGGTATTTTGTCCCTTACATTAAGTGGTACAATATTGGAGTAACCACAAATACTGTCAAAGCTAATAGCCATGTACCTATCAGTACTAAAACTGCCTTGGTGGGACAATGATTGTTCACCTTGTATGCTTTTTTCCCATATTTACATCAAATAGCATAAATGGCCAACTCACCCTTAGTTCTTGAGAAGGAATTTATAATATAACTTGCAATTATATGATATTACATCAATTCATTTTACAAATATAATCCTAGGCCTTTAATATGTATATTCCCTACAAATGTTGCCTAAGACCTAACAATTTGACATGCTCCTTTTGTCATAATGCGACAATTTCAACTTGTACACAAAAGAATACTAAATTATTACTAATATCCCCTCATTTAATGCTAATTCACTCATTAGGGAATCATTTACATCTTGAGCATGGGAAATTTATCCTGATTTATTGATAATATGCTCTAATTTCTTCAAATTTTATGAAAGTACCTGGTAATTTGCAGTGAGTGATTGTCCTTTGTCTTTAGAATTGCAGATCCGATCAATTGATGTATGCTTTCTCAAGTTCTTTGATTCATAGTCGCCATCTCTTTTTAGAGGACTGAACTTCAAATGAGATAAAGTTTCTTTACAAATTAAACATGCTATGGGCTATCTTCCATAGCAGAGTCACATTTGGATCCTTCAATCTTCACTACACTCAAATTATCTACCAAGTTCAAGAATTTGTCAATATCTAAACAAGACATTCATATTCATTTCACGCTTTGACTCTACATTTTATCTGCATTTGGAGAATGAGAATTTCCCCAGCAGAGTTGTCATTCTATTGGTGTTTTTCCCAGTACACCTAAGGAATCTCTAAAGAGTAGCCAACTCCCATGATCAATACCCTTAAAATGAATGGCCAACTAACAAGATTCAGTCAAAGACTAGAATCTTCTACACTTTAGGCTATGTGGGACCTAGGAGGGTGCTCTTTCTAACACTTCATTTGACTATCTCAATGAATGACATAGCAAATCACAAATCGGTTCCTATGAGGGGTAAACAACATAATTCACTCAAAGGTTAGCTAGTCTTCAATCAAATAACTATCCATTTACCAGGAACAAAGGAAATATCTCACACACATGTCTCATAGTAAGTAAATTTTAAAAGATTTGTATTATAGCCCTAATTCCATGGTCTGATGTATTATTATCTTCAAATGACAAATACCATGATAAATAGTGTAGTGTCTTCATCTATTGGGCAATAGAGTCATGCATCTTACAACTAGTTATATAGAAATTCTTTAAATCTGATAATTGTGGACTATTTTTATAAGGCCTTGCATTATGAAAACTCTTCGTACATAATGCATCACTTCTTACAAAATTCCCAGTAAATCCTCACAAATTCATGACCTCATTTAAGCATTTAATCGATTCATTGAACCAAAGACAAAATAAAGGCATACATTCAAATGAAACATTTGAAGATGAATAAAATATACTTGATATCGTATTCAAAACTTGTGAGATGATTTACAGACAAGAGTATATGAATAATGCATGAAATTTTCTTTGATATCAATAATTTCTATAAAACCATTTAAGATTTACATATGAAAATTTCAAAGACCAAGACGATTCTACTATTCTATTTACTGGTATTTCTCATTTTCTACCCTTTTGTATATTGGACCTAAATACTCAAAAGATTAGAACCCCTGCAAACAAGCCTTTAATTCCTTTTTATAGAGTAAGGGAGTAGACAAGCTTTCGGCTCGAAATGCATACTACATTACAAAATTTCATTTCACTTCAAATTTCATTTGTGTCTCAAAATTCCCCACATGTTGATTATGTTGAAATAGGGAAACCATAATCACAATAGCCATCAAAGAGGGGAAAGTAAAGTGTTGCCAAAATTCCCTTAGCTTCCAAGTAATCGATAAGTCTGTTGTTCATATTTCCATGAGAGCACATAGTCAGCATCCAGCACCCCAAAAATACCAACCACGTAAGTAGAGAAAAAGCAACCACCACCAAAATTATCAAATAGCAAAAAACTTTCACTCCACACACCACCTTTTTCAGCAACCATAAGACTTATTACCACCAGCACATAATCCATGGTACACATGCCCACTTCACATCATCACAAGAGATGGAGAAGAAATCCTGACTCCTTCCTTGTCCTTGTCCCAATTCAGCATAGTACCATCTCGCCTGCTTGGAGTCTTGACAACTAAAGGTGGGATGAACAATACCTCAACTCTAGGGGATGGAGCTCGACCCAAGGTCTCAAGATATTAGTGATAGCCAGAGTCTGTCTTGATTTCAGTTTCAAACGAGTTGTCTGTGACATCAATGGGAGATTTTTGTCATCTGAAAGAACCACAACCATATCAAATTTTTCTATGAATTATGTTGGAGGGTTCAACAAATTCTGTTTCTTTTGCTCTCATTGCCTCTGAGCTCATGGCTAGGCCCTCCAAATGGTGACTACACCTAGTAACAACTAGTGCAGACTTCTCGCTATGAGTATCCTTATGAGTGCCTTGTGTATGCTCTGATTTTTTAGCATGAGACCTCTGCAAATTAAGCCAAGGAGACCTCCGCACTGGAACAAATGAAGTGCTAGACTTATTCATCCTAAAACTTGAATAATTTGCACTCGTAATCTTAGCTTTTGAGCACACACTCGAAAGTGTTGACTACTAATTGTGATGGAAAAAATAGCATCTCTCAACCTGTATTTATTAGACAATGTGATGATAGAAATCATTAATGCTTAATGAAAACACATGCACAAACTCAGCAATTCATTGGCATGTGTATTATCATCATTTAATTCCCAAGTGCATTGAAATTTGCATATCATACTTCATTATTATCGGCCATTAAGTCCCCACACACACAGAGATCAATTTTATCACACTTGCAAAGAGAAAACCATTAATGCTCACTGGTTGTAAAATTAAATGGCTATCATGTGCCTTTTATCAACTTTGAATGTCAGACATTGATCTCTTGATGAGATGGTAGATCAAATAGCTTATACAAGGCTAACTAGGTCTGAATTCCAACAGTGATTTGTTCATTTGTCTTGGCCAATGGCATTGATCCACCTCAGACAAAAACTCATCCATCGGCAAGCTTCCTCTATCTCATGAACTGGGTGGATTAATCCATGTGTTGGAATCTCATTGATCTCGCAGCCTTTAATTAGCATTCACATTTCCTTGTGAGCTAGTGGGGAACAGTGTAGATTGTTCCCAACATTTAATCTTTGTCGTCGGTTCAAAACCATGGGCACTAATCCAAATAGTGGAGAATGGGCCCCACGTCTGTATGACGACACACGTCTTCATCTCGCCATCCTCGCACTACATCACCGACCAGCATTTATTGTCCTTGAGCTGGTGGGGTATGGTCAGGATCACTTCCTAGGATCTCAAATTCTAAACCTACATACATGGAAAGGTTAGCATTAAATAAGGGGCCATTTTTCAGCTAACAATGATTTGACCCTCATAGATACATAACTTAAGCTTAAGTCATTTGGGAAAAAATTTAAAACCCGACTTTAGGAAACAATTAAAGTCGACAACCAACTGGGTGACCGAAACTCTAAAGCAAAGGGATCGGTGGTCAAACACACATGATGGCTCAAGTAATGACTTAAAGAATTGTAAACCAATAGGGCAATTCAATGAGACTTTAGAAGAATAGAGGGCTTTCAAAGGAAAAACCCTATCCAAACCATGGGAATAAGGGTTTAATGTGCAAACAAAAATCCATGGGATTCTCAGAAATTGCAAATTTTTTAAGGCTCAATCAAACATAATGAATGTGTGAATTCACACAAAAGAATTAAAATGAATGCAGTTTTAAATATACCACGAGACGTAAGGATTCATAGGGAAATGAGATTCACAGGGAAGTAAGGGGGACAACACCACTAGGTAAGAAAAAAAGGAGGCTTAAAGAAATAATAAATAAGCTCACACTATATGTAGAATGTAATTGGTAGTGGTAGAAGGAAATTGCAGAGTAGATGAAGAGGTAGTCAACAAGGAGGAAGAAAGGAGCATAAATTAATAAAAACTTCTATTTAAATTAAATAAGAAAATAGTGCAGGAAGAGAGAATTGAACAGAGGAATGTTGTTGATAAATTTTGAAATGTCATGGTGTTATTTGGTTTCAACTTGTTGATGTACAAATTCATTTGAATAAAATAAGAATCATGTTGCAATATTTATTTGGGTGTTGTTTAAATTTTTGGGTAGAGTGTTGCCTCTATGTATTGTGTGATTTTGTGAGTGGAAGTGTATGTGTTTGGACAAGAGGGATTTTTTTTCTATGTCAGTATCCAAATTTGAATTTATTGTGGATAAGAAATTTTGGGGAGGGGAGACTTGTCATGTTCCCTATCTGGAGAATTAATTTGCTAATATTATTAGTCCATTCCTTCTTTCCATGAAATAATATATTTAATTAAGGAATATATTTTATTTACTATTTTGATTGTGTTTCCAGAAATTATGGACTTGATATTTATTAAACAAAATTAAATAACTAATGTGGTTATTTATTGGCACATGAAAGAATTGTGTATTTTGGTTGAGGTACTTATTTAACTACCAAAAGATATTTAGATGTTTTATATGATAACTTTGATGGTAATCTATGATAGGTCCAAAGATCTAGGTTGTACATACAACCAACAAGTGTAAGTTATAGGTCATTTTTGGCATACAAGGTGAAGTGGGAATTTCAAATATATTTTTAATTAATATTTTCCCTACAAAAAAGGGTGTTGGGATTGTGAGCATCCAAATTTTCCAAGAATAGGATAAATATGTGGGTTGCAATTATTTCAGGTTTCATTTATTTATTTTATCACTTCAACTTTATAGATGAGCTAAAGCTCTTACATTACCTTATTTGGACGAAAAACCACTTGAGGTTCCAAGGATACTATAGATGAAAATATATTGGTTTCCTAGAGGAAATTTTCAAATATGAAACTTATTAGTAAAATTTTAGTCAAGATATTATAGTCACATTATACAACTTATAAAAAAACTCAACAAAGTAAAGGTGCGTGATCAAGGATTATTTGATAACATTTGTAAACCTCTTTCTAATTTTTTCCAATGCCAAATCATATAACAAGTGTTCAAGGTTTTCATTTTTTTAGTTAAATATTGTTTTCCTTTTTTTATAAATTTTAATATTTAAAATGTGTTTTCTTATTTCTTATTTATTATTATCTCCTTTAAACCCTAAACTAAAACCTAGTTTAGATCAAAAAATGTTGAAATATAATCGTATATTACCTAAATCTCTTCCAATACTTCTGAAAAACCCTTGACAAAGCCAAGAGGATTCATTGGGACTTGTAGAACAAATCAAAAAATTGAATTAAAAAATTAGTATTAATGTTGAAGGTATCTATAGAAAACCCCTACCATGCATCGCTTGCTTCATAATTGGAAGTAATGATGATGCAATTTGACTCAATGAAGAGTCAAATCCATCAATAAAAAATTCATATAAATTCATGTCACTAATATTATGTGACAAAGTTACTCTATAATGAAGTGAAAAAAAAAATAACTGTGTGCATGAAATTCGTGTTCTAAACAAATGATTTAAGCAATAAAAACCAAAAAAAAACAAGATCAAGCGAGCACTCTAGATTAGGATAAGAAATATAAAAATGTATAAAATTGAAACAAACTGAAGTATGCTAGACTCCTCATTGTGTAGTGTAGGAGCTAAAGATTAGCTCAATATCCAAGACCGCCTAAAAATAATGAAAACCTTCCACAAGAGAGTATGCAAGAAATGATCTTGCTTGATCTATGTTAGGATCTGTGACAATTGCATGTGTTTGCTTAACATTTACAATGCTTGATTTAAAATTCTTAAAACGTAATAACGTAATTGAAATGCTTAAATGAATAACGTAATAATAAGGTGATTAACAGAATAGAAGAGTAATAGAAGAAAGAAGACAAAACATAGTTGATAATGGAGTTCGCTAATATGGCTACGTCTTTGGGCTCCTCTCCAATAGAGTAATCAATCCTTGATTATGCTACAAAATAGATTGCAAGGCTTCAACTAGTGAGTTACAAGTTCACCTCCTCCCAATGCAGCAGCATGATGCTCCTCCATTGCACAGAAATGAACACTCATTCTTTAGAAGCATTCTCTCAATAATCACCAAGTCTACTTGCCAAAACTCCTAAACTCCCCCCTTTTTATACATAAAATTTACTCAATATGGCCATTAACCATATGATTTACAAAAATCTTACATATCTCCTTTTACAAGTAAAAATATTAAACAATCCCCCCTATTTACATTGGTAAATCTTCATAATCCCCTTAAAATCCTAAAAATCCTTTATAAACCTTTTAATATTCTTACAATAATATTTTAATATCCTTTTAATTCATTTTAAGCCCTTCGTAATTTTATTTTATTAGGCTATACAAAATTCATAAATCCTTGGGGACTAAATTATTTTTAACTTTAGAGGGTTGATATTTTAAATTTGGGGGTAATTGGTCTCTGAATATTCTTTAAAATAAACAGTGCCCCTATGTGTGTTTAGTGGCACATGATGGCTCAACGGTGGAGAGGCTCTTTGGGAGTGGGGAGTTAAGGTGTTCAACCCCCTCCCCATCTATTTTTAACACACAATTTTTGAAATTAAGTCAACAAAACAAACCGCCACCAGTTGTAGATTAAACTAAATCAAAAGGCTAAAAAGTGGAGGACTTAGTTTGTGTAAGAGAGGGGGACCACCATGTGCAAGACCCCAGGTCACGGATGGCCAAGATGTGAGAGGCTTCCCTAACTTACCTCAGCTAAGTACAGTGTTAGGAAATGCTAGGTGAGAGTAACAAGGACCATGAGGCCTCTCAATCACTCTCCATACCTGAAATGAAAGAAGGGGCTAGGCGAGCCAATTTTTTAGGTCCAACACTATGCCTCAAGAAGCTCTTTTTCTGAGGATGAAAGTGCGGTCTCTAAATGACAGCACAGCGCGCTAGCATCTTTAAAGTGCACTAGCGTTTGTACAGCCAGACAACAGTGAAGGCGAGGTCAAACCAAGAAAAACTAGCTAACGGCCTAGCTAATTAACTAAAGGGCCAGAATGATGTGACTAAGTAAATGAAATATTCTCTAATATTGTAAAGCAAGAATGCAAGGGTGAAGAGAGTAAGAAGGATCTCACTAAGGAATTCATTCACCAGCTAACTCCTCAAAGAGTATGTACTCCTACACACAAAAGGAGAGGAAAAATGTTAGGTGGTTGTATAGGGGCCTATTTTAGTCAGACCTCTGTTTAGGTGTTTCCACCTCCACAGAAAGCGAAGAGAACAAGATGAAGAGAAAAATGTTGTAAAGAGCACTAAAGTACTACAAAATAGTAAAGTTCTAACTCAACCAAGTGATAGAGGAGAGGAGAGGGAAGCTTACCACCTCCACCAAGAGCACTCACGACTTCTTGGGGGAGAATATAAGAGTACTCAATCCTCTGTTGCAATGGTGTGGTCCCAAACTTGCTCTACTGAAGTGATGGGGTGTTGTTTTGCATGCAATGAGGTGCAAGAATGTTGCTTGAATGCTTGAAGTGGATGTAAAAGAGTGTGTTGAAGCTTGTGGGGTGAGTGTAGAAGATCAGAAGAAGTTAGAATGCATGTTGAAGGGATGAATTTGAAGAAGGAATGAAAGAAACGGCCATATCCAGGTTGGTCGGCCAAAGGGGGTGTTACAACTTGACTCCCAATGAGAATTGTAATGCCCCTACAGGTTCATTCATAGGAATCTACCACGGACATAAGCGTGTCACTTGAATTTTGGTGCATTGTGCAGGCATCCTTGACAAAAATTCCTCCATCGAAGCTCAAAATAGGTGCCAAGTGGGATGCAAGCAGCAGGCTTAGGTGGAATTAAGCCTCCAAACTTGGTTTTCTAAGGTGGATAAAGGAAAAAAGGGGATTTGCACATGGGGTGAAAAATTTCTCCTATACATTTTTCCCCCACTTTAACAAGCACAAATACTGATGAGTGCTCGGTAAAGTAAATCAAGAAAGAGTATGATAAAAATGTATATCTAAACCGTCGAGGAAACAAACCACAATCTAGCAAACCTAAAGGTGCAGGAAAGTGAAGGACTCCATAACCACTCAAAACTATGAAGTTAGAAAAAGAAATCATCTTGCAAGCTCGCGAACCTGCAAGGAGGCAACCCCCAAGATCTCTCACATGAAGGAAGCCCCATTAAGTAAGCACCTCATAGGCCTACAAACCTACAAGGAAGGTATCCCCCAAAAACTCTAGCATGGAGGAATACCAAAGGAAGTGGACTCCGCAGAGTCAAGTAGCAACCAAGTAGGCAAGTAAGCAGATAGTCGCATAGACCATCGATGATTTGGAAGTCTTTCAAAGGGATCCCTCAGGAATCCTTCAAAAGGAGAGGGGTTCAACTCAAGGGACACACTGTTTGAAAGGTGAGGTCAATTTAGGCTTCCCCCAAGATAGATGTGAAGATATGAGATGGGTCTAGTTAGGCTTCCCCCAAGCTAGATGTGAAAGAATCCATTTGAGATAATGAATTTCAAAGGGGATCCCTCGGGAACCCATCGTGAAGAAAGGGGGTCCACTCAAGGGACACACAACTCAAAAGCAGATGTTCCTTTTCTCAGAGCAATCCATCATCAAGGGATCCTTTCAAAAAATGTTCACTTCATCAAAGAATTTGAAAGGAAGGGTATGCCCCCACACGAGGGGAAGATTAAAGTTGTTCCCACTTCATAGGAAGGTTTTCAAGTCCTTTCTTTATGAACCCGTGATGAAGGAAACACATTCTGTTAGAACTTTCCAAGTTGAGAATGTGACTCTAAAGAAAAAATTTGTGAAGACTTTCAAGAAAAGATTCGTTGGTAACGAATACATTTTCTGAAAATTGAGACATTTAAAGAAAGGTGTTGTCACACATGAAAGGGACAACTCAAGAAAAGAAGAGAGAAAAAGATAAAGCAAAAGAGGGAAAACGCAAATAAAGGGCATAGGGGTAGCCTAATATTTCAGGGTCAGAACTACTCATAAATATATATATGTATATGTATGTATAGTAATAGTATATAAATGAACTATCATAAACCCCCTACTATATCAGGCCATGTGAAGAATGCACAAGAAGACAAAGTAGAAATAAAAAATTGGGTCAACATGGAAGGGAAGCCTAAATGCTCCCAATGCTTTGCATCATCCCTAATTTATCAAAAGTTAAGCACAAACATGGAATAATGATGACACAAATAGAAGAAGGTTTACGACACAAAAACCATGCCTGCATCCAAGCACCAACAAGGGTGACGAGGGTCATCTAGGCACACATAGCATGAGTACGGGGGAACACATCACAAAACACACACACACAAGATCAAGAAAGGGCCTCCTCCTAACATTGACCAACCAAGAAGTATTTTGCTTTCCAATCTAAATCCTCATAAGGGGAAGGAGGATGAGCCTGCAATGGTGGGATGTTAAGAGGAGGAGCATCCGGCCCTCCAGCAACAAGGGCTAAGGAAGAATCCTTCACAAGGTATTCTTCACTAAGCTCTTATGAAGCTAAGGTCAGCAATTTTGCGAAGGTTGCTGACAAGGTCAAGACTTCATCCATGGAATTAAACCTGCAACCCATAGAAGCACCATGTCTAGCTTCGTAAAATGGGATGGGCTATGCCTAAGGTTCATCGCTAAGATCGTTGAATGACTCGGGAGTGGTGAAAAACTCAGGGGAAGCTAATACTAGTTCCATCACCAAGATAGAACAAGTCAATGCAGGGTCACCTTGCGAGGAAGGCAGACTCCTCTTACGTCCTTTGTTGTTGGAAGGACCACCCTTTGCCTCTTGTTTTGTTAGAGGAGATGAACTCCCCATGGACAAGGATAGAGGCATGGAGGAAGAGGAGGAAAGAACTGTAGTGGATACAACAGAGGTATTAACCATATCCACCGGCTTCGGGAAAGGCTGGATATCCGAAATGGACATCAACAAAGGCGACTCCACTGAGGGAGTCATGAACACTTGTACCCGTTTAGGCTTAGGTGCATTCATACTCACAATAGAATTCAGGAGCAGTACGGGACTAGACTAAAGGGAGGTAGAAGGAAGGGAGGAAGAAGATGATGCAAGAGGCCCTAAAGCAAGGGTGGTCATTTCTTCCTCCTTCCTTTGCGAGGAAGCCTGGTCATCCAAGAGAGCCTTTCTCTGTCACTTGCGCTCACATGTAAGGTAGTTTCTAAGACTCTTGGAGTTAGGGTATGGATTTTTTGAAGGAACAAAAGGTTCCTACTCAACCATAGGAATGTCCACATTGGCCATTTCCAATGGAGGGATAGGTTCTTGCACAGGAGCAGGAGGAACAAGCTGAGGAGCGACAAGAGTCGACTCAAGAGCCTTGGTGGTGGGTCTCTTTCCATTCACTACCTTAGGAGCAAGAGCAGTAGGTGGTCATGGGTAAAATTCTCTATGAGAACCTTTCTTTCTACCATATAAGTAGTACCACATTCTGGGGTATTCATTAGGGAGGTCCACGATCCTAAGCTTGGGCCTACGCCAAGGAGGAATCATTGGACTCAGTGGGTAGCTGCTAGGCTGGTTCATCCAATACTCTTCCCAAGAGGGGGGAGAGGATGAGGCAGTTTGGGAAGAGGTAGCCTTCTCTTTACCTTTATAGGAAGGAGAGGGAGCCGACATGGACTTTTCCTTCCCTTTCAGGGAAGGGAGAGTAGTCAATGTGGTCTTATCCTTCTCTTCTTCGGAAGATGAGGCAATCGATTGTTCTATCATGGGAAGGGTCAACTTTGGCTCCCCTTTACCCCCAGTTTTATACTTTACATAATTTTTGTAAAGTAGGTTTGTTCTCAAAGGAAGCAGACTGACCAGGGAAGGCTAAAAGTGATCCAATAAATATCCACCACGGGATACCAAGGGCTGGTATCCAGTGTCATGCACCATGTGCATGACACCTTCATGTGATAAATTTAGACATTTGTGAATAACAGAGGTGATTCCATTCATGGAGGCAAGCCAGGGTATGCTTAGCTTTAGCTGGAATAGATCCAACTCTGGGATAACATCAAAAACTATGTCGACATCCCTAGGTCCAACCAGGATGGAAAAAGTGATCGAGTCGTAAGGTTTAAGAAACATACCATCATGTGTGCGGATGGTAGATTTTGTCTCTTCACATTTTTCCTTTTGTAATGAGTTTAATACTAATGTTTCCTTAGTGATAACATTCAAATGGCTCACAGGGTCTATCAAGATTCATGTCACAATGTTAACATTGACACAAGCGGGAATGTAGAGAGGAAAGGGTTTGTTTTTTAAGGTTAAATCCTATTGTAGACATGCAAAATTAACATTCTGCATTTGATTAGGTTCATTCGTTTAGATTTCACATTAGGACCATTCATCAATTAATCAGGTGCACTTTCATCCATTCATTAGGTAATTTCATCTCCTAGGATCATTTACTTAAAATCAAATAAACATTATCATCAACCTTTTAATAAATCAAACATCCATTTAAATGAAATCCAATCTATATTTCATCATTTTCTAATTTAAATAAATCAAATATCAAAGTCCTAAAAGTCAACTCACCTAATCATCATTAAACTAACATAATCATCATTTATTTAATCTAACCATGATTAAATACTAATCTCACCCACTTGCATTCTCTAGATATCTCCACTTGCACAAACAAATCAATTTTATTGACTTATTAAAAACCTCATTTTCCCTCAACATGACAAGTTGATTTGTCCCTCCAACATTGCATTTATTGTTGTTTTTCTTGTCCCCCTCTCAAAATTTATTGCAAAAATTGAATTCAAATTTTTCCTCTCATGGGCACTCTTCCCAAATCTTGCACAACCATTGGCCTATCACCACTTGACAAATGGCCTCCTCTCATTGGTGGATCTTTAGTCCCACATTCACCCTCTTGGCCAATCTCTCATCAATAAAATCTATAAAAGAAGGCCTTCATTCTCATTCATGGATCCACAACTTTTATGCAAGGCTACTCTCTTCATTTGAGAACTCATCTTGCTCATCATTTCCATTGCATTTACATCATCTTGAGCTTTGATCAAGGATTGGGAAAGGGTCACTAGCACATGTGACACCAATCCACTATGGAATAGGTAACTTGTGGTTGATTTCATAATTTTTTTAGTTTCTTTCATCCTTTGTTGCATTTTTGAAACATTTGCAAGGTATTTCATAGAGGCATTTTGATAGATTTGTGAAATACTAACCCCTATATGAAGTTTAGTGTTTGCAGATTTTAGTGGATGCCTACATTTGGCGCTAGAAGGAGGGCTTGATATGCTCCTAACGTTCCTAAATTTTATTGATGTTTTGTGGTTTCTAAATATCATTGTCAACTTCTCTATAGAATTCCTGTTTTGGACTGCCCATGAATGTTGGAGTATTTGCCAACTGATCTTTTTGTTTCTTGATTACGAGAAAATAGCTTGAAAAATCCATCATATTTGTCTTTGATAATTTTTATAGCAGCAGATAGAGTTGTTACCTTTCCCAAATTTTAAATTACATCAAACATCTAACAAAGTTGCTCCATGTTTTATGTTTTTCTTGGATATCCTGTTTCGAGCTGCTTTGGTTTTGAACATTTCACGTACATGTCTATCAAAGCATTTCCAACAATAATATCTGACTAAGTTTCTCCAGGTTTTATGTTTTTCATGGTTTTCCATTGGGTGCAGGTAGAAAGCATGTTGAGAATGGTCAAGCAATCATTGTACTCCCATAAGATATTGTGGGAAAAGCAACTTTAGACCAAATAGGGTCATGATGCAATGGGCAGCAGCAACATCTCCATGGCCTAATTCCATATAGATTTCATTAAGGCAAGGATTCGATCACTGGGGATAAGTGCTTGAGTTTACTGGACACCCTCGTCTGTAAGCATGGCATGGACAGTGTCCTTTCCAATCTTACCAAAATGAATGTGTACTCATAGCTTCACATGCAATCTATATTTGGCTCAGGTGTTGTGACCTCTCTAATAAATGCCCACACAGCAGGCCATACGCAAACCATATATCTTATTAAGTGCATGTTCTACCATCCCTCCATTTATAGTCAAATAATTAATAGGAAACGACATGAGCTAGAGATGTTATAGTTATCTATGATTCAACTCCACGCCCATAGAGTCTGCACACCTGAACATAGCCCATTGTGCCTGCTCTCTGTTGTTAATACACTTTTTTTTTTCAACACACACAATATGTTCATTTATGTCCATTCAAGTCAGTTCAACACATTGAGTCGTTTGGTCTTCATTAATTTATTTTCCTGCTAAATTCAGTTTTGCACCTGCTAGTTACATCGCTTTAATGAGCTTTCTTTTTTGCATTTGGTCGCTAGCTAGAAAGTCTCCCTGTAAAAATTTTGGTCGCTGCTTTTAAATAACTGCATTTTATGAAAGTCTTCATTTATGGTCGCTGGAGCTTGCCAAATATTGCGTTTCTTGGTTGAAAATATTTTTAAATAACTATATTTTATGAATGTCTCATTTCTTCCAAGTGCATTTATCTCTCCAACTGCGTCAGCTACAATTCTAGATCCATGTATATAGCAACCAAGGCATTCCATGAGATGACATTTCTTTGGTGAATTTTCTTGTAGGCCTACCAAATGATATTATAATACGCAAGTTAAGGGAAATGCCTTGATCTAAGTCATGATTCAGCGCTCAAAAATGAAGGATACGTACTGTCAAGTGTTCTTAGTTTATTGTGAAAATCATTATTGAAGAGTGCATTTAGAAGAAAACCTTTCTTGATATTTGTTTTCTTGGGAGAATGTGTTTGAATCAAGAAGGTAAGATGGGATCGATAGACTGATATCATTGATGACTGGTATTTGGAAAACCCAACCGTGATTTCAATTTGCCTCTCCTCATCTGGTTTTGTATTTATTTCTTTCTGTAGTACAGTTTTTTGCAATGTTGTACAGAATCATAGTCAATTAAAAATGCCATCATGTTCAAATTGACGCATTTAGGTAGTTACTATGCAATATTCAGATTGTGTCCTCAATAAAATTAGTGCATTGAAACAAGCAAGAATTTGGTTGGTCCTTCAAACAGTTCATACGCCTTTTTGAATCTGGTTGGTCAGCATTTTATTCACCTAAAATGACGGTCTGTTCAAGAAGTACTGCCTAGATGTCATGTTCTTTATTTTCTCAACTCTGTGATGCCCTTTTGACAGATTCATCTTAATGGCATGCAACAAAAGTAGCTAGTTATAATCATCGCTCGGTGGTTGGTGAAGATATGGCTCATATTGCATGTTGCAAAGGAAGTAAGTGCGGATGTATTAATGACTGTATTTGTTGTTGAAGCTACAGTGTCGTTGTCCCAAGATTTGGCACGTTGGCGGGCGAGGAAAATAGATTACTTAGTCTTGATCTATTTCCTTGTTATTCTATCCACTTGAGCCACTGAGCCATCAATGCAAGGACTATTATGGCTATTTTCTTTTTATCAACAGGAGACAGAATATCTTGTGATATCAACTATGATCATCGTACATGTTTCATTGAAGATTTTATCGCTGTCTATATAACACCTTTTTATCTATTTATTATGTTCCTTTTCTTATTTTCAAATACATTTACACTATAAGAATTTGTTTCTTTATTTGAACTTTGACAAAGTAAAGAAAATCAGAATTTAAGTTCTTGGTGTGTTCCTTGATTACTTTTTTGCTAACGTAAGGATGTTGGGAACATAAGATTTTGAAATTAATTGATCTTCTATGACTTTTATATACCAAATATGGAAATTCAACTCTTGTTTGTAAATCTTCTATGATTTTTACCAAATATGCCTAACTCTTGTTTGTAACTCTTTTATAGGTACAAAAGAAAACAAAGGCACAAGGAAAGCGAAAAATCAACAAAGGCAAACGTGAAAACAAAGGAAAGCAAGGAGAAGGCTAGCAAAGGAAAACGAACTTGGAGGAGGATTTTTTTTTTTGAAAACTCAAAGTGTTTTTAAATGCTTTAAGTGTTTATTCAACGCTTCTTCAAGAAATTGTTTATCTTTTCGTTTTTAGGATACTAATTTTTGTTTGGGTTTAAAAAGAACACTTTTTTTTCTTACAAAAACTAAAACAAACTTTAGGATCACAACTTACTAGATTTCGTTTGAGGTTAACAAATTGAACTTTCAAAACTCACACTTCATCTTGGTGCTTAAAACGAACTCACAATTGCTTTGGAAGGATAAAATGAATGTGTGTTTGCTTTGTTTTTTGGTTACTTAAACTAAAGTCATTGAAAAGGACGTATGCGCTTCTCTCGTGCTTCCAAGCGATCTTGAGAATCAAAAGGCCTTTTTGGTATTTTGCGTAAGATAAAGTGATCACCTCCACACTTCGATTTGGGCTTAAAATTGAACAATATCTTGTGCGAGTGTAAGTAGGGGCATTTTCACGTATATTCTTTTTCTTTGTGCCGTCAAAGATTGATCAAGTTACGGATTGTGTTTTTGCTTGCTTTTGTTTATCTTAGAGGGCCTTCCTTGGGGAAAAAGTACTCACCCAAGGGAATGACTCAACCAGTAACACTCTAAAGCCAAGAGTATTTATAGCTGGGATATAAATGTGGGTATTGGTTAAACGCCATTATCACCTGGTTGGCTCCGACAAGATGGATCTGAAAGGGGACTCTTGCCGTATGGGTCAATCTCCATGAACAGAAAGCCCTTACTAGAACCCATGTAATAGAATTTTCCAAAATCCTTGATCTATTTTTTGGTGCCAGAACGGTCATTCTGAAGCTGCACCACACTTTTACGGTCTTTAGTAGAAATGGAAAACATGCCATGGGAGTTTCATGGGTGTTGATGCTTGGCTGCCCTATATAAGTGAGTGACGTGGAGGGGAGCCAGTGGGGTCAAGCATCTAACCATTTGCTAAAGATAAGTGTAGTTGGACTTGTCCAAGTGGGGATTCAACAAATATTGTCTTAGACATCCATAGGGCTTGTACTTGTTCTTCATTTGAAAACACAGTGTTGTATTCGAAAACATTTTGCAAACAAACATTCAACATGATTCTCAAAATTTCAAACCCTTTTGAAGACAAATATCATTGACTCAATCCATATGTTATTGCTTTCCCTTGGGAGTCACGTCCTTAGAGGTTCCTAAGCATTGGATTATACCTCAATTTGTCTTCTTGAGTAAACAATAGGAAAACCCTTGCCTTAAGTTCATTGAATTTCCACATAAAATATCTTGTGAGGTTTAAATAAATTAAGACATTGGACATCTTAGTTTGAAACTTTAATCAAAGAGAGTGTTTTTGGTAAAATAAAGCCATTAAGCAAAGCTAAGCAAAATGAAATTTCATGTGTGATTGGAAACTCACAAAATCCCAAAGCAAAAAAATCATTGAAAATCCAAAAATGAAAGTTCAAATGAAATCAATCCTTGGTTACAAAGGTCTTTAGGAAGTATTTGCATGCTCTTCAATACCTAGATCTAGGCAAACAAAGTGGTCTTTTTAGGTTCATCTAGGGATCAAAACATATCAAAACTTTTCATCCATCCTCCAAAACAACATCATCTCATAAATCATCTTTTGAAAAAACCTTGAAATCATCCTTAAAGTGCTAGGCTTTATGAAAAAATCAAGCAAACACCAAAATCATTGAGACCGAGTCCTTGAAAACATTTATCAAAACACCTTTGGCTAGGCATGTGTAGATGCATCCTTTTGCATATACTTAGTCAAAGTTATCAAAAGTCATCTTGTCTAGCTTAGTGTATGTAGATGAATCCTTCTCCATATACGTAGTGAAACAAGCATCTTGTTTGGGTAGGTGTGGGTAGATGCATCCTTCTCCTCACACATATCCAAATCATCATCCTTTGAACACAACTATCCTTTAGATCATTATTAAACATCTTAGGGTCTTTTTGTTCAAAATCAAAATCAAAATCAAAATCAAGATCAAGGACAAAATCTCAAAATCCAAAAATCAAACCAATCAAAAATCCAAAGCCTAGTATTTCATTCAAGATTTATCAAAATCCAAAAACATCCATAACATCCTTAAACATCATCATCATATCATCATCACTTTTGATCCTAAAAAGCATCCTAAAAACTTTCACTTTGGGACATAAAATAGAGATTAATCCAAAGAATCAAGAGATCCATCTCCCATATTCTCGAAGATTGATCCCCATTTTATGGTTCTAACTAGATCTCAATACAAGAAGAGTATGGAAGCCAACAAAGAAACACCTACTTCAAGTGATCTTAGCCAAACCACTCCTGAAATGAACCCCATTGGGGATGGAAATCTCACAATTAGTCTTCCAACATCATCGCAAAACCCACAAGAAGAAAACCAAGGAGAGGACCTCACTTTTGGAATGTCTCGCGAAGAAATGATGGAAATGCTCCAAAATCTGGACAACCATAGAATCATCAACATCATGATGAGACTTAGCCCTTCATTGTACATGCTTGAACTAGCAAAACAAGGGGCCAAGTTGCCTTCAGATTTTGATGTGAGCACTATAGTAGAGACATCTTTTCCACCAATCTCATCCACCATCCCCATTTCATCTACACCCCTATCTCAAAACATCACACAAAACATCCCGCAACTCACAACAACATTTACCCCAACTCAACCTAGCGTTAACAAGGGAAACACATTCGTCAATGCACTTCAATCACATCCCCTTGTGAATAACCAAAATTTGGACGCAAACACCACAGTGGAACAAAAAATCCTCCATAATCCATTACATCAAAATGTTCCTCTCACTTTATATTATGACCCATCATCAACATCTTTCCACGGAGCACCACAAACACCTCTTCTCACAAATTCACAAGAAGAGGGGGATATGTTCGCACCAGGGGGCATATTTGATACCACAACACTTTCGCAAGGATTCACCCCCCTCACATTTCCACCTATCCCACCACTACCATTATCATCCACACCACTCCTTGGTTTGGGGTTCCCTCCTCTACCAAGTATCAATCAAACCACTATCCCGACCATCAATCAAAGCATCACACCAAACGCTCAAAATTTATCGTTGATATTGCAACAACAAACGATAAATACGCAAGCAATGGCGACATCATCAAACACCCCCACATCATCACAAAGCTTGGTCTCACAAGGACCAATCACATCAATACCATTATCCAACACACAAAATATCAACACAACATCATCATTCACCACCACCACGAACGCCATTCCAAATCCACCACAACCAACGTTCACCATATCAAACCAATATAACGCGGCATTGCAAGCTACTTTCCAAAGGGGATACCAACAAGTGCAAAAAAAAAGCCGTGCAACAAGCTGCTCAAGCTGCACAAGCTACCAAAGTTGCACAAGCCGCATTACAAGTGCAACAAGCACAAAAATCCCAAGCTTTATTGCAACAGCAACAACAACAAGCCGCCCAAGCCGCACAAGCATTACAAGCACAAAGGGTCGCTCAAGCACAACTTTTATTACAGTAACAAGCAGCACAAGCGCAAGCTCAAGCACAACAAGGGCAAGCTCAAGCACAACTTCTTGCACAAGCAGTGCAAATGCAAGCATATCAGCAAGCACTAAATCAATACCAAGAGCAGCAAGAAGCAACAGAATTGGCTGCCCAACAACAAGCGTTGTGGGAACAACAAGTAGAACAACAAGCATTGTTAGAACAGTAACAAGCGCAGCAGCAAGCACAGCAACAAGCATTGTTAGAACAGCAACAAGTGTAGCAGCAAGCACAACAACAAGCATTGTTGGAACAACAGCAAGCGCAACAACAAGCACAAATCCTAGCACAATAGCAACAAGAGCAACAACAAGCATTGTTCATCCAAAAGCAAGTAGAAGCCTACTTCGCCTGCCACAACATACCGATACCATCAAACAATGCACCGACCAATCCATCAATCTAAACCACGATTGCAACATCTCAAAACACATTCATCCCACCCCTTGATCTGCAAAGCAATGTAATGACACAACTCACGTTGTTATCACAACAAGTGCTCGACCTTCAATCAGGGCGACCAACCAAAACGCAGAGCAACTTGTGTCCCTATCCATTTGATAGGAGCCTAGACATGAAACCATTCCCTAAGGGATTTGAGATCCCTAAATTTGGAAAATATCGAGGGATGGGAAACCCTGAAGATCACATCAGGGAATTCCAGGTTCATTGTATGGAGGTTGCATATGATGATACTTATCTGATGCAGCTATTCCCTAGGAGCTTGGCAGGCAACGCTATAGAATGGTTCTCTCACTTACCCTCAGGCATTAGAACATTCCAGGAAATCAGAGATGAATTCATTAGAAACTATGCATGTAACATTACAATGGATGTTAGTCTCGAAGAACTATACACTCTAAAATAAGGAAAAAATGAATCTTTTGCTTCATTTCTTCAACGATGGCGATCCAAGGCCAATCGGAGCAAGTGGACCATGCTAGAAGAACAGCAAGTCTGCACAATCATCACCAACATTGAAAGCCACTTGTCATTTCATCTTAAGGTTCAGGGAATCACAACCTATGATCAACTGATCTCCAAGGCGCTTAACATCGAAAGAGCCCTTGCGACCCAACCTACTAAATCAACGTCATATCACGAACCGCAAAACAACTGCCCGTCATCTAATTACAATGATAAACCTCATACATGGGTGAGAAACAAGAACATCACTAATGATGGCGTTGTTGATTCCAAGATGGTCATCAGTGGTCGACGACAAAATACACCCGCACCACAAATCCAACCACAATGACAAAACACTCATCACACAACATACCAACCCAATAATCCCACCATCAATAACCTCGATGATCAAAGAGGACCACCCCAGCGCAAAACATATCCCAAACAAAAATACACTACTTTGGGGAAACCACTTGAGGGTAATTGATGAAAAACTCATCCAAGCTCCTACATTTGAGAATTATCAAGAACCTAATGTCAAACCTCCTTGGTACAATGAAAATCAACTATGTGAGTTCCACAAAATCAAAGGCCACACCACAAAAAATTGTATGAGACTCAAGAACATCATCCAAGATCTCATCGACAAAAGAATCATAAATGTGGAATCACCTACTGGGAATCAGGATCTTAAAATCTACACGAATCTAATGTCGAATCATGGCAACAAAGGGAATAACAAGGATAAAGGAAAAGGCAGTGTAAATCATTTATTTAAAACAGTCATTGCCTCCCTAAATGAAGACTACATGGTCATCACCATCAAGGGCGCTCATGCCGAAGACTGTGGAGTCACCACAAGAGGCAAAAAAGTCACCATTTCAGGATCATCCCAACCAAATAGAGTCCCTACATCAAGAGTCGTTCTATATAGCTACAATGTTGTAGACCAACTCAAAAGAATTCCAGCACACATCTCCATCATGGAGTGGTTAAAAATCTCATTAGCACATAAAAAGATCCTTGAGGAAGCATTAGCCTCATCCACTATCCCCGCAGACCTCGATGCGGAACAATTCCAAGCTATGGTCGGAAACAACATAACACCTAATCTCCTTACGTTTTCTGACCAATATTTTCCCACCCAACCACCTCACAATTGTGCACTTCACTTGGACGTCATTGTGAACAAGAGAAAAATCAAAAGGGTCCTGGTGGATGGAGGTGCAGGTTTGAACATCTGTTCTCTTAGCCTCATCAAAAAATTGAAAATATCAGAGGATACCATTGACAAAGGTAAAGGAATCACAATCAGAGCATATGATGACCAAGAAAGAGTGTCTTAGGGCATGATTAAACTCCCTATTCAAGTAGGGCCAATGCTCATGGAAACCACCTGTCAGGTCCTAGACCTCGACTTGCCATACAACATCCTCCTAGGACGCCCATGGATCCATGCAATGAAAGTCGTAGCATCAACCTTCCACCAATGTGTGAAATTTACACATAATGGACAAGAGGTTACCATTCACGGCGATCCCGAACCGTTTTCATATTGCAAAAATCTTGAGGCCAAATATTACAAAATTCCCCAAGTGCCAAAGAATGATGAAGGCCCATCCACATCATACATCGATCCTGCCACTCTCACGTCCACTTCTATGACAGAGACACCCGCCATTCCCACCATATCCGATATCAAGCTCATCATCCAGGAGGATGGTTGTGGAAGTTATAGGCTCCCTAACAATGCTTTTGTGATAGGAGAGTTACCACAATCTCCAAGATCACAAGGACGCCCACAAGAAAATCAAGCTCCCACATCACAAACCTATCCTCAAAATTATCCTGAATTCACAAGATGGGGAGACCTTGGCCATGAGGTAATTGAAGTAGATCCATCAAACATGTTATATCAAGATGAGAGACCAACAGCTAATCTACCAATGGATGAAAGAAGCAAAGGCTTACACATGATGCTTGCAATGGGCTATGACCGAGATCAAAGACTGGGACAAAATGACAATGGGCTCATAATACCTATCATGTCAGAGACGCGACCCATAACAAATCTTGGTCTTGGATGTGCCACTCCGAGAATAACCATACGTGGCCGAAGTCCTCCGATTAGAACGGTTAACATCTCTCCTCAGCTAGTCATAGTACAACTACACTCACCAATAGTCACAGGTAGAGACGCACATAATTTTATAACTGAGCCCTATATTAGTAGCAATGACGAAGATACCTTATCCAATCTACCTAGGCTATTCGAAGATACCACCCTGTGTATGATTAGTACCATATCCTTTGAACCAGATAGTCAAAATCATGAGATCCACTTAGTCTACCCCCAACTGATCGACTATGACCAACGAGGACCACCAGTTCTTGATACATTCAAAAATGATGAAGCACTCTCAGAATTCATGGGGTTGAGGGATAACATTCCATATGGAGATCACAAAGCAGGATTCATAATGGAGTTGGACACACACGCCTATTACAGGGAAACGATTGAATCCTTCAGTCGCAAAAGTGAGAAACTAAGAATCATATCCAAGTCCTTGAGTGAAAACCACACCGTGGTACTCTCTAACAAGAAAATAGTAAAAAGAAAGGATGTATCCAACGGTGAAAACCTCTCTAAGGTTCCTGAGGATGAAGGATTCAATCTTCCCCTAAGAGCTATTCATCAAGAGAAGTCAGTAGTCTTGGCCAAAAAATGCAACCCAGTCAACCTAGGAACAGAGGAGACCCCGCATATCACATTCTATGCAGAATCACTATTATCAGAAGAGCAAGAGCTCCTAGCAACATTCCTAAGGGAAAGACAAATAAACTTTGCATGGAGTTATGCTGATATGCCAGGACTTGATCCAAATACTATGGTCCACCACCTAGCAGTGTATCCAGATGCAAAACCTATTAGACAAAAGCTTTGAAAAATGCATCCTCAAATTGCTTTGTTAGTCAAAATGGAGCTCAAAAATCTATTAGATGTTGGATTCATCCGACCAATTGATTATCCAAAATGGGTATCGAACTTGGTACCTATTTCAAAACCTGATAGAGCTATCAGAATCTGTACATATTTTAGAGATTTGAACAAAGCATGTCCCAAGGATGACTTTCCACTTCCCAATATCGATATGATAGTGGACATGACAGTAGGGCATGAGATGCTATTGTTAATGGATGGATTTTCAGGATATAACCAGATCATGATAGCAAAATAAGAACAACACAAGACGGCTTTCACTTGTCCATGGGGGACCTACTGCTGGAACATGATGCCATTCGGCCTAAAGAATGCAGGAGCAACCTATCAAAGGGCCATGACACTAATATTCCATGATATGATTCACAAAATAGTCAAAGACTATGTCGACGACATCCTAGCTAAGTTAAGAAAAACAAAAGATCATATAGCAACCCTAAGTGCTATCTTTGATAGATTAGAGGAATACAAGGTCAGACTAAATCCCAAGAAGTGCATCTTCGGCATACAATCAGGAAAATTACTAGGATACATAGTCTCCATGAGGGGTATCGACGTGGATCCTGCAAAAGTCAAAGCAATCCTCGAGATGGAAGCACCAAGGAATTTAAAACAACTGAGAGGTCTCCCAGGAAGGCTCCAATCCATTAGAAGGTTCATAGCACAGCTGGCAGATAAGTAGAACCCATACTCTCACCTACTCCACAAGGGAGTATCATACAAATGGGATACCAAGTCCGAAGAGGCATTCAACAAAATAAAGGAATATCTACTAACACCGCATGTCTTAATGCCGCCTATCCCAAAGAAGCCATTGATCTTATATGTGTCAGCAACAACAACAACCCTTGGAGCTCTCCTAGCCTAGCATGATGAAAATGGAACAGAGAGGGCTATCTACTATATCAGTAGGACAATGGTTGGCCATGAGCTAAATTACTCATTCATCAAGAAAGCTTGCCTCGCAGTAGTGTTTGCATCCCAAAAATTTAGAACCTACATGTTGGCACACAAGATAAAGCTCATTACGAAAATTGATCCCCTCAAGTATCTCTTATCCAAGGCAATGCTCATGGGCAGAATGGAAAAATGGGTGATGATACTGTCAGAGTATGACATCAAGTATGTGGAAAGAAAATCCATTAAAGGTCAAGTTATTGCAGATCAACTAGCAGAAGCACCCATAATTCTGAGAATCCTCTTGTATCTGAATTTCCAGACGAATCCATCTTTAACCTCAATGTAGCCGATCACTGGAAATTATACTTCGACTGCTCATACACATAGCATGGCTCAGGAGCTGGTGTCTTCTTCATCACTCCACAAGGGGATTGCATACCATGGTCATACAAACTAGCATTCCCTTGCACGAAACACATAGCGAAATATGAGGCTTTGACTATAGGTCTCAAGATAGTAGTGCAATGGAATATCATAGCCCTCAAAGTCTACAGAGACTCTCAGTTGATCATAAATCAAGTCAATGATGAATATCAGACTAAGGATGACAAGCTAACTCCATACAAGAAATTGGTGGAGACTCTCAAGGAATCCTTCATTGACATAACATTTGAGTAGATTCCAAGAACCAACAACAGAGTCACTGACGCCATGGCTACAATTGGGTCTCTAGTAGACATCCCTCACAACGTGCCGAAATATGAATTTCTGATCGAGCAGCTTCTCGTTCCCACATTCGAGGTACCAGAATCAAAATATGTGTGTGAAATCGTTGGTCCTGGCGATCCTTGGTATCATGACATCTACACTTATCTTCGAATAGGAGTCTTACCCGTTGACCTACCATCGAGCCTAAAACAAACCTTTATCAAAAAGGCATCCAGATTTGTCATCCTAGGTGATACCTTATACCATAGAAGCATAGAAGGTACCTTACTACACTGCCTAAATGTTGAGGAGGCATTAACCGCTCTAACCGAGGTTCATAATAGTATCTGTGGCTCACACTCGAGTGGGATGACCATCGCCAAGAAACTACTGGGATGGGGTATTATTGGCCCACAATGGAAAGAGAAGCGCATGATCATGCTAAGAGGTGTTTACAATGTTAGTAGCATGGGGACCTCATCCATGCTCCAGCTCAAGAGCTCCATCCTATCATCACACCGTGGCCCTTTTTGTAGTGGGGACTTGATCTCATTGGGAAAATCACACCCACCTCATCCAATGGCCACAAATTTATCATAACCGCAACTGATTACTTCACAAAGTGGGTGGAAGCTATCCCCATGACATACATCACAGGAAAGCAGATCTCAAAATTCATCCTAAACTATCTCATCTGTCATTACGGTGTTCCACAAACCATTATCTCAGATAATGGGACACCATTCAAGAACCAGGAGGTTCACGAATTGTGCAAGAAATTCAAAATTTAGCATCGCTTCTCCACCCCGTATTATCTCCAAGGCAATGGCCAAGTAGAAGCCATGAATAAAACCATCCTCAAAATCCTTAAGAAAATAGTCAATGACACAGGTCATGACTGGCACTTGCAGCTTAATCCCACCCTCTGGGCTTATCGAACCAGCATCCGCACACCCACTAGTGCCACCCCCTTTTCCTTGGTGTATGGATCAAAATTCATACTCCCCATTGAGATCGAGCTCCCATCCCTCAGAATATCACTGCAAAATCTCATCACTGATGAAGAATATCAAGTTTCAAGACTAAACGAGCTAGAGTTACTAGATGAGAGAAGGATCGATGCTTTGAATCATCTGCAAGTCTTTCAAAATAGGCTCAAACAAAGCTACAACAAGAAGATCAGAAGCAGACTTTCCAAGTTAGAGAATTGGTCTTAAAAGAAAATCAGAAAAATGTCCCAAATCCCAGCAGCAAAGGCAAGTTCGAACCCAATTGGTTAGGGCCTTTCATTGTCACAGCAAGCTATAAATCAGGGGCATATCAGCTATCAACACCCGAAGGGGAACCTCTGCAAGAGCCCATGAATAGCTCCCATCTCAAAAAGTTTTATGCCTAATTCTTCTGGGTATAAAACCAAAAATCCAAAAATAAGAAAAAGTCTTGAAAAATGGTTACTTTGGCTTAAAACCCGGCAAACAAGCATCTTGGTAACAACAAAAAATCAAAAAAGCAAAAATCCAAAAAAAAATTAAAAAGGATCAAAAAATAGTAAAGAGAAAAAATCGTCCTCTAGTGAAAACCACTTTGGTGGCACTTTGGGCAAGTACCTCGGTGAAAACCTGGAAAACAAGCGCCTTGTGTAAATAAGCACTTTTCATCCACCAGGAGCTTTACAGCTTGTTCGTCATCATCCCTCCATTTCGCTTCCATCATCCATCACATCCATATCTCCATACATTACTCATCCACTCGCATCCGCACCATAGCTTGGTCCTGTGTTCGTATCATGATCCCTTCTAGTACTACTCGGCCCATTCTCAAGGTCAGTTTGTCCTGCCTTTATCAGAGTAGTCTATTGCATCATGCTGGGGGCATGTTCCCATCGGATTGGATTTGTGTATGGTCTTAAAGTTCTCAAAACATCAGAAAATCCAAAAACATCAAAACATCAGAAAATTAGAAAATCCAAAAACATCAGAAAATCAAAAACATCCCTAAACATCCAAAACATATCAAAATCCAAAAATAGGTCAAAAAGTCATTCAAAAAGCCAAAAACAAGGTCGTCTTGTCAAACTATGTCATCTCTGAGCTTGAACGTAGGAAAGGTTGATCTTTGATCATCCCCCGAGACATTTAGGTCAGTCCTATAGGAGTCCGTCATAATAAACTAACATCGCATCATGTATATCTTCATTTGTAAATCGGTCAAGTCGTCAGTCGAACTAAGTGGTCTCTGCGTGTATAATGTAGGCAAGGCTCATCTTTTGATCAGCCCCCAAGGCCCCTAGGATAGGTCTTTAGGTTAGTCTCTTCGTCAAAATCTCAGAAAATACCAAAAACATTGGAAAATTGAAAAATCAAAACATTTGAAAATCTCGAAAAAATACCAAAAGCAGCCTCAAAACATTGCAAAACTCCAAAAACATCCAAATATTTGAAAAAATCCATCTGCCTCATCTCGCTTGCACCCGCAATAAACACCATTCATAATAAACTGATCGTCATCCTCAACCTTTGGTGAAATAGTTAGAAACAAGTCTAGCAGGTTAAAAGTAAAACTCAAAAGCGTCCAGTCTCAAGTCTCAGTCAGTACGTAAACAAGTTGGTCAAGTCTTTGTGTCGATAGTCCATCATCTAAATAGTCCCATATCAATCATCTGATAACATCATGTCCTAGGATGAATCCTTCCTACAAGGGGCATTATTTATCAGAAAGAACACTTTGGATAAATGAAATGACGTGTCGCCATCCACTAACATGTCCTAGGATGTATCCTTCCTACAATGGGCATTATCTTTTGGCAATAAGTTTCGGTTCTTATCCTTAAAAACGCATTCCCTTATGGTTAGTGGTATTGAAGAACATCAGCTTGTTTGTGTGCTTTATCTTTTTCTTTTGACTTATCTTATTGCGCTCAGTCCAAGGACCTCTTGATGATATCCGAACGAAGGATTTAGATAGATAGGAATGGGGCAACGATCATTATCCTTTTGTCTGCTATGCTTGTAGGACGTTCTTGTAAAATAACTTGGCGAATACTTTCTTTGTTAGATATGTATAGAGGATGTTTTGGATGGCTTGTTGACTATTGCATTGATTGGTTATACCTCTCCGTGTTTTGGTCTGAGATGTTTGAAACTTCTAAAGTGAATCCTAGCAAGGTTTTCGTATGTCAGGTGTGAACAGGAATACTCCTATCTATTTGTCAAGTCAAAGACCATCACACTAAGTACAACACCATCCTAGTCCTTTATACCTTGATGCATCGTGCTTAGGCGTGTTATCAAACATAAAGTAAGTGACCCTTTTAAAATCCCAATCCTTGATAAGAAAATCATCCATCTATCATCCATTTCTCATCATCATTTCTCATCATCATCTCTTATAATGTTGGCTTGTTGGATCCTCTTGTCATCATCTAATTTCTTCATTTTCCGCACTAACATCACAGCATGAATAGTTAATCATCATCACCAACTCATCCATCATGCATCCATCTTGCATCCAGAAAACTGTTAGCATACCACATATCATTCATATCATACATAATAGGAAACATCCATCATTTCACATGCATTGCATTTTCATATCATCATCATAATATAGATCTGTTAGTCTAAGCATCTCATAAATCATTCATTGCATAATTACAACATATCACGTCATTAATCTCATCCATCTCATATCATATCATTATTTAAGTTGTTTAGGATAATATATATTTGTTATTCTAAGCATCTTAAAATCATCTCATTTGCATCGTCATCCATAACCACCCATTTTGAACCTCTTTATCGTGAGATCGACCCTCAAATCGAATCTTTTCGCTCGATCTCTCAAGGGGGAAATGTACCAGTGTACTTCTATCTACTGGGGCATCCGAAAAATTAGAAATTTTTTGAATTTTGATTGTAGCAAGTTATTTATGAACCAACGCAACAAGTACATTGCTTCAAAGAGGGAAAAAATGTAGACATGCAAAATTAACATTCTACAATTGATTAGGTTCATTCGTTTAGATTTCACATTAGGACCATTCATCAATTAATCAGGTGCACTTTCATCCATTCATTAGGTAATTTCATCTCCTAGGATCATTTACTTAAAATCAAATAAACATTATCATCAACCTTTTAATAAATCAAACATCCATTTAAATGAAATCCAATCTATATTTCATCATTTTCTGATTTAAATAAATCAAATATCAAAGTCCTAAAAGTCAACTCACCTAATCATCATTAAACTAACATAATCATCATTTATTTAATCTAACCATGATTAAATACTAATCTCACCCATTTGCATTCTCTAGATATATCCACTTGCACAAACAAATCAATTTTATTGATTTATTAAAAACCCTCATTTTCCCTCAACATGACAAGTTGATTTGTCCCTCCAACATTGCATTTATTGTTGTTTTTCTTGTCCCCCTCTCAAAATTTATTGCAAAATTTGAATTCAAATTTTCCCTCTCATGGGCACTCTTCCCAAATCTTGCACAACCATTGGCCTATCACCACTTGACAAATGGCCTCCTCTCATTGGTGGATCTTTAGTCCCACATTCACCCTCTTGGCCAATCTCTCATCAAGAAAACCTATAAAAGAAGGCCTTCATTCTCATTCATGGATCCACAACTTTTATGCAAGGATACTCTCTTAATTTGAGAACTCATCTTGCTCATCATTTCCATTGCATTTACATCATCTTGAGCTTTGATCAAGGATTGGGAAAGGGTCACTAGCACATGTGACACCAATCCACTATGGAATAGGTAACTTGTGGTTGATTTCATAATGCTTTTAGTTTCTTTCATCCTTTGTTGCATTTTTGAAACATTTGCAAGGTATTTCATAGAGGAATTTTGATAGATTTGTGAAATACTAACCCCTATATGAAGTTTAGTGTTTGCATATTTTAATGGATGCCTACACCTATGATGTGAATGTAATGTCCAACGAAATGGGTGCGGGTGGAACGGTGGAATTTACCGTGACCATATTGACATAGGCCTCGGGTTGGGTAACCGAATCATTGGGATTGACAATCATGTTAGTAGAGTGTGACGGAAACAGGTCCATGTATATCTATAGTTCACTATTAGCTTTTTCCACTAATTTGTTAGTGTTTTGTTTATTTCCATCGAGGCGAATGGTATCGTCCTTGATGTGGTCTTTTATCTCATGACACAGCCGCATACAACATTCGTTATCATTTCCATTAACATGATGGTACTGACAATAAGTACTCCCATCATACCAATTAGGGTAGGGTTCTTTAACAAGCTTAGGGGTTGGTAAAGTTACGATCTTATCCTTCAACAACTTTTTTAAGATGGAAGTATAAGATTCTGATAACATTGTGAACTTCTGGTTGCATTTGAGCTCGTTGTAATCAAAAGTGGCTACTACATTCACAATGGCCTTACCTTTCCCAGAGATTGATATGATGGACTTCCCCTCAAAATGGGAGCATGAGGATGATCCCCCAAATTGAACAACCTTATGTTGGTATTCTCGTAAGGTTGCACACAAGTGCACGAAAGAAGGGTATTTCATGAGGGTGAACTTCTCTTTCTAATGCCTCTATAAGTTCCCTATAAATACCTTCTACACATCATAATCAAGTAGTTGATACGAAATTTTTGAAAGGAGCACTTGGTAGCGTGCTATGAAATCAATGATCTTTTTGTTAGCTCCTTGTTTACATCAGATGAGATCCGAAAAGGTCATCTTCAGCTTGATGTATGATTGAAGTTGTCTGATAAATTGGTTTACAAGTTGATCAAATGAGAAAAGAGAGTTTTCAGGCAAGGAACAGTACCACTCGAGTGTTGTGTCCTTGAGAGATCGGGGAAATAGTTTAGCCATCAATGCATTGTGATGAAAGAATTCAGTGCATAGGGTGTTAAAGGAAGACATTTGTTTCTATGGATCTCCCTTACCACCATACTTCTCAAATTTAGGGATCTCCATTCCTTGAGGGAAAGGATTGTTCAAGATTGCAACCAACAATGGGCTATGTAAAAAGTACTAGGGTTGGAAGATAGGCTAGGTAGAGGCTTGGGAAAGACTCGCCAACTGGCTCTGCATCTTACCCATATTCTAAAGAAGAGTGTTCAAAATAGGGTCATTAAAAGATAGAGGGCCAGAGGGAACTCCTCTAGAACCATCGCCAATGCCTCCTCTAGAGCCACCACTAGTGTGACTTCAGCCAAAACCACTACTAGAGCCACCATCACCAGTAGGGCCTCTTTCGGAACCACCTTCGTGACCTCCACCGAAGCCGCCTCCACCAGCACCACCTCTGCTACCAAATCCACCACCACTAACAAATCCCCCACCACTCATCCCACCAAATCCTCCACCACTAGAGGTGACATGAGGGGTGAAGCTAAAGTCCAAGGGGACCCTGTTAACTTTGATATTTTTGGGTTGTTCAGAGGCGAAGGGATACTGATAGAAGGGACCGTGTCAGACATATAGACGGATGTTGGAGGCATCAATACTCCTAACTATCCTTCATGCTCTTCGAAAGTGACTCCTTGTATGAATCTAGGATTGTTTAAAGGAGCATATGCTTCAGCAAGACCAACGAGGCTGGTGAGAAGTTCTATTCCTGTTCGATCTTTACTCATCATATGCTTTAATTCACTGACAATCCGAGTGGCTCTAGCCATCTTTGGATTTCTTTCCAAATGGTTTTTTAAGTTTCCTAATCCCTTAGCAAGAGTGGCAATGTATTCTATAGGAATTTGAACAGCCTCATACTCATCCACTGATGATGGCATAGAAAGCACAAGGGGAGTGGGAATGTGATCGGTTTCATCGGCGAATCCCATCTCATTCCTTGACAACTGCTCCTGCATAGCCAAAATAACGGTGAGAGCAAAGAAAATGCCCATAGAGAGACCAATTGAGACCTTCGTCCTTTCCATTGGGAGGTGTCATATACTTCTCCTAACAATATACCCAAAAGTTGTAGACTATGTTGTGATGCTCATAAACCTTCACAACACTAAGGAAAACAACAGTCACGAGATATAAGAGAGGTCCCAACACCAATGGATGAATGGACATTGGGTCAGGTCAGGTTTACCAAAAATGTAAGAGAGGGGGATCACTACGTGTAAGACCCTAGGTCACAGAGGGCCAAGACATGAGAAGCTGCCCTAACTTACCTCAGCTAATTGCAGTGTTAGGAAATGCAAGGCGAGAGTAACGAGGACCGTGAGGCCTCTCAATCACTCTGCAAACCTAAAATGAAGGAAGGGGCCAGGTGAGCCAATTTTTAGGTCCAACAATATGCCTCAGGAAGCTCTATGTCCAAGAATGGAAGTGTGGTCTCTAGACGACAGTGCGGCATGTTGGCATCTCTAAAGTGCACTAGCATCCATACGGCTAGACAACAGTGAAGGCAAGGTCAAACCAAGAAAAACTAGCTAATGGCCCAGCTAATTAACTAAAGGGCCAAAATGATTTGATTAAGTAAATGAAATATTCTCTAATATTGTGAAGCAAGAATGCAAGGGTGAAGAGAGTAAGAAGGATCTCACCAAGGAATTCGTTCATCAGTTGATTCCTTGAAGAGTACATACTCCTACACACAACAAAGAGAGGAAAAATATTGGGTGGCTGTATAGGGGCCTATCTTAGTTAGACCCCCATTTAGGTGTTTCCACCTCCATGGATAGCCAAGAGAATGAGATGAAGAAAATAATGTAGTAAAGAACACAAAAGCACTCCAAAACAGTAAAGTGCTAACTCAACCAAGTGATCAAGGAGAGGAGAGGGAAGCTTACCACCTCCACCAAGAGCACTCAAGGCTACTTGGGGGAGAATATGAGAGTACTTGAGCCTCTGTTGTAATGGTGTGGTCCCAAAATTTCTCTACTGAAGTGATGGAGTGTTGATTTGGTTGTAAAGAGGTGCAAGAATGTTGCTTGAATACTTGAAGAGGATGCAAAAGAGTGTGTTGAAGCTTGTGGGGTGATTGTAGAAGATCAGAAGAAGTTACAATGCATGTTGAAGGGATGAGTTTGAAGAACAAAAGAAAGAAACAGCCATATATTTAGGTCATTCGGCCGAAGGGGGGTGTTACAACTTGACTCCCAATGAGAAGTGTAACGCCTCTGCAGGTTCAACCGTAGGAATCTTTCAGGGACATAAGCGCACCACGCGGGTGTCCCCGATAAAAATTCCTCCACCGACACTCAAAACAAGCACCAAGTGGGATGCAAGCAGTGGACTTAGGTGGAATTAAGCCTCTGAACTTGGTTTTCTAAGGTGGATAAAGGAAAAAAGGGGATTTTCACATGGGGTGAAAATTTTCTTAGTTTGTAACATGGAGGTTAGGGGATCAAATTACATACATATATTTCTAGATAAACCATTAAAAAAAACCTACTAGAGGATTTATACGAGGGTTCCACATGGCACCCTATGATTGAACCATATGGCACTTTCTGATTGGTCCACATCATGACCTTAAACACATCATCTTGTCATGTCATTGCCTCGTCACCCGCCACGTTAGCAACCACGCAGTGTATGGAAATGCCCAATCAATTGTACAAACAGCCATGTGTCAAGCCTCGACTGGTCCACATCACCATCCATATGGTATGACATGCTATGTCAACATGTTGATGTCAGCATCTGCATGGTCTAGTCAACAAAGTCAACCCTAAAGTTTGATTAGTAATATCTTCGACGTACGCACTCTAATTTTGGTGAAACGAGCAGCATTGGGATCATCTCATCAATCTCTTTGTTTTGACATTGATTTTGACAAATTCTAGGACAATCATTTTTTTCCCTTATGATCGGCCTTAAGTACCTATTTGACCCAACTTTGAATAGCATAACTTAAGTGTATGAGATTCTTTTGACTCCATTCAAGTTGCATTAAATTTAATTTTCCAAGAACTTCAACATGGTGATGAAGTTTGGAGCATATGAAACACTTCAAATTTTGACGAAACGTATCCACCTAGATCATTGCTTGATATTAAGGTCTATCAAATATGATGATAAGGTATCTTACAAAAGTGTACAAATACATTGCTTATATAGAAAAGGTGTGATGAACTACATAATGAAAAACATTAAATGACTTGTGTCGTTATTAAATGACCTAGGACACTAGAATTAAATAAAAATTAAGAATATAAGATAGGATAAGATCTTATCTAGGCAACTAAGATTTCTAGAAATATGCCTAAGACATAAGTGGATTTAACATGTAAATAGGACCCACTAATTAACTAGTAAGGTAAATTTCCTATTTACACCAACACCCCCCCCTTAAGTGCAACTTAGGGAAAAGAAAGTTATTATGCAAATTGAAAAAAAAAGATGGGTCTCAGTTATGAGGCCATGTTAGGTACCCATGTACAAATGCAATCTCTCACAAACATAGAAAATAAGAAAAAACCACATGGGAAAAAACCCCTCTCCAAAAGAGAGAAAAGATACAATCAAGTGATGAAATATGGAGGACTCCATGATACCCCCTGAGTACAACATGTATCACAAATATACATTATGAAATCCCCCATAAGAGGGAAAGAAAGAGACTACATAGCCTCCCCATAATGAAGTAGCTCCAAAACCACTAAAGAATGTAGTTAGATAAAAGAGAATCCAATTCCTACAAACATGTCTCCCTTTGAGAAGAAATATTTCCAATTTTTGATGTGTTGTTGGCCTCAAAACATGCCCCATTTGCTTAAAAGAAGCATGGGGACCCGTTCCTAACCTAGCATGGCTTACTTCGCCATAAGTCAAGAGGGTCTTGAACTTAGATTTATTTAGTGCATAAAATCATGGTGATTATACCTTTGGAATGAATTAAAATGGTATAAGGGGAAAAGTCACACTTTTCAAGGAAATAAGGTCTTATGGAACTAAATATTGCATCAGGTTCTATATATGGTAATGCATCATGTATTGCATCCACCTTTTGGCACACGAAATCCTTAGAGAAATATGCAAGTATGAGAAAAATTTTACATTGTCAAAATTATTTCTTAGTCTTAAGGAAGATTTAAGGCTAATGTCATCAGATAATTGGCTCATTATGGAACTGAATACTAGGTTTTGATGAATCTTGTACTCATGAAAATTCCTAAAGTTTGATAATAGTTAAAAGTTTTAAAAACTTTATAAATGTGTTTTAAGTGAATTTAAGGGCTATCTCAAAACATATCAAAAAGAAGAAATTGAATTTAAGGGTATAAAATGTTGGATTAATGATGACTTGCATTCATATGTTTTGAATAGAATGTAATCATGGAGTAATTTTTTTAAGAAGGCATTTCGCTTGTAGATTATATTATATAAATAAATCATTACAACTATTTCCATGACCAAAGAAATACTGGCTCATACAAAAATCTGTGTATATCGATTTATACAAAAAAATGCTAGAGATTTATAAACTTACAATTGACTGCAAGTAACTTCAACAAAATACACCCAAACTAACATAAATTTTAAAATTATATTTCATCCTTGTCACCATTTGTCACAAAATTCTCATCATCCCCTTCCTGAGGTGAATCATCCTCATCATTTGTATGACTTGGAATCAATAGTTGAGGAGGAATGTTCACATTGTGGTTATTGCAATGAGAATGGAGAAGAAAAATGGAAAATACCTATCATTTATCCCTTATACCAGTTGAACACCAATTTCTTCAAAGTGTGTATCCAACACCTTGTATAGGTTTCTTGCATAGTTCAAATGTAAAGCTTGCTTAATTGCATCATATACAACTACAAAAACTCTCTTGTACTTCAAGTAATATCTTGGAAATAGACCCCCTACCCAACCCTTCCCCTTATTAAAATCATACTTTTAAACATTGCATAACAAACCATTGGCTCCCAGAAATTGGCCACAAACTATTTCTTCCATTATCACCTCAAGGTATTCAAAATTTTGCACAAGATCAAGGACATTAGATACAAATATCAATAGTACCTAGGATAGAAAGATGATTCATGGAGCTTAGGTTCGATATATAACTTCACCAAGGATGGTTTGGATGCATTCTACCACACTTGGATATTAGACATTGAAAATTTGGCCCAGTTCTATATTTGATAGGTATTCATTGAAGGGTTGTTCCCAATCCTACACACAGAATGGTACTTTGAGATTCTTTTGCTCATAACCCATATCCTAGCAACTAATTTGAAACATGGAAACTGAGAGAGAGTACCACCTTGATATACCACCTTTGTGAGATATGAAACTGTCAAAAAATCTATACTAAAGATCATTGAGTGAAAAAATATGGATTAAGACCCTTTTAATCCCACAACCTGACTTCCAAACTAATGAAAACCCTCTAATTGATATTTTATTTATTATTGTTATCTTATCAAAGCATGCAAGTGAATATTTTGCACATTTTTTTATAGATTTCAAATCTTTTAAAATGTGCTTTGGCAATACTAATTAATAAGCCACTAGCCATGCTCAATTAATGATCCTACAGCCATATTAGTGTCAAACAAGTAAGCCACTACCATTTTACAATAGTTGGGAGGACTTGGAGGAGAAATCTAGAGGAATTACAAGGAGCGTTCCTGGGTTATATAGGAGTGCTCACTCAAATGTGATGTATATCTCTTCCATTCAAAGCACGTCATGATTTGGCAGATTCATCCATTGCTTAATTTCTTTGAAATATACATTAAAAGTATAAATAATATGGCCTTTGATCTTGGTCGATTAGTGATCCATGTTTTTAATACAACCCTAACCACATAATTTGAATATGTTAGCATATACCACAAAATAATTAATCATTTGATCTGTGACATTTGCCACCACAATTTTGCTGAACGTGAATGAAGTGCCTGAGTGTTACACCCCAAGTGTAGAGTTACTATTTACTGTTACTACATAGGGTAAATATGAATGTAATGTGGATTCAAGAGATGAATAAATTATGCTTGTACCTTGTTATCAATATTAATGTTATCTCATTTGACATTTAGTTGATGTCATTCATGGTGAAATACTACATATAAGTGAATGAAAGGTTATTGAATTATTATTATTGTAACTTTGGAGATGTTTATGTATACTGCATATTGTTATGAACAATTGACTTTCATGTGTGCATGTGTTAATGGATGCAGGTAAGTGTTCCATTCCTCCAAGTGAAGGGTAAGTATCACTCAGGAGAAGATCTTGGTCGAGTAACCAGTAAAAGTAAACTATATGGGCATATACACAAACCACATTAGAATGATTGAGTTGAGTCAGTTTGAGGGTAATAGGTAAATCATCCTTAGTTGATATGTTTTCATTTGAGAGTCTCGTTACTTCTGCATGCATTAGGTGATTTTTAGCTATTTGATCTTTTGAGGTCTTTCTTGTGCTTTATGATTATATTGACAAGTGGGATGAACGTGAAAGTATGTTTACATATCTACACATACATGTCAATGGCATCTAACGACACATATATGCATAAGTATAGATATTCCACACAAACACACTTATCAATATGATGGTAAACGTGAATGGCTATATGTGAAACAAATGCTAACATATATATGTGTATATATTATATACGTGTATATATTATATACGTGTATCTATAGGTATATGTATATTGATACATGCGTACATTGGTGAAAGGACACACTCATACGAATGCATCAATATAGATATACCTACACATATGTGTACATAGAGGTATATACATTTATACATATATATATATATGCTTACATTTAGTATAATGTGTTTATTATTTACCATCTTGCCTATACTCATGTAGCATATATATTTGACTCATGATATATATATGTTTACATTATTGACTCATGACATATATATATCATGAGTCAATAATGTAAACATATATCTAATATATATATATAATAAATGTTAAGTATTTAAGTATATATACATATATATGTATATAATATATATTATATATATTTATATTTAATAATATATATGTCCATTGAAATTGAATATCTCTTATTTATTAAGTCGATTCATAAGGCTAACTTATAGTCAATATAGACTATGGAATAAAGGTCAATATCGACCATGTCTTTGGCAACCAATTTAATAACACTTGACTACTAGTAGAAACTGATCATCCTTGTGAATAGCATGAAATAAATGGTGTCGCTTGGAATTTGATATTTTTTAGCTACAGAATCCTTGACTTGGTCAAAGTGTTCAATGAGACCATGCTTGACTTTATCTCATGTATTAATTGGTTTATGTTGATTCACTTACCATTTGGAACAATTGAAACTTGCTATCATATTATGGATATTGACTGAGTTTGATGGCTCCACCTTGGTGTTTGATTTTTTGTAGACGTCTTTCATTGAAACAGTTCAAATTCTTCCATGTGCATAAATGGAATAAGTCTTGGATTTTTGTCAAGGAAACTAGTCGATCTGTAGGAGGTTTTGTTGATTTTGAGATTATTTGATCACCACCTTAATGTCGAGTTGCTTTGCATCAAGCTTGTAGTATTTTTACATGCCTAAACTATAGGCTTTATGGTTGCTCGGTTTCTCTATAAATAGTTGAACCATTTCATTGTGAGAGATGCATTCTTTCCCAAGAGTAGGAGATGGGTGTTTATCATAGGTATTATATATTATGTATGATTGAACATGAAAAGCACCTATGGTGCATTTAGTTGAGTTGTTGATTTAACTAGGAAAGCTTGTGTTTACTCCTGGGAGAGATAATCCAGTATGCGAGAGAGTTTAAGTACTTAGTTGTAAGTAGGGTTATCCAAGTATATAGGTTATCTTTGGAGTGATGGAATATCCATAGAAGGAAATACCTAACTTGTGTAAGTTTACTAGTTAAGTAGGGTTGTTTCAATTAGATTAATGTGGTTGTAGGTTATCTAGGATGATGGACTATCCATTGAAGGAAATACATATGTGTATCTTAAGATAGCCTTAAGTCAAATTGGCCCTAAGTAGTGTATGTGATAGATGACTTCATTTGAAGTACTGAATGAGAATACTTTGGCAAAAGTAGTGTGAGTGTTTGAGACTCCACCTTAGTTTGTGTGACTACCAAGACCACACTGTCAGTTCACCATGATCTAGTATTGTATGCTAGACAGAGATTGTGGGATTACAAATTCTAGTTATGTGGGACATAGCACTATGCCCATTTGGTTTTCGTTATCGATTACTCTACCAATCTCTTCATCGAAGGTAAGGTCCATCTATCAAATGATATATGTGTGAGGGACAACATTATGAGCCTATGGTTGGAAAAAAATCACTTGAGTGATGCTTATACTCCACAGCAAGAAATAGAAGAACCAAGATTTGAAAGGAAGGATCCTAGACCATCTTATAGCTATTTTTCTAAAGCACTTTGAGCTATGTATGTAATTATATGTTTTCTTACTTTGATATATTTTATGAAATGAAAAGGAATTCATGTTCTAATATGTTATGCATCTTGATTGTATTTTATCAATAAAGAAAAGAAAAAAATTGTTACAATGGCTTGTTACTTTATTTATTTACTTGTTTGGTGAAAAATTAGAAATTTTACTTCATAGAAAGGTTAGTATGTTACATGTGGTATCATAGTTTCCAAGTTTACCTCTAGAACCTATGAGCTCATCATTCTTTCCATCCAACATTATCTAACATTGTGAACTCTTGTGTCGAGATGGTGCATCTCAGATTAATGGCTCGAAAGTCAATAATAGGAAACAAGTGTTATCTGAAGGCCAAGAAGGAAAGGGAAGCCATTGTTCGAACAATAGAGGGAACCAACTATGATAATGCTATCTAGTTGAGTGACACTAAAACCTTTAGTCACACACTTTCTCAAATCAATAATGTGAAAAGGAAGATGAAAATGGAGGATATGTACAATTACCTACCAATCATCTCACTAGAAAAGTTTGAGTCATTACCACTTTCCAAGGACATGCCTTCAGAAGAAAGTGTTAGTCTTGCATTCATCTTTAGGGATCTTAGGGCTCTACCATTGGTTAAAGTAATAGAAATTTCTTCAAGTAAATAGTCTAAGGGATATGTACCATGGACACCAGTAGACGATAAATGGTCTCATGAGAAAATGTCTGGGAAAAGGGTAGACTACATTGTTGATGAACACCATATTGACATTTCCTCTCATAACTATGTATCAAATGATAAATCTAAAGGTTATTATATCCTTTTTCGGATAGGCACAAACAAATGAGATATGAATAGAAAGATAGGGAGCAACAACTATATCAGTTTGTCAGTTATACTCCTTTAAGCTATGTTTTTGAGAGTGAATTTTAAGGATACTCTCCACTCGACTATCTGAAAGGTCACTCCATGTAATCGAAAGGATATTGAAATCCTCTAGAAATGAATAAAATTATGTTTTTATCAAAAAAAAATATGCTTAATATTATATGGAATTCTTGTGTACATGTGAATGTTTACTATTATGTTTTCCATAAGATATTTGATAGCATAATCACATAAGGATGGTGAGGACACAAACTAATCCCAGTGGAAGTCAGGAGGTTGGACAAGGAACCACTAGAGTAGAGGCTAGGCTTGACCAAATCTTGGCAAGGTTGGCTAACCTTGAACAAGAAAGAGTTAAGGATAGAGTGGAAAAGGAAGTACCCGTTAATGAGAATGAACGAGAAGGTTCTCCCAATGGACATAATGGAACCCATAATCATGAGAGGGAAAAATCACCTACACCTTACATGGAAAGGAATAAGAAGTGTGTGCCTTCTGAACTTTCCAGGGACATGAAGAATATAATTCCACCTAAGTTTGATGGAAGTGTTGGAGGTGATGAGGCTAAAGTGTGGCTTGTTCAAATGGAAAATTATTTTGAAATACGAAACTATGATGAAGTTACTAAAGTTGCATGGTTTGTGTATCAGTTAGCAGGGGAAGCCTCTAACTAGTGGATAAACAAGAAGTTGAACTTAGTATCAACTCATGGAAGCTGACATGGGGAGAATTTGTGGAGATTTTTCATAAAATATGGTGACCACAAATTTACTATGACCAAAAAAATTTGGACTTTTAAGAGTTAAGAAAAGGTAACATGATGGTCAATGAATACTGTGAGAAGTTCACCTGACTTCTACGCGATGTTCCCATATATCATAAGGACATGAGAACTTTTTTATTAGGAAATTTATTTTGGGACTCAATAGAAAAATTGAAGGAGAAGTGGATATGCATGATCCAACAACAATGGATGTTGTATATGAAAAAGAAATTAAGTAGGAGAAAATCATAGGGATAATCCCACTCATCAATAAAGAAAAGAGCAAAAGAAGGATGTGGAAGTTCCTAAAAAGATAGTTCCTAAGGAGGAATCTATTCAAAATGCTCCAAGAAAAAAAGGGAAAAGATTCAATCTGGAGAAACCATGGGGAAAGGAGGACCGCCTACTGGATGCTTTATATGTAGAGGGAATCACTATGCAAGTGAGTGTCCCAATAAAACTTATGGATCGTGACCATATGGTAATCCACTATGCACTCAACAAGAAATGTTTCAGCATAGGATTCATGCAGTAGTGGATGATCGACAGGCAAAGTACCAAGTAACTCTAGTTGAAATGCCAGGTATTTTGTTTGGCTTACCCATTTCTATTCTTATTGATACTGGTGCAACTGGGAATTTCATTTCACCTAGAATAGGTAAACAATTATCTAGAAAGGCAGGGCACATGGCAATGTCTTGGGATGTAGAGTATGCAAACTAGAAAAGAGAAAAGGTGGATCAACGTCTATTCAAGGCTAGGATAAAACTACCTAATTTCTCTAAAGAAGTTAACCTTTATGTTGCACCTCTAGGATCATATGATGTTATCCTAGGAATGAATTGGTTGTGGAAACATAGGGCTATAGTAGACTTCCATGCTAAGACTATAGAATACCTAGATGATTTTGGAAATCAAGTTAAATTCCAAAGGATACCTAGAGAGGTTGGGATTTGATAACATACGACAACGCAACTTATAAGAGCTAAGAAGAAAGGGTGTAAACTCTTCACCATAAAGATTGAAGAACTTGAGAAGGATAGAGATAATTCAAAGTTCCAAATTTTATAGGAACTAGAAGATGGTGAAATAGATGAAACTAGAAAATCAGATATGGAGAAGTATCCAATATTAAGGAAATTTTTGGATGTGTTTCTAGAGGAGTTACTAGGATTTCCTCTGAAAAGAATATTTGAATTTTCTATAGATATAGTTCTAGGTTTAGAACCTATTTCTAAAGTACCCTATAGGATGACAACCACTGAACTTATGGAACTTAAGACACAATTGGATGAATTATTGAAAGGACCAATAAGGCCAATTGTATCAACTTCGGGAGCACCAGTCATCTTTGTTAAGAAGAAGGATGGTACATTGTGATTGTGCATCAACTATCATATGCTTAACAAAGCTACGATTAAGAATAAGTATTTGTTGCCATGCATTGATGATCTTTTTTGATCAAATGAGGGGTGTCACCATATTCTTTAGAATAGATCTAAGGTCTAGATATCACCAATTGAGTGTTAAAGATGAAGATATCTTAAAATTGCATTTAGAACTAGATATGGACACTATGAGTTCACTATTTTACCTTTTGGTTTAACAAATGCACCTGCAGCATTCATGAACCTAATGAATAGTGTATTTAGGGATTACCTTGAAAAAAATTTACTAGTTTTTCTAGATGATATATTGATTTATTCTAGAAATGAGGAAGAACATTGCAAGCATTTAGAAATGGTCCTACAATGTCTAAGAGAACATAGATTGTATGGTAAACTTTCCAAGTATACATTCTTCCAAAAGAGGGTACATTATTTAGGTCATGTGATTTTGGTAGATGGAATTGTTGTAGATCTAGCTAAGATCAAAGTAGTAATTGATTGGCCTATACCTAAGAATGTGTCAGAGGTAAGAAGTTCATGGGTTTGGAAAGGTATTATAGGAAGTTTGTTGTGAACTTTTCTAAGATCACTTTTCCAATTACTTCTTTACAAGAGAAAGGAAAGAGATTTGAATGAACTGAGAAGTGTCAAGAGGATTTTGACCTACTCAAGGATAAATTAACCAACACACTGATCCTAAAAGTACCAAATCCTGAAGGTAACTTTACAATTATCATGGATGCATGCAGAGAAGGATTAGGAGGTGTGTTAATGCAAGATGGGCAGTAATTGCTTACGAATCTAGGAAGCTAAAACCATATGAGATGAACTATGCATCACATGATTTAGAATTAGTAGTTGTGGTTCACGCATTACAAATTTGGAGACACTATTTGATAGGAAAACCCTTTAAGTTGAAAACTGACCATAATGGGTTAAAGTACCTTTTCACTCAACCTAATCTGAATGCTAGGTAAAGAAGATGGTTAGAGTTAATATCTGACTATGATTTTAATGTGAGTTATATTAAGGGAAAATAAAATTGAGTTTCTGACACATTAAGTCAAAGATGACACATTGCTTCGATAGTAACAATCCAAACCGATTTTAAAGGGGAAGTACTCCAAAAATATAAGGAAGATGAGTATTAATTGCAATTTAAGCAAGCACTCATGGATAATCCACAAAATTCTAGGTATGGGGGTTTTCAATTTGAACTTAATGAAATACTTAGATATAAGGGTAGAATGTATGTACCTGACGTAAAGGAATTAAGGAATTAGGTATGGAAGGAAATACACAAAGCACTATACTCTAGACATCCTAGAGTGATAAAAATGATGGATGATGTAAAACTTATACTTTTGGAAAGGAATGAAAGGATATGTTGATGTTTTGTGGAAAAGTGTCTTGAGTGTCAAAGGGTGAAAGTTGAGTATCATCTTCTTGCAGGTTTTTTATACCCACACGATATACCAGAAAGGAAGTGGCAAGTCATAAGTATGGACTTTTGGAAAGGATTGCCTATGTCAAGGAATAAGCACAATGCTATTCTTGTGGTAGTAGATAAGCTCACAAAGGTAGCACATTTTATATCAAGGAACCTAACTAACGGAGCACCTGTCATAGCAAGAAAATTTGTGCAGGAAGTGTTTAGATTGCATGGAATTCCTCAAAAGATTATTTCATATAGGTATGCACGAGTCACTTCTATTTTTTGGTAAACCTTGTTTTTTGTACTAGGGACTTACTTGAATATTAGCTCAGCATATCATCCAGAAACGGATCGGAAAATAGAAAAGGAAAATCAAGTGTTGGAAGATCTACTTAGGATATATTACATGAATCAGAAATACTAGTGGGAGGATTACTTACCCTTAGTCGCATTTGCTTACAATAACTCTTATCATTCTGCAATTAAGATGGCTCCTTTTGAAGCTTTGTATGGTCGAAAGTGTCGAACTCCTATAATTTGGGATAAACTTTAGGATCAAGTAAGTCTTGGGCTAGAAATCTTAGCCAAAATGGATGAGCAAGTTAAGATTATTAAGCAAAGGTTAGCTAAAGCTAACGATTGACAGAAAAGCTAAGCTGATGCTAAGAGAGTGCCCCATAATTTTTCTTTAGGTGACAAAGTGTTGTTGAGAGTGAAGTTCCACATAAAAGCTCCATTAAATTTGGAAAGTCTTCTAAGTTATCCCTGTGATATGTTGGACCTTTTGAGATTCTAGAGGAAGTGAATTTAGTAGCTTATCAAATCGCGTTCCCACCAGCTCTTGCCAGAATGCATAATGTCTTCCATGTGTCCTACCTTAAAAAGTAAATACTAGGGGATAATCATATAATTGATTAGACTACTTTATAGGTATGATACCTTAGAGAACTAACTCTCAAGCCCTTTAAGGTGCTAGTAACATGTAAGCTATGCTAGCGTAACAGAGAAATCTTGCAGTGCAAAGTCCAGTGGGACTAGTACGCAAAAGACTCACCTACTTGGGAGGATTATGCAGAAATTCAATAAAACTTTCCTCAAATACTTAATGTTTTTGAGAATGTTTGAACAATGTGATGTTAGTTGTCATGTTTTTAATAATATACCTTAGGTCATTGAGGATGATGATTCATAAGGGGGTAGTATGTTACACCCCAAGTGTAGAGTTACTATTTACTATTACTACATAGGGTAAATATGAATGTAATGTGCATTCAGGAGATGAATAAATTATGCTTATACCTTGTTATCAATATGAATGTTATCTCATTTGATGTTATCTCATTTGATGTTATTTCAATTGATCTCATTCATGGTGAAATATTGCATATAAGTGAATGAAAGACCTTATTGAATTATTATTATTCTAACTTTGGAGATGTTTATGTATATTGCATATTGTTATGAACAATTGATTGTCATGTGTGCATGTGTTAGTGGACGTAGGTAAGTGTTTCATTCCTCCAGGTGGAGGGGAAGCATTACTCAGGAGAAGATCTCGGTCAGGTAAGTGGTAAAAGTAAACTATCTAAGTATATACACACACCACATTAGAATGATTGAGTTGAGTCAGTTTGAGGGTAGTAGGTAAGTCATCCTTAGCTAATATTTCTTCATTTGAGAGTCTTGTTACTTCTACATGCATTGGATGATGTTTAGCTATTTGAGCTTTTGAGATCTTTCTTGTGCTCTACGATTATATTGACAAGTGGGATGAACGTGGAAGTATGTTTATATAACTACACATACATGTTAATGAGGTCTAACGACACGTATATGCATATGTATAGATATTCCACATGAACACACTTATCAATATGATGGTAAATGTGAATGGCTATATGTCAAGCAAATGTGAACATATATGTGTGTATAGTATATACACGTATCTATAAGTATATGTATATTTATACTTGTGTACATTTGAGAATGGACACACTCATACAGATGCATTGATCTAGATATACCTACACATACATGTACATAGAGGTATATACATTTATACATATATATGCTTACAAATAGTATAATGTGTTTATTATTTATTATCTTGCCTATACTCATGTATATATATCAGATATATTTTTCCATTATTGACTCGCGATATACATAAATATAAATATATATATATATATGTACATATATAGATTAAGGGATATATAAATATATATATACATATATATATACATATTAAGTATTTAAGTATATATATATATATGTATATAATATATATTATATATTTGTATATAATAATATATATATTATACATATTATATATGTCGATTGAAATTGACTATCTCTTATTTATTAAATCGATTCATAAGGTTGGCTTATAATCGATATAGACCATGGAATAAAGGTTGATATTGACCATTTCTTTGGAAGTTGATTTAATAGCTCTCGATTGCTAGTAGAAACCGATTATCCTTTTGAATAGCATGTGATAAATGGCGTGGTTTGAAATTTCATATTTTTTGGCTGCAGAATCCTTGACTTGGTCAACGTGTTAAATGAGACCATGCTTGACTTTGTCTCATGTATTAAATGGTTTATGTCGATTCACTTACCATTTGGAACGATTAAAACCTGTTGTCATATTATGGATATTGACTGAGTTTGATGGTAGAAAATATGAAAGAAGAATAGTAGATGGCGCCACCTTGGTGTTTGATTTGTTGTAGATGTCTTTCATTGAAACAATTTGAATTCTTCCATGTGCATTTGGAATAAGTCTTGGATTTTTCTCAAGGAAACTAGTTGATCTATAGGAGGTTTTGCTAATTCTGAGCTTTGTTGATCACCACCTTAATTTTTTGAGTTGCTTTGCATGAAGCTTGTTGTCTTTGTACATTCCTAAATTGTAGGCTTTGTGGTTGCTTGGTTTCTCTATAAATAGCTGAACCATTTCAAATGTTGTGAGGGACGTATTCTTTCCCAAGAGATTATAAATCTTTTGTTGATCATTAAATCTAAAGTTATAACCAGCCTTATTTGTCTTGTTTTTTGAGTGATAAATAGATTGATCTATTGTGAGCAAGAGGTATCATTGTTGTTTGAGAGAAGTAAGTTATCAACAAGTGAGATAGAGTTGTTTGTGAGAAGTTTATTTTTTTTGGAGAAGGTGTGTATTATTTTCTTTGGTTGGATAAGCGATAACAAGCATGAGGATCCCTTATTTTTTATTTCACTTAAAATGATGTGATTTTCATGCATGGTTGAGATGTCTTTTCCAATATATGCATTAGAGAGTTCAAATTACTTGAAAAGGAAAGTGAAGCTATTATGTTGTTTTCATAATTTGTTTTTATGTACTCCATAGGAGGAGATGGGTGTTTATCATAGGTATTATATACTAGGTATGATTGAACATGAAAATCACATATGGTGTATTTAGTTGAGTTGTTGATTTAACTAGGAAAGCTTGTGTTTACTCCTAGGAGAGATAATCCAGTATGGGAGAGAGTTTAAGTACTTACTTCTAAGTAGGGTTATCCAAGTATATAGGTTATCTTTGGAGTGATGGATTGTCCATAGAAGGAAATACCTAACTTGTGTACTTACTAGTTAAGTAGGGTTTTTTCAAGTAGATTAATGTGGTTGTAGGTTATTTGGGATGATGGAGTATCCATTGAAGGAAATACCTATGCATAGCTTAAGATAGCCTTAAGTCAAATTGGCCCTGAGTAGTGTATGTGATAGATGACTTCATTTGAAGTACTAAATGAGAATACTTTGGCCAAAGTAGTGTGAATGTCCAAGAATCCACCTTAGTTTGTGTGACTACCAAGACCACACTATCATTTCATCGTGATCCACTGTTACATGCTAGACAGTGATTGTGGATTACAAGTTCTAGTTATGTAGGACATAGCACTTTGCTCAATTGGTTTTCATTATCGATTACTCTACCAATCTCTTCGTCGAAGGGAAAGGCCATATATCAAATGATAGATGTGCAGGAGATCACATTATGAGTCCATAGTAGGAAAAAAAATGCATGAGTTATGCTTCTCCTACATAGTAGGTGATAGAAAAACCAAGATTTGAAAGTAAGGATACTGGACCATCTTACAGCTATTTTTTTCTAAAGCTCTTTGAGTTATGTATGTAATTGTATGTTTTCTTACTTTGATGTATTTTATGAAATGAAAAGGAACTCATGTTGTAATATGTTATGCATCTTGATTGGAATTTATCAATAAAGAAAATAATTTTTTTGTTACAATGGCTTGTTACTTTATTTATTTACTTGTTTGGTGAAAAATTAGAAATTTTTACTTCATAGAAGGGTTAGTGCATTACACAGAGGAAGGTTGGTGAAATTGCAAGGAGGCTCGATATTAGATATTTTGTTCTATGATACATGTCTCCACCAACATGACCTTCCTTCTACCCTTATTTCATATTTTTGAATGTATTGACCCATGTTGAGCTACCTTTGTGGAGCAACTTGTTGAAGCTACCATATCCGCATTTCCTTGGAATTCTGCAATAACTAAGAATGCTTCTTAATGGTAGTTGGTAGAATTGCGGGGAGGCACTATATTAGAACTTTTGTTTTGATATATTCCTATGCCAACATGACCTTCCTTCTACCCTTATTCCATATTTTTGATTGTATTGACCCATTTTGAGCTACCTTTTTGAAGAAATTTTTATCACTCTCACAAGCAACCAACCTAAGAAATGATTCATTCACTCTTTCCCAAGCATTCCACTTGTATGTAGACTTTTAATTAATTATTTTTATCTTAAAAATTCACCTTTACCACTAATAATTGACCCCTCCTTCCTTACAAACAATAGGTGGGATTAAATATTACAAATTAATTTCTAGTAGCACCCTAAGTTCTTAGAGGCACTTTCCAAGGATCTTGGAAACATGTAAAATGGCATAGGACTTACAAGGTAGATGGAACTTAAATCCAAAAATTATCCTACTTGACATCAGGCATTGTAAATATATATGTATAGGAATAAAAAATAAGGGAAAATATCCCTTATCCAAGCATGTTCCATATGATTCTTCAAACATGCTCTCATGCTCCAAAAAGAGACTTGCAACAGCAACCAAAGAAACCACATCTCAATCAAGAACTCCTCTCATCCTCAATCATACAAAACCATGATAGGATAAGGACCATACCAAGGTGAAACATAAAATAATCATTGAATCTTGTTAGTAAAAGTGGTGTCTCAACCTTTTATTATATTAAGCAAGGGAGTTGCAAGGGGGGAGGGGGCACACCTTTTGTGGGCTCTAATGGGATGACCCCCTAGCAAGGGTCTAGGGACTAAATGCCTTGGTGAGGGTTTGGGAAGCACCCCCAAAAGCCAAATTTTGTGTATATTTTATTATTATAAATCTATATCGCTCATCATTAGGTTTCATATCTAACTATAGATAATTTTTTGGATTGTCTTGCACTATAAGGTAACCCTATTTTATGAGGGTATTGTATTACACTTGTACATTGTGATTTATTCTGAGATTCTAGTAGTTGTTGTGTTTCCTTTGGATCTCTAGTTGGTGATACTCCTATGAGAAGCATGCTTTACAAGTATATTGTGAAACATAGAAAAATGATGGACCTTAAGTCTGATGTTAAGAAACTAGGATCAAGTTTTCCTTTTTCTAGTGGATCATTAGGATGCAAATCAAGAAGGTTATTAGATTGAATTTCAACCTAGTAGGTGATTCAATCAAAACTAGATCTACATCCCTTTTTTGGGTCTTGGAAATTGATTGGAATTAATTTTCCTTGATTAACCTAATTAAACTATGTGTCTTAATATTAAATGAAAATTTTTGAAAAATGAGAAATTGTAACAAAAATTGCACAAGCAGATCTAAGAAAAGCATAGTTATGTGCACCTATCCTATAAATTTGGAGTTGGTCTGAATAGGAGGACAAAGCCACCCAAGGGAATCTATGTCCTTGTAGATATATTTAAGTAATTTTTTTACAATCCTTTGATGTTGGATCAAAGCTTCCCAATTCTGCCTACAAATTTGTCAGACCACTATAGGATAATTTTGTGGGTGAGTTTTTATGGTTTGTCAAGGTCTAAGGTTTTGAATGCAATAATGGAAAGTATATCTTCAAGCTTTCTTCAATCTCCTTCAATCATAAAACCTACACATTCAAAGAGAGAGAAAGGGTTATGTCATTTACAGGCTTGCCTAGTCAAACCCCATGTTAGTGTTTCCAATTCCACAATGGCAATGTCAATGATAAATGGATAAATGATAGGAAGGAAAGATGAATCCACAAAGTACTGCAACTCACCACCCTTTAATGGATTCCTTGAAGTACTAAATATATACACATCTCCTCAAGGCTTAGATCTTACTTGCTTGAATTGCTTGATTTTCTTGAAGACCTACATTAAGGGTGAGATCTCACAAACAATATGAAAACATAAACATGAACACACATACATTTTTGCATGATGTTTGGATCTTGAATTTCTACAATAAAACTCTTAAATATTCCCTTGAATGCTCTTGACTTGCTCTTAATGTTCACTTCTTACTAGATATCTCTTGTTAGATTTGAAATGATGCAATAACTAGGTATTTATAGGCATTTATTCAATTTCCCACAAGTTAGATCTTGATAGCCGACATTGACAACTTGAATTACAAATGATAAAATTCCAACACCGACATATTTGAATTTGGAACTAGGAAAAATAGGGGATGTTTCCGCCATAGGGCATCTTTTCCCTACCCTATTTTCCAAAAATTAATGTGTCAAGGGTAAAGTATTAGATAAATGCATTTGTTTTCCACTTACAATTTATTAGTAATTGTTAAAATTATGCCATGGAATGCATAATTTATGAGATCAAGTGTATAATTAGGTCCAATAATTAAAGGGGGGCAAAACATAGTGTGAAATTTTCAAGGGTGACAATTTTTGACACTACATATTGTAATTTTTGTGATGCCTGAATAATATATTAGGCAACTTTTGGAGTGTGGGGTTTTTCTCCCGAAAGGGTTTTCCCCATGCAAATCATTATGTTGTGGTATGCATGATATTTATGTTTATCTTTATTTAATTTTTTGTAACTATTATAAAGATCTGTAAACTTTTGTATTATCTTCCTCTCAAGATTAGTTTAGGAAGTTGTTTCATTGCCTTAGCTTCCTTACAAGTGGTATCAAAGCCTAATCACCTTTGGTTTCAATTGTAGGTTGTTGGTTTGTTAGAACTAATCCATATTTGAGTGGGATATTATGTAGAAGATACTTTATGATCTTGTTGTAGGAATTCTTAGATGGAAAGTTCATCAAGGAGAATATATGTGGAAAAAAAAATTGGAAACAATTTTGAGATGTGGAAGCTAAAGATGGAGGATTTTTTGATAGATCAAGATTTGTGGGATATTGTTGATGATAATGTTTAAAGGCCCATAGATCCTACTTTGGATGCTCAATATGATGTTATGGACTATAAATCCTAGGTTCTAATCATATTGCTCTTAGAAGACTATGTTTTAATCAATGTTCATGAAGAAACCTCAACATAGAGACTATGGAAGAAACTTTTTGAGATGTATCAAGTGAAATCATTAGTGAATAAGATTGTATTGAGGAAGAAATTGTATCCCTTGAGAATGGAAGAGGGTGGAAAAATTACAAACCACTTAGAAGCATTCAATATGTTGGTGACTCAAGTGGCATCATTTGGTGTCAAAATGGATGAGGAGAAATGTCAGATCTTGCTTTGTTCTTTTCTTGATTCATGAGATTCTCTTATTATGGATATTGGGAGTACTTATATTATCTTAAAGATTGAAGATATGGTAGGTTATCTTCTTTCTAAAGAGATGAAGAGGAAGGTATATATTAGTGCGAAGGAGGCCCTAAATGTTCATGGAATACTTAAGGAAAAAGGCAAGAAGAATGAGAAGTGTGATAAATCCAAGTCCAAGAGGGAATCTAAATCTCCTAAAAAGTTCAAATTTATTTTCTAGAACTGTGGTAAGCTTGGACACTTTTGTAAGGAGTGCAAAGACGAAAAGAAGAAGAAAAAGAAGAATTTTGATTTTGATTTTGAACCTAAGAAGGAATATGGTGATGCATTTGTTGGGAAAAAGTGTCTCAACCTTGCAATTATATACATTTTAGTGTTAATAGGATGTATGTTGGTATGTGGTGACTAATCAAGGTTTTTTCCCATGGGAACGTCAAGGTTTTTTCATGCTAACATGTCAAGGTTTTTTCCCACTGACATGTCAAGGTTTTTCGATTAACAAATCAAATGAAAAATGACCTTGTAAAAGCCTAATTCTAGAAGGTTCCAAAAAGGCTTGTTATAAGCAACTGGGATGTATGTAGACAAGGGTGTATTCTGAGAATCTGATAGCGGTCATGTTGTCTCTTGATCTCTGGTGGTGATACTCCTATGAGAAGCTTTCTCTACAAGAATATTGTAATCTTTTGACTTTTAAATAATATATTGGGTGGTTTTTGGAGTGGGGTTTTTCTCTCAAAAGGGTTTTCCCCAAGTAAATCATTGTGTTGTGGTATGCATGATATTTGTGTTTATTTTTGTTTAATTTTTTGTAACTGTTAAATATCATTAAAGTTTTGCATTTTTCTGCTCAAGCTTAGTGTAGTAAAAATTTTCCACTACCTTAACTTCCTTATACCATTCATTGGAGCTTTGGAAACTTGTGTAGGTAATTATGCATGGTTAATTGACTTGGGTGTATATTTCCATATGGCCCTCTAATAGAGATTGGTTTTTTAAATATGAATAATTTGATGGAGGTAAGGTGTACTTGAGTGATGATTCTTGTTTAAATATTGTTAGTTGTGGTAAAGTTAGAATCAAGTTTCTTGATGGTAGAATAAAAAGGATTAATGGTGTGTGCATATCCTTAGATTGGCATAAAAAAAATTATATGTGAGAAAGCTAATAGATGTGGGTGTGCAGGTAGTATTTTCTAATGCAAGATGCAAGATGGTTAAAGGTACTATAGTGATTACTAGAGGTTTTGTATATTTCACTCTATATAAGCTTGATACATACATTATTGAGTGCAATAGTACTTCTATGAAAATCAAGTATGTGGCTAATTTGTTGGAAGAGGTAAGGGTTTTATCTCCAGCAGATGGTCATGGCTTTTGGGTACCCAAGAGTGCTTTTTCTTTTAAATAAAAGTTACCTATAGAGAAAACTATGTTATGCAACTAAAGACACTACCGCATTGAATAAAATGGTCTAAGGACCTTGAAAAATAAAAATAAACCTTATTGAAGTGTTTTATGATTGTAATCTTGAATTTGATTTATGTGAGCATTGTATTTATGGAAAATTAATTTGCATTCATCTTTACTCGAATTCTCATAAAGCTTTTGGTGTATTGGATCTTATTCATTCTAATGTGGTTAGTCTCGTAGATGCTCTTTCAATTGTAAAATCCATATATTATGTTTCATTTATTGATGATTATAGTAGGACATGGGTATATTTTCTAAAGAGTAAATCTGAAGTTTTCGGTTGATTTAAAGAATTTAAAGCAATGGTTGAGTTGTAGATTGGAAATAAAATAAAAATTTTGAGGACTAATAATGGAATTGAATTTTTCTCTAATGATTAAATGATAGATTTTATAAATATTGTTGTATACATGGACAAAAGAAAAATTTGTATTCTCCATGGCAGAATGGAGTTACAGAAAAAATGAATGGGACATTAATGGAGAAGGTTGGGAGTATGCTAAGTGGTGTTGGTCTAGAATAATTTTGTTGTGCTAAAGTTATTATCACTACTTGTTACCTAATTAACAGGTCTCCTACAATAGCTCTTTTCGATAAGATGCTTATAGAGGCATGGTCGAGTCATGAGCCTTCATTGAGACATCTTAGAGTTTTTGTTACAAGGCATATGCATATGTGCCAAAGGAGAAGCAAAAAAATTTGGAGAATAAGGTTATGAAATTTATCTTCATCAGATACAGTTATGGTGTGAAAAGATACAAGCTTTGGGATCCTATTGCACATAAGGTAATATATAGTAGAAGTGTTATTTCTAGAGAAACTAAAACTTCTTTTGTTATATTGTAGTTGTAGAGGAGGGGATTCACTACTCCCAAGTCTCTAGGACACAGAAGAGCCTAAAATGAGAGAATTTCCCTCAACTATCTTAGACTACCTAATAATCTAAAAAGGAAGGGAAAACTGGGCTCTATTTTCTTTATATTTTATGACAAGTTTTTTAGAAATGGGTGAGCAGACCACAGAGGTCTCAAACTAAATACCAACTAGATCTTGACTAGAGGAGGCTAGCGCATGAGTCAGACTATAGTGCATCGCACTATAGTCTCAAAGGAAAGTTGGCATCTCATACAAACAGAGAGGTAGGTTTGCAAAATGAAACTTGCAATGTGAGCTAATGACCCGAGAGTTAAAGTTTGAAAATTTAATAGAGAAATGTAGAAATGTAGAAAACAGCAAGAAGAATGCTATAACTTATAAATATAAAATATTCTAATAGGGTAAAAGCACAAACCTGTGTCACACTTTATAAAGGAATCGACCAATAGCAAAAAATATTCTGAACTTTGACCACATAAAAATGGTCTTTATGTTTTGAATTTCAAGATGATGTAAACTAATGAAATGTAGAAATTTTGATGAAGCTTATTCCTGTAATTCTTCATATTTTTTTAAAAATGGTTTTCATTATTTTTTTATCAATTTAAGAAATGATTTTGGAATGTTGAAAATTTCATAAAAAAAGTGACGTTCACGGGACGTCAAGAAACAAATTGAAAAAAACTTCATTTTTCCCTGAATTTTGTTTCTCCAAATAGGTAACTTCAATATCTAGTGCATGGAAAAAAAAAATTGATTTATTTTTTTCGTAATAACAATTTAAAGTCAAACTTGTCAGAATTTGATAGTTTTCATGGGACATCAACTATTCTTTATTTTTTTAATCATTTTCAAAAAATGAATTATACCCTTTTGAAGAGGACTCTCTCCTCTAGTGCACCATAAATTTTTTTAAAAAAATTAATATTTTTTACTATTTTTTTTAATTTCTAATCATCCTCTTTTTTAACTTTAACAACATACTTGCATTATTTTAAAAATAAAATAGATTAAAACTAATCAAAATATTAAAAAATATATATATTCAGATTCACCACTTTGAGCTCTACAAAAGGGTATTTTTCTTTTTTTTTAAATATCATTGTGACTGAAGAAATACTTAGTTGAAATTGAAAGTTTCATAAAATTTTGAAAAAAGTTGAGTTGGCTACCAACTAGGATGCCTCATAGACAGTTTCAATAGAAAGGGCTTCAATAGAAAGGGTTTCAATTGAAACCATTTCTATAGAAACCATGCACATAAAATAATCCAATTTCAAAGTGGCAAAGGGAAAAATTTAATTTTTTTGGATTCAGGCGAAACATATTCAGCCAAAACCCTGTGTGCCACATATAGGCCACAAGGTTTCAATCGAAACTTTTTCAGCCAAGAATGTTTCACTTGGAACTATTTATTTGGTCAAAATTATGACACAACTTTGTGTTTTTACCCAATAATGAATTGATGAAGAAAAAGGAAGAAGAAGACAAACTCACAGAAGGTATAGTCTCTGGCAAGCTCCTCACGAATAGATTGTACCTATACACAAAGCAACAAGAAAATTTTCTAGTTGTGTTTTGGAATCTACCTTAGTCATACCCCCATTTAGTGTTTCTACCTCCATGGACATCCAATAGACCACAATATATAGAAATGATAAAGGAATAGAGAGAATAGAGACAACAAAGTAGAGTGCAAAGACAATCTAGATGCTACTCTACAAACAAGATAATGAAAATAAGTAGATGGATATTACCCTCCTTTTTATGTGCTTGAGTAGTTGAGAGAGGAAGATGGAGAGAAAGAAAACCATGCCAATGGAGTAGAGCTTTGACAACCTACAATAATAATGGTGTAGGAGTAGAAAAATGGTGTATAAGTAAAGTGAAGAGAGGAAGAGATTGAATAGAAGTGAAGTATGAAGTAGTAGAAGCTAGAGAGAGTCAATGGAAATGCAAGAGATATGTTTAAAAGGATAATTTGGAGGTACAAGGTCATTTCCAGGTGGTCAATATTCACAGGGATGTTACAATTCACAGGTTGACATGGAATCGTAACACCTCAATGTCCACTGACTCGAGAATCCTATCAGGACAAAAGCATGACACATGAGTGTCTGCGACAGAAATTCCATCATCGATGGAAAATGATAAGGACACATGTGAAAATCAAGGCAAAGGAGGCAGCCTTTTGCATTATCAAGATTGTAAAGCTAAAATGAGGTAATACAGTGAGAAATCACACTAGGTGAAAATTTACGCCATTATAGTAGCCAAAACAAATTGACTAGGAATATGTGATTCAACTTCCCTATACACCTGAAAAATTTGAATCGAGGCCCCTAGATGGACAAGAAGATGAGGAGAGCTAATCTAGCTCTAAATCTTTAGAAAAGGAGGAAGATGTTGAAACACGTTTGTTGTTGCACCAAAAGATAAACCTGTTAATGTTTGATATAAACGCCAGAGATAAACTAATCCATGGAGGTGGTTAGCTAATGTCCTGAATTTGAAGGGAGACATTGGTGATTAGTCCAACAGAAGAACCTCCAACTCAAATTGTTCGTAGTTCTACAAGGAATTATAGACAACCACCTAAAAGATATTCACCTGATGATTGGAGATGTATTTTTTCTTTGAATACTAACATGGATGAACCTAGATATGTAGAAGAGGCATTAGGTATGAATGATGTGAAATCCTAAAAGACTGATATGGATGAAGAAAAGATAGCTTTAAAAAATGATACATGGGATCTTATACCATTTCCTGAAGAATGAAAACTTGTTGGTTGCAAATGGGTGTTCAAGAAAAAGATTGGTTCAAATGGAGGTATCAATAAGTAAAAAGCACATTTGATTGCAAAAGGTTACTCTCAGGTTGAGGGTGTTTTTTATGGTGATATATTTTCTCCTATTGCAAAAATGACATCCATTATATTTTTACTTCTATGATCTAGAGGCTAAGCAAATGGATGTGAAAATGACTTTCCTTCATCGTGATTTGGAGAAGGATATTTATATGACACAACCAAAGCACTACATGGTGAAAGATAAATTGATTTGGTAAATGTAAATTAAATAAATGTTTGTATGGCCTCAAATAAAGTCATGGGATGTGGTACCAAAAATTTAATACATATGTGTTGAGTATGGGATTTCAGCGTTTTAAATCAAATCATTGTGTTTTTTTATAAATATGATGGTGATCTTTCATGTTTATTTCATTATATGTTGATAATGTCATGTTATTTATCGGTAAAGGGAAAGGAATGATTTCAAATTTAAAGTCCCAACTTGTAGCTAAATTTTAAATGAAAGATCTTGGTGCACCTAAGAACATTTTGGGATGGAAATTAGAAGAGATGGAGTGAATATAAAGTTATGGCTTGGCCGAAGTAAGTATGTTAATTAAATTTTACAAAGGTTTAACATGCAATATTGTAGTTCATTGTGTGTTTTGCTTATATTTGGAACAAAGTTGATTGTTTTAGATTAGATAACATCCCCATTGGAGATGGAATACATGAGTAGTGTCTTACCAAAGTGCAGTTGGAAGTTTGATGTATGCTATAGTCTGCACTAGACTAGAAATTTCCCAAGAAATGTGAGTTTTTTTCCAAATATATGTATAACCCTAGTAGAGTTCATTGAGATGTGGTTAAAAGAGTCTTCAGATATTTTTGAGGTATCTCAAATTATTCCTTATGTTATCATGGTAATTTTATAGGGACAAACTTTCCCTTGATATTCATGGCTATGTGGATTTAGACTAGGAAGGTGATGTTGATAGAAAATGATCCATCAGTGCTTATGTGTTTACTTTATCTAGTGGTGTAATTAGTTGGATGATAAAGTGATAATTTGTGGTTGTTGTTTCCACTACTAAACTAGGTATATGGCAACTACTCATTCTTGTAAAGAATCCATTTAGCTTAAGAGACTATGTTCAAATTTTGGAATAAAATAAGATGCAATGACAATTTATTGTGATATTTAGAATGTGATCTACCTAAATAAGAACTCAAAATTTCATGTCAAAACCAAGCACATTGATGTACAATATATCTTTTTAGATATATGGTTGAGGATTATAGGGTGAAGCTAGTTAAGGTAGAGACTTTGATGAATGTTGTAGATTCTCTAACTAAGCTTGTGAGCACAGAGAAATTCAAATTGTGTTCAGATTCTATGGACCTCTCAGCCCCTGGAAATTAAAGCATGGTATTGATCCTCTCGTTTCTCTTACAAGGTGTTTTCCAAGTGGAAGATTTTTAGGAAATGTGATGTCTCAACATTGTAGTTATAGGATTTTAATATATTAAGTGTGAGGGGTTGCAAGGGGGAGTACCCCCCTTACAGGGTCCAAGGGTTGCACGCCCCAATGAGGGTTTGGGGGCAACACCCCCGAAAGCCACATTTTATGTATATTTAATATTGTAATTATGGCTCATTCATCATTATGTTTCAGATCTGATGATAGATATTTTTTTGGCTTGTCTTTCCCTAGAAGGAAACCCTATTTTATAAGTGAATTATATTATGGCTATATATTGTGATGTATTTTGAGAATTTGATAGTTGTTGTGTTGCATCTAGAAATCTAGTGGGTGACTTTTAGAGTGTGGGGTCTTTCTCCTAAAAGGTTTTTCCCCACATAAATCATTGTGTTGTGGTATGCATGATATTTATATTTATTTTTGTTTAAGTTCATGTAATTGTTGTAAAGATTTATAAAGTTTTTCATTAACCTCATCTCAAGATTAGTGTAGGAAGTTGTTCCACTACCTTAGCTTCCTTACAAATCCTACACTAATATATACATGAACATAAGAACTAAATTTAAATGGTAACAAATGGATTTGAGTGGTTGTCTCATCATACCATTTGATATAAAAACCACAACAAGTTGCTAAATCATCTACTTTATCTATACCTCATACTAGGGTATGCATACCAACATAGGTAGAACTTCATGCCATCAACATATAAGCCCAAAATATACAATTAAGTCCCTACATATCCACCATCTTGCAAAAATAATTCTCTAAGGTAACAACACATATAAATGGGAAAAAAAACTTCTTAAGTTTCTTAATATTTATAATAAAATTTAACCAATCCAAGAGATGTCACATACATTTTGGAACCCAAATCTAAAAATATGTCAAGACATTCACAAGACTGCCTGTAGAAATCATATAGAGGATGTGGGTAACTCATCTATCACATAGTGTTAACAAAACATACAATCATATATAAAATATAATGTTTAAAAATATCCATCATTTCTAATCTCCAAAAAAATCACCCAAGTACTCCACACCAATGAAGAAAGGGATCAAGGAGCTACCAAATTATTGCCAAAATTAATGAAGTACAAATAATAGCACTTGACTCCATAGAAACCTCAACTTATAGATATAATAACCTTCATGAAGAATACAATATATCATGGAGTAAAGAAATTGCAAATCAAATCATATCCTTATACCAACATTAACATGTGCTAAGTTATGTAAGGTAGGATATCCTCCAACCTTCCCAAATTGAAAGGATATCAACATCTAACCACTCAACTCAAAGTGAAAACATGTAAAATTTATATTTAAACCTCTCATACCAAAGGTAGATCAAACAAACCAGTAATTCCCATAAAAAAAGGAAATATTTCCAAAACCACATACCATTTATTATCCCTTTCCAATCAATTCCTTATAACTATTATCATAGATCAAGAATCATAGCACAAGGAAAACAACACAAATTGATAAAATCATGAACCTACTTCTCATCAGGCCCTTAGAACTAACAAAGATCAAGATTAATGCACATGAGAAGAAAATATACAAATAAATAATTCATCTTATAATCAAATAGGAAACACCTCTCAAATAATTCACATATCTAGTATACTAAGAGTAGGATACAAGATTGTATAGTGCATTCTACACCAAGCAGTAAAATCTTACAATAGAGGGCAACCTTCTCATCAATTCCGCAATGGACTCACATCCATATCTAGGTTAGGCTTCATGATATTTCTACTAAAACCTCATAACAATTAATCATTTTAAAATATATCTCTCAGTAAAAGAGATATCCAGGCTCACCGAAGTCTCTTTATGCCAACTTCAAAAGTGACCTACAAAATCTTGAAGCTCCAAGAAAACTATCAATTCTCAAAATAAATGATAACTACATCCCCTGAAAGGGAGATCATAAAAATACCTTAACCAAAGACTCAAAGATTTCTTCATGGATGCCAAGATGTTGACACCTCCAAACAAATGAATAATAACATCCTCTAGAAATAGAACCAGATATGTTAGTGAGTTCTCACTATACACCAAATATGGGTAATAAGAGCACCTCATGGCACCAAAAAACATCAAAGAATATAATCAATATAAACTAGTAGAACCACATAACTACCAAAACTTCCAATGAAAGTGATATCAATCTATATATGGTATCATGATAAAAATATCCTAATAAAAGGTCATTCATGGCTCTCCATAGTTAAAATACATAATGCAACACCAACAACTTTGAAAGAACTAATATATTGAAACAAGAAGATAGAAGTTACTATGGAAATATGCAAATCTCCCACTAAAAGTGATACCAAACTATGCATGGAATCATGACCAAAATCACTACTAAAGCTCCACTGAGAGTGAAAAAAACCTCTCATGCACCATAGCCAGCAACTATAGGTCCCACTATACAATTGTAGACATGCACAATTGACATCATGCATTCCTCATATTTAATTAAATCATATTTTCCCATCAATTTTAATAAATCAAGTTCATTTGATTAATCTCCTAAGTTATCTCTTTAATTAATTAAATCAAGTTTATTTAATTAATCTCCTAAATTCATCCATTTAAATTAAATAAATTCTTCTTTATTTGATTTAACACTAACATCATCCTCTTTAATTAAATAAATCAAATCTTTATTTAATTAAATCTAAAATCATTTTCTTCTCATTTTGATTTATTTTAATCCTAAAATCTAAGTCAAAAGACAAAATCACCTAATCTCCTATTAAATTAATCAAATCCTGATTAATTTAATCCTAATCACCTGAATCCTCTAGATTTTGCAACTTGCACCAATAAATCATTTCTTTGATTTAATATTTCCCTAATTACTTTCAAAATGGCATCAAAAAAGGGAATATTCCTCCAAGTTTGAAAATCCCTCCACATGTCTTGTCCTCCAACATGGCATTAACTCCTCTTTCATTGTCTCTTACATGTCTCCCACTTGGCATTTAAGACTCTTTCTTCTCCCTCCAACAAGCCATCTTTTGAATTTCAAATCTCCCCCTCTTTGGCACATTGACCAAAATGTGCTCAACCTTCATCCTCTCACATCTTGACAAGTGGCATCTTGTCATTGGCTCATGTTTTGTCCCACATCCTCCATGTTTTGCATTCTTCCATCCTTCTTGGTTATAAATAGAGGCCTCCTCTATTGTGTTAATCCTCCACAGCTCCACAACTTGATACACAATCTTAAGCATTTGAATCTTATTCATCATATCTTCCAGGAGCTTATCAAGAATTGGGAAAGGGATTCTTTCCACATCAAAGAAGCACCAATCCACTATGAGATAGGGTTTGATTATACTTTTTTTTGTATGCTTTCAATTAGTTTATTTGATCTTTTGTTGTCTTGATTGCATTATGAAGCATGTTGAGGTATTTCATTGGGATGTTATTTTTTCTTTACTCTAAATAACTAATCATGCTAATGTGTGTGTTAGAGTTTAAGCCATTTGTAGATTTTGGCATCCAAATTATGGCACTAGAAGGAGGGCATTTGAAGCTTAGAGTGTGACTCAAGTGCTTAAGTTTTTTTTTTTTATACACATTTTGATAGTTTGTGTTTTGTATTCTGCATAAGAAAGAATAAATTTACATATTGTATTTATGATTGTCTAGTAGGATATAAAAGCAGGTCTTGTTTTTTTTTTTAAAGTCACAAAATTTGTTTGATATTCTAGTGAATCTAATCGATGTCTTCTTTACAAGCAAATATAAATTTTAAATCTGATCAATCCTTTTTTTTACTCGATAAAGATTATCATGGTATCATTTCATTAACATCCTTGTATTGTACGTGATTTTTCTCAAATCAATGCTTTGATAAATCTAATCAATTTCTTTTTTACCTAATAAGTGCATCTTTCTAATAAATCTAGTAAATCTTTTTTGTTGAGAAGCCTTCAATACGTTAGCCTGGGGGTATTTCGTACGATACATCTTTTTTTTGTCTGCATATCATCTTTTTGCTGCCTTGAATAGAAATGCATGTGAAACCCCCAAAATCTTATCTACTCCCTGTCTCTTACACATCATTTTCTTGCCGCATTAGATAAAAACCCATTTGAATATTGATTGAGAATGTGAGTTCTGAATGGGCAGGGGGATATAATACAAAGTTGAAAATGGAAAGTCATGGAGGCCACTTTCTACACATCACGGGTTTGAAATCCATCATTTTACATTTTGTAGTGACACCATTATTTGTAAAGCCACATCACAGTTGGCGTTTGAAACTCACGTGAAGGATTCATGTTGGGAGGACTTCCCATGCAAATCTACGGCTAGGGAGAGTAGATCAAATACTTTTATTTGTTGTTGTTTTGGACCATCCTCCACATAGGTGTTGACAAGCATTGGAGTTAAAAAAATTCTACCTACATCTCACAAATTTTTGTGATTGAAATCTTTATGTTATTTTCAAATTCTCTATCTGACTTGGCATTGAAATCACTACACATTGGATGGTAAGTGGGTGAAATATTTGGTTAGCCATTGTTGGGGATAAAATTATCATTGAAGGGTCGAGTGAACTAGTATTTCCATTATGTGTTCATTAATATTGTTGTTATCATATTACTCTATCGATTTTATTGGTGACCTTGACCGTTGTCCTTTACTTTCTCATCAACAAATATGTCATTTGTCTATTATGACCATCTTCCTTGACTGTCGTTGGCTTAGTTGTAGGTAGTAAATTCCCATCGATCTCTGACTGTCGTTTGTTGTTGACAATTTCGGTGTGTGGTAGGTTGTCATCTCTTTTTTGCATTGTTTTCATTTATGGCACTACTTCATACTTATATGGAACATGTAATCTGATTGCATTATGGAATTGTCCATTCTCAATGCTTAAAGTCACACATCATTGATATCTATTCTTTAAATGTCTAATGAGTAATCAGTCACTGTCTATTGTCTTTGATTGGCATGCATTTATACATGTCTTCCATAGTGTTTCCAACTATAACATCTGATAGAACTTCTACATACTTTATGTTAATGGATGTCTATAGCCTTTTACAAAGCTCCATTTTTTTTTAGCACAGGGGAGGGTGTTGGTCAAAGGGTACCTTATTTGGATGTACACCTGCAAAATGCATTTGTTTGAAATTTTATGTCTTTTCAAATATATGCCTACCATTTGCATTTGGCCTTAAAATCTCTTTGAAGCTCACATTGTCGGCTTTTCACTTTCCAAATTGCATTAGTTTGAAAGTTTTTTAAATTAGCTTTGGGTGTGATTTTTTTCACCTGCCAATTATATTAGCTTAAAAGTGTCTAAAATTCATTTGTGAATCTTCTAGATTGCTTCTAAAGTGTGATTTATTGTCATCTTTATTTCCCACTAATATTCACGGGCATTAGAGAGGCTTGTTGTTGTTTAGTTGTGAGCGAATATTGTAGAGAGCATCCCTTTTTTGTCGGCTAGAATGCAAGCATCCTGTGCCTGGGAAAGAGATGAAAATGGGTGCCCACTCTCATGCAAAAACTCCATTTAAGACCATTAATCACACCACAATCTTCTCTTGTCTTGCCTACAGCTGAAGGAATGCCAGTGCTGGCACGTATTTAATTTTGAGCTATATCTTACTTCTTTTCTCCTCTGAAGGCGCTGGCAATATGTTCTAGATTTTTTCTTTGATGTGATTGATACAAAATAGGCCAGTGACATTGAAATTAAAGCTCGTGAGGCAGCTGCTCGCCAAACTAGAGAATCCAAATTAAAGATCTGGGGGGGCGCAGTCTACTGTTGTTTACTTTAAGCAACATGCGGTGCCATGTACCGTTTTCTGATTTAGTGAGCCTTTTTCGTAATATATGTCTTTAATGTATGTTTCTAGTTATTAATTTGATTGTTCTGGTACATTTATTCACTCATGATTCAATATTCTCTCATACTATATCATTATTCTTACAATTTATTGATCTTCAAATAAATGTTATAAATTTATATTATCACATTTATTATGATTATTTTGAGATAGTAAATGTTTGAGCTTATGATGATGCTATTGAGAGATTTTTTCTTTGTGGTTGATTTGTTGACTTAATACCTCTAGTGATGTGGATTATGTAGAGACTTTTGATAAGGTGGAGAGTGACTCTAACAAGTGTGGTACCCTCTCAATGCAATCAATATCAAAAGCATGATTCACTTATAAATGCTTCTTTTATTATCATGATCATCCAATTCATTTTTCCTTCCAATTGAGATCATGCTATTGTTTGAAGTTAATGATCAAAATGAATTTAATATTTTGATCCTCACATGATTGTCTTTTTGTTTGATAGGGAAAAGGAAGGAGGGATTTCGTTCACACAAAGGACTTGCAACATTGAAGCATAAGAAACGATCTTTGAATAATCTTGGAGATAAAGATAAATTGAGCATTAAATTTGGAGTTGATAAAGTGTTTTTAAATGCTTAGAGCTTCCATTCTATGCTTTATTTTTCTATTTTAGATCAACTCACATCTTTTTGGGGCTCTAAAAAAAGCATTTCATTTTTTGCTACAAAGGGCTTAAAAAGAACTTTAGGAAAAACTCACTAGATTTGGTTTAAGGATTAACAATTGAACAAGGCAATCTCCATATTTTGTTTTCGTGTTCTAAAAGAATCAAATCATTGCTTTGTGGGTTTAAAATGAACAAGTGCTTCTTTTTTTTGTAATTGCTTACTCAAACTAATACCATCAAAAGAACGTATGTGCTTCTCTTGCACCTCACGAAGATCTTGAGAATCAAAAGGCCTTTTGGTGATCTTAAGTTGGGTAAAGTAATTTCCTCCACATTTCATTTTGGGATTAAAATTGAACAAAACATCATGCGAGTGTGAGTGGAGCATATTGCATACATTCTCTCTCTTTGTGTTGCAACAAAGATTGATCGAGTTACAAGTATTGTTTTTCTCGCTTTTGTTTACCTTAGAGGGCCTTCCTTGTATGAAAAATTAATCACCCAAGGAAATGACCCAACCAGTAACATGCTAAAGCCAAGTGTATTTCTAGCCAGTATATAAGTCTGGATACTAGAACAAAGGCCAGTATCATGCAGTACATTCTGACGAGAAGGGAAACAATGGTCTCTCACCGCATGGATCAATCCCTACGAATGGAAAGTCTAAATTAAAACCCTTGTTTAGAAAAGGCCAAAATCCTTGATCTGTTTGTTGGTGCAAGAACGGTCATTCTGAAGTCGCCCCACACTTTGACGGCTTTTAGTAGAAATGGAAAGTATGCCATGGGAGTTTCATGGGTACTGATGCTTGGCTGCCCCATATAAGTGAGTGTCGTGGAGGGGATCCAATGGGGTCAAGCATCTAACCATTCCCTAAAAGTAGGCGTAGCTAGACTTTTCCAAGTGGGGATTCAATAAATATAGTCTTTCATACCCATAGGGTTGTGATTGTTCTTGAAATCAAAACACTTTTCTTGCTCAAAAACATTGGAAAACAAAAATTCAACATGAGCATCAAATCTCAAACCCTTTAGGAGAAGCAAATATCCTTGAACTAATTCACATGCTATTGCTTTCCCTTGGGATTCTCATCCTTAGAGGCTTCTAAGCATTTGGATTTCATCTCAATTTTCTCCTACTAAGGTCAAAATTAGGAAACCTTTGCCTTGATTTCCTTGATTTCCACATAATGCACCTTGTGGGATGAGAAGAAGTTAAGACATTAGACATCTAGCTCAAAACCTAATCAAGAATTGTTTGTGGTAAAAACAAATTCATTGAGAAAAGATAAGAAACAATTGGACCCATCGCATATGCTTGGTATCTTTTGGTCATATGGTTTTTCATGCAAACATTGGTCTTTTCGTTTGAACTACTCTTAGATAAAAGCATGTTCTTTAATATCTTGGTCTTGTAAACAAGGTTCTCCTTAGGTTCATTTAGGATCAAAATCAAACACTTCATCCATTCCAAACATCTATCAAAATCCCATCTCACAAACAACTTTAGAGCTTTGGAAACATCACTATCTAGACTTGGGTACATCCTTAAACCAAATCAAAATCATCTGTTCATTTAGGTGTGCGTGGATGAATCCTTCTTCACATAGTTAAATTATCACCCTTTTGAACGAGTTCATCCTAAGATAACATCTAACATCTTGGGATTCACAAATTTCATTATACAAATCAAAACAAACAAAATTAAACCCTAAACACACCCATATCATTCACCACTTTCATCCTTCATCTCATCATTGGTCTTGAACGCCTTAGAGGTTCACTTTTGCAACAAGGTCAAAACACAAGAAGAACATGGAATATAAACTTGATCCATATATCATGAGTAATCCAAATCAACCAAACTTTCAAAGTCTTAACAAAGCAATGGGTTATCAACACTCGCATTTATACAATCCATACATGGGATCATTATCTCTTACAAAACTCAATGGCACAACAAATGTGAGTATACCCAATCTAAAGTTTGGAACACCCTTCCCTGTGGTAGATTTAAATCCAAGTCCAAACCTACAAATCTATCAACCAAATAATCAATGCATGAGTATTCAAAACAACATTATCCCACCAAATCCTTACATGCCAAATGTGAATATACCAAGCACAAGTTTACCAAACATGAATGTATCTCAAATCCACACTTGGTAAAATTTGTAATAAATATGTTTTTAAATCATACAAATGTTGTTCAAAGTCCAAACAAGATGTAAACAACTCCATGTATTAATCCAATTCAAGGAAACACCACAAGGCAATGTGATTCCCAAACACAACAATGTTCAATTTCAACCTATCATGCCAAATCTAAGCATCAGCCCAAGTCAAAACATTTTCCAAAATCAATTTGTCCATGATACAATGCAAACACCACAAGTATACATTCCAAATCCTCTTCAACAAAATCCAAATCAACTATATCAAGGGTGTCAAGATCAAATTGCTTCACTTGCCAAACTAATTGAATTATTGAGCCAAGAGACATCTTCACTCCAAAATCAGTACACTCTACCATTGGTTGAACCATGTCATCAAAGCATTGATTTGTGTCCACAACCACATCAAGAACAACATATCCAATATCAAGAAGTCGGATATCAAGATTAACAACATCAACAACAAACCCAATCACCACATCTCCAAAATCAATCACCACAAGGTCAATTTAAGGTACAAATCTCACAAGGTAACAAAAAAAAATACAGACCACTTGGGAAACCAAACGAATTGGTCATGCAACAGTTGTTGTAGGAAAATCTCATTAAAATACTTGTCTATGAGAACTATCAAAAACCCCTGGTAAAACCGCCTCGGTATGATGAGAAGCACCTTTGTGATTTCCATAAAATCAAGGGACACACAACATCAAATTGCATTCGACTCAAAAATTGCATCCAAGACCTGATTGATCAAAAGATAATAACTATTGGGGACAATGATCAGGATTCAACCACTAGTGATAGCAGTGACAATCTCTCTGCAACAACTGCCGAAAACAATGATCAAGATCTATTTTTCAATGAGTGCCTTGAAGATGTTTCCACCACATCCAACAATCAACTCAGCATACATCAAAAGCCACTTCTTGATCCATCTACCATTAATCATGTTGAAAATGTCTCTACATCGCCTTATGAGTTAGAGGACATATCTCAAGAATTCATTCCAAAGCATGATCAACATCTGTCACCAAAGTCTAGCAATGGTCCTTTCCAAGAAATATTGACATCCTTTGACCTCATGGTTGTAGATATTAAAGGAATATTCAACTCAACATTTGATCCAAGTCCACTCAAAGATCAAGAGGATATTGAGCCATTTCCCATGCCTAATGAGGATATCCAAGAACCCTTTGTAAGCAATCCACCCTTTGAAATGGACCCATGTCAAGAACTTGATCCAAAGCATGTTGAAAGGAATTTGAAAATCATTCAAGATCAAGAATTTTTATCCCCAAGCTACTACAATGATCTAATGGACACTCTCATAGATATACAAGATGATCATATCCATATAACACATACTCCCCCATCTACCCATGAGATGCTTTCTGTGGATGGACACATAAATGATCTTCATTCATAACAGGATTCCTTTACTCCTGACATTATTACACAAAAAGAGTAGGTTATTGATTCCTACAGTCAAATTGAGTTGTCAACATCGAGATCAAAAATATCCCAAATTCATAATGAGGACGTCATGTATTAATATATCCAACATTATACACTTAAAGAAAAAGGTCTGATAGAATAGGACACTCTGGAGTTAGCAGAGAAGCAAATTGAAACATCATCTATAGTGGTCATTTATCAGAGCATGCTTACTAAACAAGACATCTCAAAACAAGCAGAATCAAGGAACGAAGGTGCCACTACCACCATACTAGGGGAAACTAAGTCTCAGGAAAACATCAACATAGGGAGTGCAAAGAATCCTTATGATTAAACTGATGCTAATAATACAACCAACCATGTCATCAATATTCATCCACCCATCACCCCATCCATGAATTGCGACCAATGACAAAAGAAAGATTTGAATCAAAGCACAAGGAACATTATCAAATCAGAAGAAGCAAGGAAGCATAATGGAAAAATAAAATACACATGGATACCAAAGAATACAAAGAAAGATTATCCCTATCAAACTCCATTAGTCAAAGAAACTATGGGGAAAAATAAAAAAGGGAAAATTATCAATAAAATATTTCCACAAAGGAAAAAGCAAGCTTCTCAAGCAACGTATAAAGTATATCAAGCGGTTGGTCCTAATTCCATGCACACTTCTGTATCCACCCATCATTTTTCATCTTCACAAGTTTGGAGAATCAAAGGTTCCAAACTATCAACCAATCCATCTATTCCTAAACACATAACACCATCCACGCCTCCATTCATGATATCCAATTCTCACATTGACCAGGTATTGGTAGCGACCCTTCATCATAAGGATTCAAAAGGCACTCTATCACGATGTGCGCACAAAGACAAAGTTAACTCCGGTATCAACAAAGTCAATCAGGAATCTCAAAAGTTGCTTTCGGGTATGTGCAGGATCATCATGGAAAAAACAGGCCCTTAAGTGGCAAAAAAATCAAAAAAATCAAAGTTAGGCAACTTGACATAAAAATTTGAATAAGTTATCTATATTATTTCAAAAATATGTAGAAATACAATCTGTAGCAAATTGAATGTAGTTTCTGAAATACTAAGTTTATTTTAAAAAAGAAAAAAAATCTCTTGGTGAAAATTTGAAATTTCAATGCAAGAGTACTTAAATTTCTGTGGAAAAATAAGAAGTAGGTGTCTCACCACCACCTAACCACAATAAAATGATAGTATTTTCTTATAAGATTCTAGATATAATTAAAGGACTCATGTCCAGATGTGATGCATATTTTTTGTAATTTTTTCCAAGTAAATAATTAATTATGAATTTTTATTACAAATTTTAAAAATATAAAAACTCGTATGTCTAACCACCTTAACTTGGTCAAAACTTCATGAAATTAAATTTTTTTTTTAATCCTATAGTATGAAAAGTATAGAATTTGACACATGTTTCAGATACAAAAATGTGATAATCGCTTTGAAAGCTATATATGTTTTTCAATCAACCTATCAATCGTACTTTAGTCAGAATTCAAATAGAAAATGAATAATATTATTTATTAAATTCAAAGTAAAGCATAATTTATATTGGTGGAATGCTAAGAATCTCCTTTTAAAACCCTTTTCGCTTCATCAATTTTGGGTAAAAAAAAACTAAATATCCTACAAATACCCATCATATTGCCACTTTTTGGCCCATCATGATCCCGACATACCCTTTCAAGTGTATGTATCTTAGCAAAGCAACTTCTTCAAGCAAGATATCAATGGCACATTATGATAGAAGCATCTACATCGACAAAGACTAAGTGGTTCAAAGATGAGCTTAAAAACTTTCAGAAAACCCAAAAAAATAAAAATCAAAAATCAAAAAAAAAAATCAAAAAATCATGAAAATAGTAAAGATAAAAATCATCCTCTAGTGAAAACCACTATGGTGGCGCTTTGGACAGGTACCATGATGAAAACCTAGAAAATAGGCATCATGTGTAGAATCAAGCATCTGTGTGCGCCAGTTCAAAGCATCTCAACCCATCCATAATAAATCCAACATTCAATTCATCTCATCCATAATAAATCCATTTATCCAATCCATTTCATCCATTACCATCCATCTACCAAATTATCTTGATCTTGATGAAATTTTGGTGCACACTTTACACTTGCTTATGGTAGACATCTTGACATGAGTCATTTTCATTGATCCTATTCTACCCAGCATTATATGAGCCATGAAGCATTATCCAATGAGCACCCTTTGTCTGAGCACCTTATCCTAGCACAAGATAATCCTTGGCATCCTTTTCATGCTTGTCATATCCATCCATCCACACACGTATCCAAGCATCCACCCATGGCATATTTTGACAAGAAGACCTTCCTTATCAATCTTCATCTTTCATCGAACATCAATCCAAAAAATCACTATCAGTCACATCTAATGTGTGTTTCAACGTCACCATCATCCAAAACATCTTTTATTTCAAACCAAGCTTCAAAATCCTAATCAATCAAATCCAATCAATCCATCATCATCTTGGGAGATCCTTCCCAATCCTTGTGTTGCTTAACACTATCCTTGCATTGTTGTGTATCCTCAATAATGTTATCATCATTAATCCTGATCAATCAAATCCTTGCATTTTTTTGTATCCTCATCAATGTTATCATCATCAATCCCTCATCATCATGGGAGATCCTTCCCAATCCTCGTGTTGCTTGAACACTATCCTTGCATTGTTGTGTATCCTCAACAATGTTATCAGTCAATCTGATCAATCAACCTTAGCTTTGTTTTCAACAAAATCCCAAAACAAATCACTGATATCATCACACATGTCCATATCCAAATCATCAAAATTGTGCAAAAAACCTAAAAATATCCAAAATCATATCAAAATCCAAAAACATTCATAAAAATAGAAAATGTCAAAAACATGGAATCTGAACTACGTCATCTTTGAGCTTAAACATAGGCAAGGCTAATCTTTGATCAGCCCCCGAGACACAAAAACACAAAAACATTCAAAAAACACCAAAATCCAAAACATTCATAAAATCTCAAAAAACACAAAAACATTTAAAAAAACACAAAATCCAAAAACATTCATAAAATCTCATAATACATAAAAACATTGGAAAACCTGAAAACCAAAACATTTGTAAAACATCTTGAAAATATCAAAAAATAGCCTCAAAACATTTCAAAACTCCAAAAACATCCAAATATTTGAAAAAATCCATCTAGCTTGTTTCGCTTCACCCACAATAATCTCATCCATAATAAACAAATCATCACACTCACCCTTTTGCAAAACAAACGGAAACAAGCACAACAATCAACAAAAGAAAACTTCAAACGCAAAATAAAAATTGAAGCAACAAACTTTTAAATACAAAATCAAACTCTTGATCATTCGCAAACATGTCAAACGACCTTATATCAATAGCCTTTCAAACAACCTATCAACTTGCCACCATCCACTAACATTTCCTAAGATGTGTCCTTCCTACAATGGGCATTATCTATTGGCAAAACACTTTAGATAAACAAAACGACGTGCCGCCATCCACTAACATGTCCTAGGATGTATCCTTCCTACAATGGGAATTATCTATTGGAAATCATTTCGGTTCTTATCCTAAACAAAAGAAATCCCTTTGGCTAGAGGTATGAATAATATTGACTTGTTTGTGTACTTGATCTTTTCTTTTTCATTTATCTTATTGTGCTCATTCCAATGACCTCTCGATGATGTCTAATCAAAGTGATTTAGAGAGAAAGGAATGGAGCATCGATCATTATCTTTTTGTCTATTGTGCTTGTTGGACGTTCTTGTAATATAACTTGGCAAATACTTGCTTCGATAGGTGCATTCTAACTAGGTTTTTTTATGTCAAGTGTGAACAAGAATACTCCTATCTAATTTTCAATTCAAAGTCCATCATACTAGGTATAACGCCATCCTGGTTCTTTATACCTTGATGCATCATATCTATGTGTGTTATCAAACATAAGGTAAGTAGCCTTTTTAAAGTCCCAATTCCTTATAAGCAAATCATCCATCTCTCATCATCATCTTTAATAAACTTGGCTTGTTGAACCCTCTTTTCATCATCTAATTTCTTCTTTTCCGTGCTAACATCATGCCATGACAATTAATCATCGTCACCAATGCATCCATCCTGCATCCACAAACCATCAACATACTACATATTATATCATATCATATAAAAAACATTGATCATCTCACATACATTTTCATCATTTCATAATATAGAACTATTAGTCTAAGCATCTCATAAATCATACATTTGCATAAAATGTCCATTAAATAATCATATAGGCATTATCACATCATCCATCTCAAATGCATTCCATCATCATTTAAGTTGTTTAGGATAATATAGATTGGTTATTCTAAGCATCTTAAAACCGCCGCATTTGTATCATCATCATAAACATCCATACATCCATCTTGAACCTCTTTTTCACAAGATCGACCCTCAAATCAAATATTTTCGCTCGATCTCTCAAGGAGGCAATGTACCAATATACTTCTTTCCGTTGGGGCATCTAAAAAAAAAAAAATTTAAAAATGAATTTTGATCGTGGCAAGTTTATTCTTTGAACCAACGCAGCAAGTACATTGCTTCAAAGAGGGGCAAAATGTAGACATGAAAAATTGACATCATACATTCCTCATATTTAATTAAATCATATTCTCCCATCAATTAAATAAATCAAGTTTATTTAATTAATCTCCTAAGTTATCTCTTTAATTAAATAAATCGAGTTTATTTAATTAATCTCCTAAAGTCATCCATTTAAATTAAATAAATTCATCTTTATCTGATTTAACACTAACATCATCCTCTTTGATTAAATAAATCAAATATTTATTTAATTAAATATAAAATCATTTTCTTCTCATTTTAATTTATTTTAATCCTAAAATATAAGTCAAAAGTAAAAATCACCTAATCTCCTATTAAATTAATCAAATCCTGATTAATTTAATCCTAATCACCTGAATCCTCTAGATTTTGCAACTTGCACCAATAAATCATTTCTTTGATTTAATAATTCCCTAATTACTTTCAAAATGGCATCAAAAAAGGGAATATTCCTCCAAGTTTGAAAATCCCTCCACATGTCTTGTCCTCCAACATGGCATTAACTCCTCTTTCATTGTCTCTTACATGTCTCCCACTTGGAATTTAAGACTCTTTCTTCTCCCTCCAACAAGCCATCTTTTGAATTTCAAATCTCCCCCTCTTTGGCACATTGACCAAAATGTGCTCAATCTTCATCCTCTCACATCTTGTCATTGGCTTATGTTTTGTCCCACATCCTCCATGTTTTGCATTCTTCCATCCTTCTTGGTTATAAATAGAGGCCTCCTCTATTGTATTAATCCTCCACAACTATACAACTTGATACACAATCTTAAGCATTTGAATCTTGTTTATCATATCATCCAAGAGCTTATCAAGGATTGGGAAAGGGCTTCTTTCCACATCAACAAAGCACCAATCCACTATGAGATGGGGTTTGATTATGTTTTTTTTTTGTATGCTTTCAATTAGTTTATTTGATCTTTTATTGTCTTGATTGCATTATGAATCATGTTGAGTTATTTCATAGGGATGTTATGTTTGCTTTACTCTAAATAACTAATCATGCCAATAATGTGTGTTAGAGTTTAAGCCATTTGCAGATTTTGACATCCACAAAAATAATAGCAAGTATTTTCAAATAACCATCTCTCTATATCACTACAATAAGCATGATGATCCAAAAAGGTGATCAAGAAATACCAACCAAAAATATTTGCATTGGATAATTCACAAAATTTGCACACATGTTACATCTCAAAGGAGAAAAGCATGACTAGTGCTCCAATATCAAATAGCTCAAATACACATATTCAACACCATATTAGTAACATGTCAAATAGAGGCAATCAAAGATAACATGCATATTTCAAAGAATTCAACACCAAATAAATAGAAGACCTAGTTTTTAAAACAAATCCATAGTAAAGTAGCCATACTTTTAGGGGCCTAACAAGCAACCATGCAAATCTTTAATTGTTTCCTTCCACATACCCTAAATACTATCTTTGCATAGATCTGCAAGACACATATTTTAGTTAGCATGTAAAACCTATAAAATTGTATATGTAAATATGAATCCCCTTAAACATCTAGGAATTCACAATTATGAACAACACTAAATATGTCAGATCTAAAACAATGAAAATCACATATCTACAAACCCCAACCTTTTGAAATAGGATAAAAACAAAACCAACATATCTAAAATAACATGAATATGAAAAGGAGAAGGTTGTCAATATTGTCCAGGAAATACAAAGACCAACTCCACAACCCTCATGTAGACAAAGAAGCAACATTGTTCAAGAGATTTCAAGACACAAAATAGCCCAACTCCACAACCCTCATGCAAATGAAGGAGCAACATTTTTCAAGATATTTTAAATCACAAGTGGATAATCATCAAATGCTTCCATGTAACTAAGGACTAAAACCATTAACACAACATAAGAACTCCATAGACTAGGTGTTCTTTCATGTGAATAGGTGTCCAAAAGAACCCACCCAATAGGAATACTCTTTCACTGTGCATGACCATGAGCTAAAGGAACATAACCACCATGCAAGACGATAGTAACATATTTCCAAATAATATTTCTAGGTTGTTGGAGTAATTAGGACATCACTTGATAATTAACTAATCATTAATTAATTATTAGGTCCCTTATTAATTTAATTACTTAATCTAAACTTAGTGCCTTTTTATTATTATATTGGGCTATTTATAAGTTAATTTGTCTCATTGCATGAGATGATGACACTTGCCACAATCTAATCAAATCCTCATCTAGGGTTTTTTTCGTTTTATAAGGATTCATGCTCATTGTAATCAATTAATTCAAATTAATTCATTACACAATTAGTTGTCTTTTTGGATCATCTCTTCTCAAAGTTGCATAAGCATATCAATATTTTTTTCTCTTTAGATATTATAGGTGTTTTGATTGCAGGTGATTTATGGGAGTTTTTGGGTTCACTATCAACTCCAACATGGTATCATAGCACCACATCTATGACTTCCAATCTAGATTTTAGGCGATCCAAGAAATTTTGTCCCATATCTTTTCCTTGGTATATTTTTGAAAAAAATAGTTTATGAGTTTTGTTCATAATCATGAAAAACCATATGTGTATCTATTAGAATTTTCAAATAGTGAACAAATCTTGCAAAAAATGTTGTCAAAATAGCACAGCATGACTGTTTTCCCTTCATGTGAAGTTTATTTTTTTACCAAATCACATTTTCTATTTTTTGGAATTAAAATGTTTTATGGGTTTTATTGGCATAATCAAAATATTTTGTGGGTATCTATTTCTTTTTGCATGCAATGATAAATTTTTTTAGAAATAAAATCATAAGGGTCGTGTTTTTTGGATATTGGCTAGCTAAATTTACCCTATTTTTTAAAACATAATAACTTGAGCATATGATGTCAAAATTGGGAAAAGAGATATTGTCAAAAAATTTATTCCAAGCACTTTCCAATGGTGTAGGTATCATCATCATATTTTGTTGTTGGTTTATTTTACGCTCAATCAAATTTAGATCTTCATTTTCTACTTTTCAGCTCATAAGCTTTTTCTTGTATCTCCAATTTTTTTGATTCTAGTGGCATTGGAAAGGTATTTCAAAGCTCTTCAAATCCATTTATGCACTTTTTCTAGAATCTTCCCCAAGTTCATTTTATTTATCTTTTTGTGATTTCACATTGAGTCAATTATTTAGACGTCTTGATACTTGGAAGGATTTTTTGTGTGAGATGACTTCATTTAATCTACTTTATATGCACTGAGGTTTTTAGCCTCCAGTTTTTTTATTTGAGGAAGTATCATGGTTTTTTTATTCATCCTTTTATGGTCATCCTAGCAAAGGATAGCCATGAGTATTGGTGGAATGGCATCTTGACACATGTCTCTAGTGGCTTGATCTTTTGCCTTATATTTATGGACTCATACCTACACCAAGAACACCAAGGATTTATTTAGCATGGGGTATTATCAGTGATCATTTTGTAGGAGTGATTTGTTCTAGTGTTTATTTTGACACTATGTGTGTTGTATCGAACATTGATTGTCCCTGCACACTTTGGACTCAACTTTGGGAGATCCATGGAGACCCTCATATCTCTCCATACCCAAAGGATCTTGTTTTCTATTATCTCATTCCTCTTTCTAATACAAATTTCATACCATTTGATGATGATACTTTAAAGGATCTTGAGTATACCATGGGTCTTGCATGATCTGATGGTTTAAAGACTTGTCTTCATTTTCCCACTCTTCAAATTGAGACTACATCACCATATATTTTTGTTCTTTATCAACTTGGCATCGCCACATCCTTGGCCCCTATTAGTTCAATGTAGCAAGACTTTCATCTTCTTCCAAACACAACTACTTGGGATTTGTATCTTGTAGACATATCATCCTTATTTGTAGAGTCTCAAATTTCAAATTTAGAGAATTACTTTGAGGAAATTCATCTCCTCTTTATTGACAACCACACCATCATTTTTGGTCCATCATCTTCATCGCCTTTGTAACTTGTTCTACATTAGTCTTCACTAGTTTCTAGATTAGTATCATTTATTTCTGACATGTGGACACTTGAGCACTTTTCAGAGGCACATGTCATTTGGATTTAGATTTGTAATTCTTCCATTTTTTGGATTGGCTTCTCCAATCACCAATGGATCTATTTATTCTTGCGGGGATAAATGGTATTTACAGGTAGTGGATCATGTTTTGTCTTCAGGCATTCATCATTGGCACAAGAGCTCTTTCTTTATGGGGGATTCATATCCTCATTTTCTCTCTCCTATTGGGGGTATCTATTTTACCTTTTTGATAGAGGAAGTCCTTGGGGGTCATATTGATTCATTTGTCTATCCTTCTTTCACTAGTGCAGTTATTTTATGGATCATCTCTTCTCAATATTGTATGAGCATACCAATGGATATTTCTCTCCATTTGTGATAGGAATTTTGGTTGTAGGTGATTTCTTGGAGTTGTGGAGTTCACTATCAACTCCAATATAGGTCACCACTATACAAGAAGCAAGCACATGACCAACTCCATAAAATTCAAGATCCACAACCATGAGCTTCAAATTCCTAGCATAAATCCCATTGATAGTATTCATCCAAGAGTTATATGTCATAGCTTCCAATCTCATAAACATACAAAAAAAATGTTAACACATAAAAAATCCACTACATTCCATAAGTCTCCAACATTCCAAGAAAGATAAAAATATCTTCTTACAAGTCACATGCCTCTTGCACCAATTTGGCTTTAATACCATATGTTGGGAAATTTCAATCTCCAATCCAATTTTTTAGCATCAAATTATAATATCAATTGGTGAGATACAAGGCTTAGACTACTACAATATAGAAATATTGAATTTGTATGCAAATCTAAAATGAAGTGTTCTTAATATTGGATTACCATGGAGAGATTTAATGAATTTAAATCACCAAATAGATAAATTAACACAATTATTGCATCACATAACATAAGATCTACGTGGATAAACCTCTTTAGGAAAAATCTCAACTAAGGAGAGGAAAAACATGTATTAACTTTGAATAACAAGATTACAATATAATATTAATTTCATTTTCCTCTTTACCTCCAATCTAGCAAAACTTGTGTACCTATGAACAATATCAACACATCCAACTCTTTATCACTTTTTTGTAACCATTTTATCACATTCCTCTCTTTATCTTTGTAGCTTTATTTTGTTGTTTAATATTTTCCACTATACAAAGAACCAATTTATTGAACAACAATGAAATATGGCACCCAAAATGGCTCTCCATTTCTAGCCTTTGGATTACTTCTTGGAGTGTGGAAGGTCATTACAAATGCATCCCAACAATCTTTGTCCTCACTTTGTCAAATATCAACATAGGGAATGATAAAGGACACATAATAGGGTATCTAAAAGGTCTTTTTCCTCACTCTCAAAAGCACCCAACCTAGGCAATGAAAAAATACACAAGTTTGAAACTCAAGAGTCATCCACTCTTTTATGAGTGCTCCACTTGTAGTCAGAACTTTAATTAAGTATTCTTGTCTTTACAAATCACATTTACCACTACTAATGGACCCCTCCTTACAAAATGTTTTTCAAGGATGTTGGAAACATGTAAAATGACATAGGATTTACAAGGTTGATGGTACCTAAATTATAATAGTTGTAACTGCATTGGAGCTAATTCTTATAGTTTTAGAACTATCACCCTAGAAAAGAGGGATATCCTTACTATCAAGAGTAGCCTCCAATATCGTATACTTTCCCATTTATTTAGGGTGGGTTTTCTCATTAATAGTGATGGATCTAATATTTTAAATGATAGGGAGGCTTGGGCCATCCAATTTACAAAGGTAACTTTTGTTCAGTCTTTAAACTTTTCTAGCACTAATTCCTATGTATTTTTATATTTTTTGTGGGTCATCCTTATTTTCAATTACATAAGCCTTAGAATTATTCACATCAAAAAAAAATTCAAGAATAACAACATATTCCTCAAAGGATATAATTCCCTCATTTCTAACCAAACTTTCTTACATATCTAGAGTAGCCTCTTCAATTAAAGTATTTCCCTTCAATTCTTCAAGCGGAATCTCTAAATCAAGTGGGAAAGGAGGGGTATCATTAATCCCACCTTTCTCCCCTTATACTAACAAAAATATCCTCTTGAGAGAAATTCTAAATAGTTATAGGTCTATTGAAATTCATGGGTATTTTTAGGTTTTCATTGCTTTAGTGGCCCTCTCTTTTACAAATAAAATGTACATTTCACCCTCCCAACAATTACACATCACATAGAAATACATTGTTTTCAAATAATTGAAAGAATAAGATATGTAAGATAAATACCTCTAAGTTAAAAATTAAAACCCTAGCATTAAAGTGAGGTAAGGTGGACCTCTTATCCTCAACCCTTAGAATATTATCCCATGATTTGAGAGCATGGGGGATTAGAGACCAAAGTTGAGAGGATAATATTTTTAATTTCAATTCATTTTGGGGTATCCGAGAAATAGCCCTAAAAAGTTACCCTTGTTTGAAACTCATTTAATGTCATCTTTGATATTTCATATTTTTTGAAGAAAATAATAAATAGACCATGTTCAAACATGCTTAAAAAATACATGAATACCCATTTTCTTTCCTTGCACATTTGCAATTTGATCATCAAAAAAAATCTCAGAAGAGGAAAACCAATATCTAGGCATCCAAAGAAGATAGCAACTCTTTTTAACCTTTCATTTTTTCTCACTACTTCAAGCATGTTTGTTTTAGGTTTGGTAAATAACACCTTTAGGTTAGGAGCTACCTTAAAATTTTCTTCTCATTTATATTGGTTTTTCCACTTTCAACATCATGATCAACTCTTTCATTATGACCAGGGATAAATATGAAACTAGCACTTTCATGATTAAAATTTGGCTCATTAGCATTTATCACTACCCAAGCCTATTCTATTATCAAGAGCTTTTCCTCCTAAATCGTTTACATTATTATTATCTCTTATGTCTAATTTTTTAGGGATCCCAATCTCCACTAATTTTTCCTCAAGCTTATCATGACACTTTTGCAAATCCCAAATCACCATAAAATAATAAAATCAGCAACAAATACATCCAAGGGGTTGAGGTCAATTGATATGACATTTGGTTATCATGCTGGAGACCAAGATTCATTGATCCTGAAGGACAACTTATGACCAATAGGATGCACTAGAGTGATAATCCCACTCTAGTGATAGTGTACAGTAGGCCTACAAGTGACAAAGGAGAAAAACAAGGTGAAATAAGCAGTAGATGTCTTGCAAGAGGAGATAGGAGAAAGAATTCAAGCTATGGGAGTGGAGGATAGAGAAGATGAAAGTGGATGTTCTATAGGAGAAGAAAGGGGTCAAAAAAAAGTTGGAGGTATTCAAACCATAAGAGCACCACAAGAGGAGTGGGAGTTTGAAATGTAATTACAATTGTATTCCCTATTAATAAAGCATTAATTAAAGTGATATCCTTGCAAATGAATTGTATAGGATATGGGTCCCATGAAAAAATCCTCACAATTGAAGGGTGGGTCCACTAGAACCCTCACTAATTAATCTAAAAAATAATACCAAAGATAAAACCTACATCAACTTGACAATTATCTTGAACATTATTGTGATATAAATGAATAATAATACAAAATCAAAATAAAATTGTAAATTTCAAAACATAATTAAAATATTTTAAGTGTAAAAAAGAAACTAACAAAAATGATCACCAAAATCTACCAATAGTACATCAAGAAGGGTAGTAGCAAAGTATAATAAAAGCATCAAAACACTAATCAAAATCAAATCATTAAAGAAGGCGCAGCTCAAAAACAACAATGAAAAATGACTATTCATCTTCCTCATTAAACTTTAGAACATTATTTTAAAAAGGCACAACTCCAAAAACAATAATGAAATCTTCCTCGTTGAACTTTAGAGCTTCCCCTCTTTGTGCAACATATTTGGAAAAAGGGTGTTGATAAAAATCTAAAGCATCCCTTGTAAATTCTACATGCAAGCACAACCCATTTGGTAGAGCTAGGGTCTTGAGGTCATCCTTGCTTGGATTTCATTATACCAATTATATGATAACATATTCTAATTGAAGAAAAATATTCTCAAACTAAGGTTGGGTGGTTGATGCAACATTTCAAATGTTTTGGCATATTTATACAATTTGATTAATCAATTAAGTCCCATAAATTAATTAAGCCCAAGCGGCGGCGACACATTAACAAAGCAAGATAACATTGTGCACTTAATTGATCATGAGTGACAAACGGCGTGTTATAGCAATTCCTACAATTTTCTAAGTTGATTGTTTTTAATTAATTTTTTTATTTTTGAGTTAGGAAGAAATGAATAAATTTGAATACATAAACTACAAACATTTTACTTTGTTGCATGATGTTTTAGCATCTTTGAAGATAAGAGAAGATTCCAAGGATTCTTCTTATGGTGGGACACGATTATCGAATAAATAGTCATCTATTGAGATTGCATTGAAGACCAAGCATTAGTGGATCGCTTGGGAAACTAAAAAGGTCATTTTTGCAAACGAGAAAGATTGCTTATTATAAATCTCAAGATTAGACCATAGGGATTTTGGTTCATTTTCATCTCAAGGGATCAAAGCTCCAAAGGAGATGGACCTTCCAAAGTATTTGTTCAAAGCTTAATAAGTCAAGGATTTATAGGTTGAATTGTGAGCTATGGACACTTAGTCTATTGATGTATGACAAGAGTGAGGATTATTTATCCCATGTGAAAGATCTTTTTCTTTAGGAGTGGTTAAGGATAACCCCAAAAAGATGTGAGATTGATAAGGTCATCCTTGAGAGCTTGAAGTCTTCATATGATACATTTCTCCTTATTAGACATCATAAAGAAGGAAAGACTATATTTTGTAAGTTCATGCGAGCATTAATTGTGATTTTTTATTTTATTGTCATCATAAATTAGGCAAGCATGATTATCTTTTCCAATTTCATACTTCTTGGGTGTGGAACTACAAAAACTTACAAACATGGATATCCTTGGTTAAGTCAAAGGCAAAACATAATTTTCAAAGTCCAATCAAAAGATATGTCCAAAGGAAATCCAATGAGGAAATGATAATATAGAACAAAAAGGTTTGTGATGGTGTCTGCAAGAATGGTCATATAAGGAAAGAAGCACAAAGAGTTTCTATACAATAGCAAGTTATGTTGAGGATACTCCTTAAAAAAGTGAAATATCAAGGAGCACTCAAGTCAGCCCAATTAAAAGGGCATGAATAATGTCTATGCATCTTAATATTCTTATTTTTTTATGGAAGTACTTTCAAATGTGAAATTATTATAAATATATATGAACTCATCACATAATCAATAAAAATAATTCGTTTACAAAATCTTGACAAAGCTAATGATGTGAAGACTTATATAAGAAATATTTGACTCATATTCTTAATGATAGATCTTCTATATGATGGAACTTTTAAATGATTGCTAGTGGTAAGCTTGATAAGTAGAGGTTTACATTTTATATAATTTAGAGGTTTATGATCATCATGATTTTTTATTTCATTTGTGAATGCACTAAATGGCATAATCCTTATGTCCTAATTGCTAGTGAAAATGATATTGAAGAGAGTTGTAAATTGAAAAGTCCTTAATATTGAGGTTAGAAACATCCCTCAGACATCCCTAGTCTACAACAAAAAAATCCAAGAAATGTTCCTTGGTCAGCTTCCACCCCCTCCCAAAACCACAAGAAACCTATAACATGAACATTAAAAAGCATAAAACTCAAATCCACACTATTCACAGTGAATGTACTAAGATTACACAAGATTGCAATAGTAACAAAATATTCAATATTGTATTGGAGTGTTCCTCTATCATTAGAAGCCAAGAAGTTCATAAGCAGCTTTCCTCCACTTAATAGAATATTCCTCGCAAATTTGAGCCTCAAAAGAAATTTTCTTAACATTAGATGAAGTTTGGTAGTTCATTCAATGTTCGTAAAAGTAGTGAATGTGTAGCTTATGGCACATGGTAGTACTAAACTTCTAAATTTTATTTTTGGATTTCATTAAGCATTCTAATACTTTTTTGTTTGGTTTTGTTTGGATTTTATTTTTGAAACCCTCTAGATATATGGTTTAATTGCTATATAAAATAATAGCATATAGAAATTTATCTTTTTAAAATTCAGGTTTAGTTCGAATTTTTATGCATTTTGAAATTTGATAGAAAAAATCTTCTAGTTTATTCTAGAGGTTGGGGGAGTTCAATATATTATTTAATAAAGAGCCATGTAACACTTTTGAGTTTTGGATGTTCAAGACATTTGAAATAACATACCAATGCTTCAAAATAATACAAGATAAAATTCTATCAACTTCCCTTAACTTCCATAATACAATAATACAATGATATGCAAGGCATGCAAGTAATATCCATTAATATTCCACACAATATATAACTCCCACTCGATTAATACAATAAGGAAGTGTGAACCCTAGATCTGAATTATTTCAATCCATGACCACAATTAGTTTAGTTAGTCAGTCCAAAACTAGCAAACCCAAGATTCCTATGAAATAATAAATCATGTTTCAAAATGCAAACAAATTACAAGATAAACTAAAGCATATAAAACATGAATTAAATCCTATCTCATAGTGGATTGGTACTTCTATGGAAAGAATCCCTTTCCCAATCCATGATAAGCTTTATGATAAAATTCCTTGGAGATCGAGTGGACAAAATCAGTTCTCAATTGAAGAGAGTGACTTTGCATGAGATTGTAGATCAAGTTGTGGAGGAAGATCTAAATATTGTGGAGGATTAAATCAATGGAGATGATTTATATTTATAGAATAGAATGATAGAAGAATGCCAAACATGGAGGATGTGGGACTAAAGATAAGCCAATGAGAAGAGGCCACTTGTCAACTTGTGATAGGTTGAGGAATGGGCACATTTTAGTCAATGTGCCAAAGAGGGGGAGATTTGAAATTTGAATTTGAGAGTTAAATGTTGAGTTTGACCTTTGCAAGGGACATGTAAGAGCCATGTAAGAGCTCATAAATGCTTTGTTGGATGTATATGTCAACTTGATTTCAAATTCAAACTTGAAGAATATTCCCAAAAGATGCTTTGTTGAGGGAAAATGATGATTTTAATAAATGAATTAAAATGCTTTATTGGTGCAAGTTGGAAAAGCTAGAGGATGTGATGGGTGATTAGATTAGGTTAATCGGGATTAGATTAACTTAGATGATGATTAGTTGATTGTGACATTCAACTTAAATATTTGGGTTTATTTAAATTAAATGAGAAAAAATTGATCATTAGAGATTTAATTAAATAACTTGATCTATTTAATTAAATGGAGATCTTTAGAAGATTAATTGATTTATTTAATAACCTTTAGGAGATTGATTAAATAAACTTGATTTATTTAATTGATGAGAAAATATGATTTAATTAAATGAGTGATGTCAATTTTATGTGTCTACATTTTGCCCCTCTTTGCAGCAATGTACTTGCTACGTTGGTTCAAAGGAAAAACTTGTCATGATCAAAAATCAAAAAATTTCTAATTTTTTTCAGATGCCCTAGCGAAAAGAAGTACACTAGTACATTTCCCCCTCGAGAGATTGAGTGAAAAGATTTGATTTGAGGGTCGATCTCACGATAAAGAGGTTCAAAATGGATGGTTAAGATGATGATGTAAATGAGATGGTTTTAAGATGCTTAGAATAACCAATCTATATTATCCTAAACAACTTAAAATGATGATGTAATGCATGTGAGATGGATGAGATGGATGATGCATATATGATGATTAACTATTCATGACGTGATGTTAGTGTGGAGAAGAAGAAATGAGAAATGAGATGATGACAAGAGGATCCAACAAGTTCATGATTGGTCAAGACTTTATTAGAGATGATGATTCGCTTATCAAGAATTGGGACTTTAAAAAGGGCTACTTACCTTATGTTTGATAACATATGTAGATACGATGCATCAAGGTATAAAGAACCAGGATGGCGTTGTACCTAGTGCAATGGACTTTGACTCGACAAATAGATAGGAGTATTCTTTTTCACACTTGACATACGGAAACCTTGCTAGGACGTACCTAACAAAGCAAGTATTCACCAAGTTATTTTACAAGAACGTCCAACAAGCACAGCAGATAAAAGATAATGATTGTTTCCCCATTCCTTTCTCTCTAAATTGTTTTGAGTAGACATCATTGAGAGGTCCTTGGAATGAGCACAATAAGATAAATAAAAAGAAAAGATCAAGTACACAAACAAGCCAATGTTCTTCATACCTTCAGCCAAAGGGATGTGTTTTGATAGGATAAGAATCCAAGTGATATCCAAAATGATGCCCATTGTCGGAACGATATATCCTAGGACATGCATTGTATAGGATGATGATGGTTTGATAAGTTGATTGATAGGTGTTGATATAAGGTTGACTGACATGTTTGAAAATGATCAAGAGTTTGATTTTGTGTTTAACAGTTTGTTGCTTTGATTTTGATTTTGTGTTTGAAGTTTGTTTTTGCCAATTGTTGTGGTTGTTTCTGTTTGTTTTTTCCAAAGGATGAAGGTGATGATCAGTTTATTATGGATGATTGATTATTTTGAGTGAAAGAGAGATGAGATGGATGGATTTTTTCAAATATTTGGATGTTTTTGACATTTTTGGAATGTTTTGAGGCTGTTTTTTTTTTTTTGATATTTTTACAAATGTTTTGATTTTCAAATTTTGCAATGTTTTTGGGGTTTTCTAAGATTTATAAATGTTTTTGGATTTTGTGTTTTTTGAATTTTTTGGATTTTGATGTTTTTATGAATGTTTTTGGATTTTGATTTTTTTTTTTTTTTGGATTTTGATGTTTTTCGAATGTCTTTTGGCTTTTGATGTCTCAAGGGTTGATCAAAGATGAGCCTTGCCTACTTTAAGCTCAGAGACGACATAGTTCGGATGCCATGTTTTTGATATTTTTCTGAATTTTCTGAGTGTTTTTGGATTTTTGATGTTTTGGATGTTTTTGGATTTTTTTATGTTTTGGATGTTTTTGGATTTTTCGCACGATTTTGACAATTTGGATTTGGACATGTGTGACAATATAAGTTCTCTATTTGGGATTTTGTTGAAGACCAAGCTAAGGTTGACTGATCGAATCGATGGATTGATGATGATGATAACATTGTTGAGGATACACAACAATGCAAGGATTTAATTGATCAGGATTGATGACGATAACATTGTTGAGGATGCACAACAATTCAAGGATTGATTGATCAGGATTGATGATGATAACATTGTTGAGGATGCACAACAATGCAAGGATAGTGTTAAGCAACACAATGATTGATATGTTGATTGGATTGATGATGATAACATTGTTGAGGATACACAACAATGCAAGGATAGTGTTAAGCAACACAAGGATATCCCGAGATGATGATTTTTTTATTGGATTTGATTGATCAGGATTGATGAGGCTTGGTTTGGAATAAAAGTTGTTAGAATGATTTAATGTGACATTGAAGTGCAACTTAGATGCAACTGATAATGATTACTTGGCTTGATGTTCGATGAAAGATGAAGCTTGATAAGGACCATTTGCTCGTCAAAATGTGCCATGGGCTAGTGATTTGGATTCTAGATCACAAATACTTTGACTAGTTTGATTTCACATTTTCCAATGTTCAGATCACCACATAAGTTGGAGGATATAGATCAAGATTTATTCCTGAAGCAAGATGTAAATATCTGCCCCCAGTGTCTAGCAATGTATGGAATGCCACGGATGGATGCTCGAATAGGTGTATGGATGGATGGATATGGAAAGCATGCAAAGGATGCCAAGGATTATCTTGCAAGAAGATACAATGTTTAGATAAGGAATGCTCATTTGGATAATGCTTCATGGCTCAGATAGTGTTGCATAGGATAGGATCAATGAAAACAACCCATGTCAAGATGTTTACCATAAGCAAGTGTAAAGTGTGCACCAAACTTTATCAAGATCAAGATAACTTGAACCATGGATGCAAATGGATAAATGGTTCATGGATAAATGGATTTATTATGGATAAGATGGATGGAATGTCAGATTTATTATGGATGGGATGAGATGCTTTCATCTGAACTAGCACACGTAGATGCTCGATTCCACACATGATGCTTGTTTTCCAAGTTTTCATCATGGTCTTGCCCAAATCGCCACTGTAGTGGATTTCACTAGAGGATGATTTTTTCTCTTTACTGTTTTCAATCCTTTTTCTGATTTTTTGATTTTTCTGAAAGATTTTAAGCTCATGCTGAATCATCTGGTGGTGTCGATGTAGATGCTTCTATCATAATGTTCCATTGATATCCTTCCTGAAGAAATTATTTTTCCAAGATACGTGCACTTGAATACAAATTTTGAGATTCCTGATCTGCTTCGTTGATACTAGACTTGACTGTCTTTGTGCGCACATCGTGATAAAGTGCCTTCAGAATCCTTATGATGAAGGGTTGTTGCCAATACATGGTCAATGTAAGAATTGGATATCATGCATGGAGGTGTGGATGAAGTATGTTTAGCGATAAGAGATGGATTGGTTTACATTTTGCAACCTTTGACTCTCCAAACTTGGGAAGATGAGCAATGATGGGTGGATACGGAAGTGTATGTGGAATTTGGATCAACTGCTTGATATACTTTGTACATCACTTGAAAAGACTGCTTTTTCTTTTGCGGACATCTTTGATGGATATTTTTCCCTTTTTATTTTGCCCCATAATTTCTTTGACTAATGGAGTTTGATAGGGATAATCTTTCTTTGTGTTCTTTGGTATCCATTTGTATTTGATTTGTTCATTATGCTTCTCAGCTTCTTTTGCTTTGATAACATTCTTCGTACTTTGATTCAAATCTTTCTTTTGACGTTGGTCCCAATTCGTGGATTGTGGATGAAGATTCATGATGTGGTTGGTTGTAGTATTGGAAATGGTTTCACCATAAAGATTCTTCGTGCTCCCTATGTTGACGTTTGCTTGAGACATAGTTTCCCCCAGTATTGTGTAAGTCGTACCTTCATGCTTTGATTCTGCTTGTTTCGAGATTTCTTGTTTAGAGTGCATTCTTTGATAAATGACCACCATAGATGATGTTATTTTGATTGGATGCTCTGCTGACTCTAGAACATCTTGTTCTATCTGACTGGTTTCCTTGAGTGGATAATACTGGATATCTTCATACATGATGTCTTCAGTCTGGATTTTGGATTTATCTGATCCTGATGTTGACAACTTTGTTTGGTTGTAGGAATCAATAACCTGCTATTTTTGTGTAATAATATCAGGAGTAAAGGAATCTTGTTCTGGATGAAGATCATTTGTGTGTCCATCCGTAGAAAGCATCTCATGGGTAGATGGAGGAGTATGTGCTACATGGATATGATCATCTTGCATAGATAGGAGAGTGTCCATTAGATTATTTTAGTATCTTGAAGATACAAATTATTGATTTGGAATGATTTCGGAGTTGCTTTTGACATGCTTTGGATCAAGTTCTTGACATGGGTCAGTTTCAAATGATGGATTGCTTACAAAGGGTTCTTGGATGTCGTCATTAGACATGGTAAGTGGTTCAATATCCTCAAGTGTCGAGTTCAGGGTTCCTTCAGTATCTGTAACCATGAGGTCGAAGGATGTCAATATGTCTTGGAAAGGACCATTGCTAGACTTTGGTGAAAGACGTTGATCATGCTTTGGCATAAATTCTTGAGATATGTCCTGTAACTTATCAGGTGATGTGGAGACATTTTCAACATGATCATTGGTCGATGGATCGTAGATTGTCAATGGGATCAAATAATTCTAACACTCCTTGAAATAGATCACTAAAAACTGGCTCTTGATGTATGGTGAGTTGATCATCAGATGGGGTGGAAACATCTTCAAGGTGCTCATCGATGGAGAGATCTTGATCATTGTTTTCAACAATTGTGGTTGAGGGATTTCCAATGTCTTCAACCATAGGGTCAAATGATGTTGACATTTCTTGAATTGGATCATTGTTGGGTATTGTTGGTGGATTTTGATCATGATTGAAAAGTGACTCTTGATGTATGTTGATTTGATCTTCAGATAAGGTAAAAACATCTTCCATGTGTTTGTTGTTGGATAGGTCTTGATCATGTGATCGTTGACTTGGATTGATACATGGAGTTGTTAACATTTTGTTGGGATTTTGAAAACCATTTGCTTGTTGGGCTTGGTATTGGGCTTGAGCTTGTGTTTGCACTTGAGCCTGGGCTTATGTTGCTTGTTGTGTGGCTAGATATTGTTGGATGGCATTTTGGTAGGCCTGGTGAGCTTTTAGCGCAATGTTATATTTTTTTGCTGCGTTTGGTTTTGGTGGTAGTGGTGGTGGATTTGGAATCGTGTTGGATACGCTAGGAGCAATCAGTGACAAGTGGTTGAGATACGCTTGGAGCAATCATGGTAGTGAGGATTTGAGATATGATGGGTATGATAGGGGTGGTTGGAGTGATCAAGGTGATAGGAATGGTCAGAATAACTGAGGTAATAGGTCCTTGGGAGACCATATTTTGATTTGTTGGGATTGATGTTGTCATTTGATTAGATACCATCTATTGGTGCGATGTCGATGGTATATTCAAAGGATTTGATGTGATGGATTGATTGGTGTTAGGTGGATTGATTTGGATGGAGTGATTGGTGCTAGGTAAAGGGGGAAGCCCTAAACCAAGGAATGATGTTGATATGGGTAATGGTGGTGGAGATGTCTCTTGGTGCAATGACTCAACTATTTTGGTAAGTGTAGCAATTTGATCTCACCAAATTTGATCTTGATTTTGATCTTGACTCCCTTGATATAGTTGATTTGGTTTTTGTTCAAGCAGATTTTGGATGCATACTTATGGTTTTTGAATGGGATCATGGACAAATTGATTTTGGACAATGTTCTGACTTGGGATGATGTTCAGATTTGGCATGATAGGTTGAAATTGAACATTGTTGATGTTGGGAATCGCATTGCCTTGTTTTAGGTAACTTTGATTTTGCATGGTGTTACCTTGACTTGGATTAATACACAAAGTCGTTATCATCTTGTTTGGACTTTGAACAACATTTGTATGATTTACAAACATATCCATCCCAAAGTTTACCGAGTTTGGACTCAAAATGTTCATGTTTGGTAAAGTTGTACTTGGTACATTCACATTTGGCATGTTGGGATTTGATGAGATGATGTTGTTCATTTGAAGGCTCATGCATTGATTTTTTGGTTGATATACTTGTAGGTTTGGCCTTGGATTTAAATCTACCATCGAGAAAGGTGTTCCAAGCTTTTGACTAGGCATACTCACATTTGTACCATTGACATTTGTAGAAGGTAATGATCCCATGTATGGATTGTATAAGTGTGAGTTTTGATAATCAATTGGCATTGTAAGGCTTTGAAAGTTTAATTGATTTGGATTACTAATGATGTATGGAGCAAGTTTATATTCCATGTTCCTCTTGTGTTGAGGTCTAGTTTGGACCGTAAAATAAGGATCAATTTTCAAGAATGTGGGAGGTGAACCTCTAATTCTTTGGATTGATCTAAACTCTAGGTACAAAAAAGAAAGTCTAAGTTTTTAAGGATCAAAAGGATGGTGATGAGATATGAAAGATGGATGATTGGTGAATGATTGGAACTCTTAGGAAATATTGAAGAGGATACTAAACTTTAGGACTTGGATTGATGTTTTGATTTGATTTGGATTGGCTTCATTTGATTTGGATAGGGAACTCTTAAACTCTAAGAGGTTGGATGTTTTCCTATAGTAAATTTATCCACAAGATGCTAATTTGACTAAATGTGTAAAGAAGGATTCATCTAGACACATCTAACCAAACAAGATGATTTTGATTTGGTTTGATTTTGGATTTTTGGATAGTGAACTCATAAACCACAAGATGTCGGATGTTATCAAGGGAGACTTGTTCACAAGGATTAATAATTTGACTAGATAGGTTGAGAAGGATTCATCTACACACATCTAATCAAACAAAATGTTTTTTATTTGGTTCAAGTGATTTGCCCAAACTTTAGCATGAGGGATTTTTTCAAGATTTCCAAGAATTGTTTGTGAGGTGATTTTGATTTTGATGTTTGGGAGGTGGATGAAAGTTTTGGTTTTGATCCTAAGAGACTTAGAGATACTTTGTTTACTAGACCAAGATATTGAAGAACATTCTTTTCGCTAAGAGTAGTTCAAACCAAAAGACCAATGTTTGCTCGAAGGACAATAAAAAGATAAACAAGCACATGTGTGGGGTCCAATTTGAGTTAATCTTGGTTAATGACTTGTTTTCACCACAAACACACTTCTTGGTTAGTTTTCAAACTAAATTTATATGCCTCAATTCCTTTCCATTCCACAAGGTCTATTATGTGAAAATCAAGGTTTCAAGAGCACAGTTTCCTATGGTTGACTTTGAAATGAACAAATCGAGATATAGGTCTCAGTGTTTAGAAGCCTTCTAGGGATAAGAACCCCTAGGGACAAGCAGTAACATGAGGACTTTTCAAAGGTATTTGTTCCTTCCAAAGGGTTTGAAATTCTGATGATTCGTTGAATGTTTGTCTCAATGTTTTAGATCCAAGTACTGTGTTTTCAAACTGACTCACAAGCAATATAATATCCTAGCTCAATTGGTACGTTTTTCTTGGTGGGCTTACCTCATGCCCTTCATAGTAAAAGAGATGATTTTACATGCAACCAAGGAAAAAATATAAAGGTATGTTAAGAATGAAGTCCTAACCTCTATACTTTAACCAAGATCGGACATGGCAAGTAACTTCTTGGAATCTAAGTTCCAATGCACCACTTTGATAAACTCATTGGATGGACTGGTTGGTTACTACAAACAAGGTTCTTATTAACAAGAGATCGGGGACATGGCACCTTGCGAGCATCCAGCAAGCCACTAAAGGCTTTAATCAATCCTACTAGGGGTGCTTATACTTTTTACGGTAGTACCTTGTTCTGAAAGACAATGTACGACTAAGGCCTCCATACCATGAGGACTTGACAGTTTAGTCTTATCCATTTATATACTGGCCCGAATGAAAAACCGGTTGGAGTCACCTTCGATTTTTCCTTTCAGATGTGTCTCTTAGGCATGCCCCTCTAGAGGTAAACAATAGCGAGTAAGCACATTCATAGTTCAATCGACCTTCGTTTAGAAACAAAGGGAGAACACACACGATATACCTAACTCACACTCACAAGCTTTGTTCAATTTTAATTCCCAAAATGAAGTGTGGAGGCAATCTTTTATGCAACTTAATGTCATAAAAAATACTTTTGATTCTCAAGGTCACTGTGAAGCATGAGAGAAGTGAATACTCCTTTTTAGATGAGATTATTGTGCAAAAAATATTACAAAGCATAAAAGACACATGTTCATTTTAAATCCCAAAGCAACAGTGAATTATTTTTAAACACCAAAAGAAGTGTGAAATTTGTCTTGTTCAATTCTTAGCCTCAAACAAAATATAGTTTGTCCTAAGATTCATTTTAAGCCCTTTGTAGCAAGAATTTGAATTTGTTCTTTTTAGAACCCCAAAAGATGTGAGTTGACTTAAAACAGAAAACTAAAGCATAAAACGGAAGCCTTAAGCATTTAAAAACTCTTTGTCAACCCCAAATTTAATGCTTCAATCCTCTTTAACTCCAATCTTTCTTTTGTTTTCGCTCGACTCCAATGCTTGATTTCGATGTCAACCTACGAGATATAACACAAAATAAAATTTTAGAAACGAGACTTATTTCAAAGAATTGACGAAGCCTATAGCATTATCAAAATTTATACTTGTCATGCAACCCCAAGTTGGAAAACCAAATGGTTGGCTATGTAGAAAAAGCTTCGAAGTTCCCTCCACTAAATTGTAGTTGACAACTATATTTCACCAAATCAAGTTATGCTTATCCCATTATTGTAGCATTATGGAGAGGTCTCCAATAGTCAATGAAAGCTATTTAAATTCACCTAACTATTAGAAACTGGACTTAAATGAAATATTAGTGAGAAAATATCACACCCACCCCAAGTTGAGTGATTTTAATTCTACCTACGAGATATAACACCACCTGGAAAAGACTTGGGGAAATCAGCCTGCAAAGAGTGTTTAAGTGTTTTCCAAGCAAAAAAGGACTCAAAAAGATCTTAAGTAAGATTTGTATCCTCCAAATTCTATGTGCAACCTGCAAAGAGTGATTAAGTGTTTTCCAAGAAAATAAAAGAACTCAGAAAAAAGATCCCAACTAAGATTCACTACCTCCAAATGCTATGTGCAGCCGTTGTGATTTTCACAATAAAAAGAGTTCGTTGGGCCAAATAATGGTTGAGAAATATGTGAGCACCCAAAGAGAAATAATGGAATTTACGGCACTACCAGATATGATAGTTCACGTTCCAAGCAATTAATGAGCCAGTGTGAAGTAAAATGCATCTGATTCAAGAAAAAACTACAGAGAAATTTTTTTAAAAAAATATTTGAAATGTTCCACACAAATTTCAACACTTGGTCCCATGTTCCACACAACAACTAAATATGCTGCAACAGGCATGGTCAGCATTATTAAGAGGTGATCATTCAATGCAGGCTCAGTCATTTATGGTACCGATTGATTATTTCCACAAGTGGCAATAATGGCGCTAGCTGTGGGAATGATGTTTTCACACGAAACCAGCATTTAAGTCCTATGACATAAGTATTCAATAAAGTCTTCTATATATGAATAAATGATCAACACTTTTTGATGGACTGTTGATTTGTAGCATGAGCAGTTTCATATGCACTGGCAGATCCTACAAAGCTACCAGCCTCAGTAGACATTTAACTAAATCTGATGGATAAGGCCACAAAACCCATAGGGACCAACCAGTAGCAAGCCAACAAATCAAGCATCGATTGACTTGTAGTTTCATCAAAAGTGACATTAGTATATTAAGTCATTAATGCAACAAAAGTTGATGGAGTTGGTGAGTTTGTTGTACTAGCAGCTTACTTACCACTAGTCAATAAGAGTGCAAAATCCAGTATGTGTAAAGAGAACAGCAACATGCATGCAATCTACAAATAAAAACAAAACCTACAAGAGTACAATTTTGATTTGTTTGACAAATCACCTCAAAGAGACGTGGTTCTACATAATGCAATAATAGCAATAAGTACAAGAAGGATTATGAACGAAGTAGGGGCAGATCTGGTTGTCAGTCGCAGATCATTTTAATGCTTCAAATTGACATAAAAGACATCAAACTTTATGGCGCAAATCTTGGTTGTATGCTATATATATTGTATGTCACAGTTTGTAGGAGCATAAAAACAACAAACTTTATACTCCACACCAAGCTTGAAGTAAATGAATAGAGACAAATACTTAGTGATTCTAAATCGACTTCAAATTGACATCAAAGAATTAATGCTTTAAATCGATACTAAATGCCTCAATATTTGAAGTAAGAAAATACGATTCAATGCTTCAAATCCATTTGGTTTTCCTTCATAGATTCTTACCTCCTGGTAGCATCAGCAAAGGATTTCATCAATAAAAACAAAGTTGAATGGTAGATGGGCTGCGTATGGGAGCTTTCAAAATGCCATAAATATCTCGATAGCGCATGGCAAGGCATCGTGTTTGTATTGATGATAGAAGAAAATTGTGCCATGAAATGACCTCTCAACCATATGTATTTGCAGTCAAAGTGATCTTCATAGGCGTTTGACAAAATGCTTCTCCTAAATGTGGTCGCATGAAATGAGATGATTGCAGTTTGGGCGCTATTCGTGGATTTGAAAGACTTTCAAAAAATTTCAAACAAATGCTTTTGGCAGGCACATGAAAAAGAAGTAGCAAATAAATATTTGTTAAAAAATATTTCAAGTAAATGCATATGGCAGGCGTAAAGAGAAATGTGCCCAAAAGCTTTTTTTGAAAAAAACATCAGGGCCAATGCAATTCGTAGGTGAAATTTTTTTTAAGCAAGTGTACTTGGTAGGTGTAAAACGCAGAAGACCCGTGCAAAAGAGGACAAGGCACAATAAACCTTCAAGAAAATGCCAATTGGCTGGTGTAAAAACCGACTACCCAACCTTTGCCAACATCCTTCCCATCTGTGCAAAAATTAGAGCGTTTTCTTTTGAAACAGGGTATGGACGTCCACTAAAGGCATACAGGATAGATATACTTTGTCAGATGTTGTAGATGCAATTTCCCTGGTAAATATACGAGCAGGAATAGGGACGCATGGAAAATGCACGTGAATGGTTTGACAGGGTGCTTCAAGAGATGTCTTCTCATTGAGTGAGGCACAATGATTGCAGAATGAGCACAATACATATTTTGCAAGGAAGCTCTCAAAATATTTGAATCAATGAAGCACTCTGAAACACTTCCTAACATTGCAAGATTTCCTTGTTTCTAGGTGTGCGCAGTCTAGCAGAGGATGAGGGCTTCACATACTTCACACATCAGTAACCCTTATTACAATACATATACAGTTAATCATTAGGAGTGCAGGGTTGACCTACACGCCAGTTGAGTGGGAAAAAAATTTTGAATCACACCCACCAACATAGAATACTTAAACAAGATTAGAGGCTTGACTTGGCAGCTAAAGGAAGCAAGGCATTTTAAAATTCAAAACCCTTTAACTTAAGCTGCGGAAGAGAGGAAATTGCTTGAGAGATATGAACCATGTCCATCAGATACGATATTCTTAAGGAAACTGATACTAAATGATACAATCTGTAAAACAGGCCCACTCTAGACTAATGTGCACTGAACATTCCTAGATGTCGATCACAATGCATTTGAATTTAAATCAATCCATGGATCAATACGAAGTATATGCAGGAAATTACTAAACTATACAATCATTCCACCAAATACAAATGTAATGCACAAGCCCTCCTAGCGCCATATGTGAACCCTAGATCTGCATTATTTCAATCCATGACCACAATTAGTTTAGTTAGTTAGTTCAAAACCAACAAACCCAAGATTCCTATGAAATAATAAATCATGTTTCAAAATGCAAACAAATTACAAGATAAACTAGATCATATAAAATATGAATTAAATCCTATCTCATAGTGGATTGGTGCTTCTATGGAAAGAATCCCTTTCCCAATCCGTGATAAGCTTTATGATAAAATGCTTTGGAGATGGAGTGGACAAAATCAGTTCTCAATTGAAGAGAGTGACTTTGCATGAGATTGTAGATCAAGTTGTGGAGGAAGATCTAAAGATTGTGGAGAATTAAATCAATGGAGATGATTTCTATTTATAGAATAGAATGATAGAAGAATTTCAAACATGGAGGATGTGGGACTCAAGATAAGCCAATGAGAAGAGGCCACTTGTCAACTTGTGATAGGTTGAAGAATGAGCACATTTTGGTCAATGTGCCAAAGAGGGGGAGATTTGAAATTTGAATTTGAGAGTTAAATGTTGAGTTTGACCTTTGCAAGGGACATGTAAGAGCCATGTAAGATCTCATAAATGCTTTGTTGGATGTACATGTCAACTTGGTTTCAAATTCAAACTTGAGGAATATTCCCAAAAGATGTTTTGTTGAAGGAAAATGATGATTTTAATAAATGAATTAAAATGCTTTATTGGTGCAAGTGGGAAAAACTAGAGGATGTGATGGGTGATTAGATTAGGTTAATCAGGATTAGCTTAACTTAGATAATGATTAGTTGATTGTGACACTCAACTTAAATATTTGGGTTTATTTAAATTAAATGAGAAGAAATTGATCATTAGAGATTTAATTAACTTTGATCTATTTAATTAAATGGAGATCTTTAGAAGATTAATTTATTTATTTAATAACCTTTAGGAGATTGATTAAATAAACTTGATTTATTTAATTGATGAGCGAATATGATTTAATTAAATAAGTGATGTCAATTTTACGTGTCTATAGGAAGTACATCTCAAGTACATTGTAATAATATGAAATTCTAACGAGTACATGATTATAAACAATAAAGATAAGACTATTTCATAACCAAGATACACACGATATCAAAACTATAACTCTCATTTATGATAAGAATATAGTATATCATGAGACCAACCACACATATACTAGTGGTATGAAAATAAGGTACACCATAAATAGTATCTAAGAAGTTCAACTCTGTAAACTAATCCTTCAAGATTTCATGTTCTTGTTGTTGATCGAGGAAGAGTTTGAACCCACCATAAGGATGTCCATTTCCTCCCCATCCATCAGTCAAGGTGAACAAGCACTATCTGCAATCAAAAAGTGTGGTACACTACAATATTAATGATTATCTTCTTAGTTCATTTCTTTATTAACACATTATATGCATAGAACCATAGATCTAAAACATTTAAAATATATGGAATAGATTTCACAATACACATTCTCAAAAAAGGCACATGCCAAATAATCATTCCAAGATACCTAATATTCATAACACATCCTTTCTAGCATCTAATACACATAAATGTAAGGACATGTATAAGTCAATATGACCATCAACAAAAATCACAAGTCTTTTCAACCTTATAAGATTTGACTTAGCAAATAAATCAAAAACCAATATACAACATCCACATAATTGTTACTTGCATCACATTGTATGTAAACTCTCTTCATGTGATGTTATGTATCTTCCTAAGAGCACATGCCCCCGGTAATACTACATGCATCACACATTACATGCATTGCAACCTTTGCACAACACAAGTATCCAAGCATAACAATATCAACAATTTAAATAAGCACACAAATATAAGAACACACAAAACAAGTACGTAGAATAAACATAGAATATAGACACCTCAAATTAAAAGAACACAATAACAATGACACTCACATAAATAGAACCACAAATATGGAAAACATGAAAAACACAATTGGCCCCCAAAACCCATCTAAAGAGCATCTCTCAATTGTGCAATATACCCAAATACCACTACCTCATATATAGGACAAAAAATAACTGTCGATACCAACCACAAAGCACCCCTATCACAAGGTACAAAATATCACATATGTCAATACAACATGCCACAAGACTTCTCTCAAGGATTTCTTAGCTCTAATAGTACAATGCAATCATAACATAAACTACTTGTGGATCCTCTACTAACAAAAGCACTAGAACCTATGATGATATGGTGTCTATAGCGAGATGAGCAAACTCAAATCCCGGTCCAACTTTCTTAAGAAGAGATTTCTCAAGGTATCGAAGCCTAGACTAAGAAAATAAGATTTTAACCATCCTAATCCATGGGATGAAATAACATTCCTTTCTTTCAAATGGAACCCATGAGATAAACTTCTCATACATGTTATCCTTCAAAATAGATCCCTACTCTCATGAGTAGAATCATGACACAAGAATGTCATATACAAATATATTCAACTTTGAAATAATCGATGTCACATGTAAACCATAGCACAAAAGATGTTACAAATCAACCATGACATAGAAGATTTCATAAATCAACTATGGCAAGAAAGATGTCAAATATCAACAGAAATCAACTGACACAAAATTTGTCACATATCAACATAAATCAACCATGACACAAAATATGTCATATAGATATAACATAAAGCAAGCATGACACAAAGGATGTCACGATTCAACAAATTTAGCTCCCTAAGGAGTAAAAACAACACCAAGCTAAATTGAATTTACATGAACATAAAGACATAAAAAAACATTATAAAATATAATCTATTGACCCCAAGCCATTCATATAATCAAAATATAATCATAAAACCACTTTCGTATCATACGCAATCTAGAAACCTCAAGGAGGTAAGACTTTAGTTCACTTTCAAGACACTAGAATGTCATAATATAGTCTTAAAATTTTAAATCCTATCATTCTAATTAAATTACATAAATTTAATCAATCATAATACAAATTATATCATATGAATAAATAGAATAATCAATAAGACTTAATTCTTATTAATAAACAGACACTAAATCATTAATATCTCATGATTTACAATCTAGGTACATGACTGATTTTTCTTGAGGATTTAAGAGATGTATTGTCACGTCTTATTAATGATTGTAACAAACTGATTTTTCTAATATCAATTGAACCAACTTTTATAATAATTAAAAAATATCAACATCTTTTAATCGTAAAAAATAAATAGATACAAATGTAGATCTTAATAGAATGTTTATTTAGAATTTTTTAAACCACATACACGAAAATAGGAAATGCCTATATCACTGTTTAATATGTCAAGAATTTTCTTCTTGCACAAGTAACATCTATTTCACAAACCTATGTTCATTATTAATCTAGAATAAATATTTTTTTAAGTATTTCATAAAATGGATGCTACCTCAACCTTGTAACAATTTGGAAAATAAATAAAAATGAATCAAAACAATTTGTTAACTATGATTTTTTTTCAATTCTTCCACATAAAGCACTTCAAACTTGTTTCTTTTATTCTCTCAATTGCATAATTAAAAAAAATGAATAAAAATAAAATATTTTATTTTATTTTAAATGAATCTTCTTTTTTCCTTCTCAAAACTTAAAAAATATTATATTATATTATATTATATTTTTAACATAAGATAATAATAAATTTTCATTTTTCTTTCTCAAACAATTCTTTTTAAATCAATAATATTTTTATTTTCAATTTCCATAATAAAAGAATTTGTTTTTGAACAAATATTAAAAAATTATCTTTTCTAATTCATCAATAAAATGAATATAATATAAATTAAATAATTGAACATTTTTTATTCTCAAAGAAATTAATTACCACAATAAATAAATAATGTAATAATACAAGTTATATTAATTATATATGATTTTTAAATTAAATTAATTGTTCTTATATTAATTAATTAACCTTTTCCCAAACACTTGGATTATTTTAGCACTTTAACGTCAAAAACTAGTTTTTTCTCTGATGCATGTTCTTGTTGCACAACATAATCTTCCCACACATACTTAAAAGAATTGTTAGAAAAAATACAAACATATATAACCAACCACCTTTAATCAATTAACAATAGTAAGAAATTGCATTATGCATTTATATATTAAAATGGCACTTTACATCTAACATAAGTTGGTAGAGCACTTCCAATTTTATGTCATAGAATCATAAAAAGATTGGGAATGAGATGTGTTTCAATTTATTCTTCTTAAAGACTACAATTTCTATTCTACAAGTTTCAAAATAATTAGTTATATTCAACATTGCATATTAGTATTGTCTATTTTGATGCTACTTTTTCACTCTTTTGGGCATTGTGTTGATGGTGTTTTTATGCACTTCTCAACACAGGCAGTGCATAGATGCACTACCTCTCTTGAAAGATAATCTCCCACAATCGAATTGCAGAACACTATCCCAAGGTCTCTCGGATGTCAGGTCATGACAATGCTCTGATACCTCAGTAGTTTGATGTGATTTGCTGGAATCACAAGGCGGTCTTACAGAAAATACAAAGTGTTGACATAAAGCATGAAGTTGGATTTTGGAATGGAGTTCTTAGGATAAAGGCAATTATACTTTGACTTTAGGTTCAAACAGCAATCTTGGACTCCATTTAGTTGTTGGATTTGGCTTTACAATGTGCAATGAACCTTGGTATTGGTCAGTTACTAAAAAAAGAAAAAAAAGGCGAAGGAGGAGAAAATTTTCTAAGTCTGAAGCTTGCAATGAATAGTGACAATGAATTCCTGCAATGGACAATTCTTCAAAACAATATCCCACTTAACCAGGGATTTCACAGTATCATGGAAATTGTGCTATCTTCTAAGGGCTGCAGATGCTTCATCTTTCATCCACCACATGCATGCATGAATCAAAGACAAGAGTTAGGGGAAGCTTTAAAATCCAGTCCAGGCTAACTTTGCACAGCTGTCTACCTTCAGCAAACAACAAAAAGTATGGACTAAGGGATCATCAACAAAGCAGGAATTTTCACAATCACCCAACAGCATTCCTAAAATTTATCTAAATAAAGTAAACAGCTAACTAAATAGCCATAAGATCTAAGCTAAACATGCTAAATTGGATAATGAATCAAATAACATGAGAGAAATCAAGAAAATACACCAAGTCAATGATATTTCTTATAAATTTCTGTAGCATGCCTTTACAACAACTCAACTCTCACTTTTGCAAATGAGGGGAGTGCTCTATTTATAGTTTTCCAAAAGTTAAATGAATGGCCAAGATTCATTACAATTGTGTGGCCAAGATTCATTACAAAATAGGGTTTCACCTACCCCCAAATAGATTTACAATTTAAAAACATTTCTTGTATCTTCCCTATTTCGTCATCTAGCGGATGGCATTATTGCTCTTTCGTCCTGTAGCTAATTGTTGTTTCCTTGGCTGTAGCTACTCTTCAGGGAGGTCTTCTTCCTTGGCTGGGTTGTCCTCTTGCTCCTCGGAGGCTGTGTGTTCAATGTATTTGAGGATGACAGCCTAGAGCTTGTCTATCTCAAGGATCTCACATCTTAACGTCTGGTAGCTCCATTCCTTAGCATTCTCTTCCAGCCGCTTCCAATCCTCGTCATACTTCGAGCCTTGGTCTCTGAATAGCTCTGATCGATCTAGGAATTCCGTAGTGATTTCTCCGGCTGTCACGTCCTTCATCTTCTCCTGGAAGTATGGCTTGATCTTTTTTGCATCCATTTGTACTGTGGGCATATCATAGCCCGTCATCAGCTCAAGGTATTGGGCGCACTCTGCCCGGATTTCCTTGATCCACTCGATATCTGGATCCACCTTATTCAGAATTTGCTCCAACCTCTCCTTTCGATTGTTGAGGTCTCTGTGCCACACATCCACCAGCCAATGATCTTCTTTCTTTAGTTCTAGCTGCTCTTCCCATGTGTCCTCAGGCATCTGAAGGATAGCTTCAACCCTTGGGAAGGCGGAGTCGTAAATCGCAGGGAAATTGGTGCAGAGCCTCTTCGTGCTTTCCAGGGATTGAATCAGGTCCAAGAACTTATTGGCCGTCCACACAGCCCTGTTGATTCCCATGTTTCCGACGTCTGTGACCTGTCGGAACCAATCCTCAGTGGTCTTCTCTAAGTTCTTCCTTCTCTCCAGTTTATCTATCTGTTCTTTGGAGAGCAGTTGAGGTGCGGTCGTGGAGGTGGTGGGCAGGTCGTCCACTGAGGACCATTGTTGTATGTAGTCGGTTAGGGCAACAACCTGCGCTTTAAGCTCGTCCTTGGAGACCTTATCCTGCTTGATTAGGTGCACCACTGTGGCCACAGACTCCTCCAGGTGTTCAACTTTCTGTTCCCTATTTGTCGTCCCCAAGTCAATGGTGGAGACACTATAACTCACCCCTATTTGGCCAACTATAGGCGTTGCAATTTCTGCCGCTCGGGAGCCGGAAGCGTCCATTACTACCTTGGATCGGACCTTGGGCTTCTTCTCCTTTGTCGCGCTCAGTGATCGAGCCAATATGGCCTCTAATCTCGCCCTTGGGTCTTTCAGCACTGGGGTTGTCTTCTCTAGTTGTTTCTCCAACCAATCGGGCATGGCGGATTTATCTTTGGGTGCATCATGACTGCCCTCACCCTTCTCCGTCAGAGGCAAGACTTCTGCCTCCTCCTTTTGGGGTTCTCCCTTTTCCTTTGTAGCGTCCTCCTCTTTGTCGGAGTCGCGAATAAACACGAGGTGTTTAACGGGCAGCTTGGTGGATAATTGGGTGGGATCTCCTTCTTTCGCTGCCTCCTCTTCTTTCTTCTCTTCAGCAGCCTTGGCCTTCGGGCTCTTGTCAACATTGGTCTCAACCTTAGATAAACCCTTTTGCGGCTGCCCTTCTGGTGGCTGCCCTTCTTCACCATGTGGTGACTTTTCTATGTCTTCCCCAACGTCCTTTAATTGTCATGCCACCTCCTCCTCAAGGTCCTCATCAAACGTCTGGATGACCTCCTTGGCACTCGAGCCATCCTCCTCATCTCCGCTCCCAGAAGAGTGTCTCCTCTACCTCATAAACTACTATGTCGATGGTTCGGCGCTCGTACTCGGGGTGCTCGTAATATTCATCGGCCTCTTCCTCAATAGGCTTCGAGGCCTCCTGCTCTTGCTCCTCCAACTCTTTTGATATTTGCATTGTGGCCTCCATGGCTGGTGGCCCTGTTGGCGGTTGTGAAGGCTGAGCCGTCGCGAGGACTTGGGCAAGGGCCGCTTGGAGAGCTAGATTCATCAGTATTTGGGAGAGCTCAGGGGGAAGGTTCTGCATATGTCTGGTAAGGGCCTCAGGCATGGCGGTGACGGGAATGGGCGATGTAATTGTAGCCAGAGGGAGGGATGTAATAGGTGACATGGCAGCAGAAGAGGAAGGGGGAGTGATCATGTCGGAAGAGGAGTCAACGACGACCACTGACCCGGCCGGGGGTGAAGGGGCGAGATGGACAGAGATGTCCACCACCGGCGCAGATGAGGCGACCGCAGCCAGGGAGGCGGGCGATGCGCCAAGAGAGGCAGGGAAAAGCAAGGTAGGCTGCACTTTTGTCGTAGCCACCGTCTGCTTGAGCCTTTTGGGAGATGAGCCTCTTGTTTCTTTCTTTGCTTGCTCCTTGGGGTCCGCAGACTATGATGTCTCTGTTCCCTTTCTCTTCTGGGACCTAGTGACTAGGGGAGACTTGGAAGTCTCACCAGCTGATGTGGTGGTAGCAACGTCCTCTGTGGCACTAGGCTCGCTCTTGAGCTCCTCATACGTTAGGACCACTCCCTGTTGCTTTAGTTGCACCACCTGCCCGTCGACCCACTCCTTAGTACGAGTTATGATTGGCTGGATGATAGTATCCAGGTCATCGACCTCTTGCTCGTCCCAGTCTATGGAGGGGATTGCCAAGTTGGCAACCGCAGGGTACCTTGGGTGCATGATTGTAGACTCATCCTCCTCAACCTGATCCGGCACTGGGAACGGCTGCACCCTTCTCAAAAACTGCACGGTCATGCGCATGTAGTGCCTTGCGCGGACCTCCTTGTCGTCTTTGCATTCTGCCCAGAAGTCTTCAATGTGGTATTTGTGGGCATATGCCGGCCCCAATGCCTTCCTGACATGGTCGTGTGGATCCATCCGAGGGCGCATGGTGTACCAGTCAAAGTGATATTCTTTAAGCTCCTTCTCGGAATTGCTGGCACATTGGGAAGTTTGTAATCGGTACAGGCCCTGGCCGAGGGTCATGGGATAGGGGATCCCTGCTACGTGTTTGTTGCCGAAGACGGCCTGGATGTGTTGGAGCTGCCGAGAAAGCTCCAGGAGGATGATCATGTCATTTGGATACCGCGGCAATCTATTTGGCCATTCTGTGAATCCCTAGGCCCGGATGTAGGTAAACTTGGGGAATTGGATGAACAGGAAGGCATATTCCTTCAAGAGCGCCCTGGCGCTGTGGGAGACTCTCCTCTAGAAGTCTCTGGTGATCAATCTGATGATATGGCCAATGAAGGCATCATTGACCTGACAGTACTCCTTCTTCAAGTTGCGGTATTGGATCTGAAGGTACTTGTCAAACGGCTTGAGCCCTCGCTTGTGCCCCAGATCTGGTGCCACAAATAACCCGCTATATTATCTTTGACCTGCCAAGGAGTACACTAAGTATGAGGTCATCTAAAACTTGGAACTCTTCTTGATGTTAACAAACTGCTCATGGAAGCAGTTGCTGATGATGCCTCCCCAATCGAATGAGACCTTGGTGTTAACGTCCTCATTCCCCCGCAAGATCTGCTCAATGTAGTAGGCCATCCACTCTTGGAAGTAGGCGGCTGTTGGGAGACCCATAACCCTGCTTAGCATAGTCACCAGGTCGTGATAGTCCTCATGGAAATCGCTACGGAAGAGTTCGTGGGGAACCTTCGCAGCGCTGCCCCATTTCTCCTTAAGCCAGTAGAGGTTGATAGACTTCTTGCACCCTAATGGACTAGCATCCCACGCCGCTTGGCATTGTTCTAATGTGGGAACCTCCATGTGTGGGAACGTGGGAATGTAAAATGTTTTCATGATTCCTTCTGGCGACATGTCGGGAACCAGAGAGGGAGGGAAGCCGGCAGCCTTGGCTATTGCACTCTGACGTATTAGTCTGGCATTCTTTGTCGTAAGGTTGACCTTGACCCTCTGAGTGAATTCATCTATGTCCACTTGGCCGATGTTGGTATCTGAGATCTCCTTCCAGTCTGTTGAGACCTTTGAATGGAGCAGTTCACCCTGAAACTGAAACTTCATCTGATCCTTATCTTCTTTTCCCCGAGCGGTCCTCCCTGATTTCTTGTCCTTATCCTTTTCGGCGGAGGCCCCTGAAGTTCCTGCAGCCGATTCCATATATTCTGCAAGCAAGGGCGAAGTCAGTGCAACAAAACACCGAAAGCGCTCATGTTAGTCCATATTTTGAGCATAACATCTAAATAATCAATCAAGTATATCATAAATTTCATTCTTAGACGTTATCGACCTTCGTTTTAGGGCATTTGGACAATCTGGGCCTAGAGGACCGGACTTCCCTGGCAGGAATGCTGCCAGGAAGGGAAAATGCAACAGAAAGCTCCCGGAGATCCTTCTTAGCCAAATTTTAATGTTTTAGGAGGTCCATGATGGAGAAGAGCAAATTTTAGGATGTGGGTCGAAGTCAGATTCTGATTTTAGGATCGTTTGGATGGGTTTGAGGGCCCTCGGAAGTTTCAGGCCGGAAAGTAGCTAGGAAATGGCAATTGGCAACGGCGGACAGCGGGAGGAAATTCGGAGGGGGAAGTCCGAGAGCCAGGATCCGGGAGGCCAAAGGACGGCCGTCATGAGGTTTGAAATTTAGGCCTGGCGGCATTTGGAGCGGCAGGGCCTGAAAGCCGGGAAGACACGATGCGCAGGCCGCCGTGAGATTTTCAGCAATTTCGGGCGAGTGCGGCGGCAATCGAGAGCCCGGGACCCGAAGGGCGGGAGGCCGGCAGGGGTTCGCTGTGGAGGACGGCAGAACCGTCACGAAGTTCCGGGAACGGAACTCCGGACGGTCGGGCCCGGACGGACCCGCGGGAGCGAGGAACTCTACAAAATCAGACGGTAAATGGAGGCCCGGGGCCCGGCATCCGGGAGGACGGGGCGAGAACTTCGATGGCAGAGGTTGCATGGACTTCCGTGGGCGAAAGTCCGGTGGGCGGGGCCCAGAGACGCGAAGGCACCCGTTTCAAAAGAAGACGGCGACGACGGAGAGGCGCCCGGGGTCCAGAGCCTGGAAGGCAGCGGAGCGCTTCACCGAAAGAGTTAATGGCGAATACCTTCGGAGACAGCGAATGCCGAGCGGAACTCCGGGGGCGGAACCCCGGAGTCCGGAGCCCGAAGCTACAAAAGGACACATACTCCCTTTTCAAGTGCAGACGGCGAGGAACACGTCGAGGCCCGGAAGCCGGGAGGCGGGGTTAGGTTTGGAGTTTGAACTCAGCAAAACATGAACGGAAATCCAAGATAGCAAACCCGGATAGACGGGCTCGGAGGATAGGATTGCCGTTGGGAGGTTTGGTGTTTGAAAACTGACGGCGAGGGCGGGTTCCGGGCCCGAGAGGGACACTTTCCCTGCGCGAGGAATAGCCGCGGCAGGGAGAAGTCCCGAAATGGCGCGGAGGGAAATTGCGATGGTTTAACAATTTTCTAACATATGGGTTATGAGCGCAATTCAGTGCTCTTTCATCTATTCCATCCTAAAAAATTATTTAATCCATTTAAATCTTCCAAAATGACAAAAAAGACGGGAGGGAAAACGGGGATGGCCTACCTCGAATACGCCAAGCGGGAAGATGCGAAATCTACCAGGAATCGACGGAGTGATGCGGACGTAGATGATAGTGACGATGTTGATCGCGGTGGGCTCCAGATGCCTAGCTTATCAATTCGCTCCAATTCGAATAATGAAAATGACATTGGCGGGTTGGGCATTATATACCCCAACCGCCATTAATATCCACATTAATTGCTCGTACGGTCGCGCACAAAAGTTGGTGAGTTTGAATTTTAGGTCGACGGTGGCGGTGGAGACTCCGGGACCCGGCGGCCGGGAGGTCGTGAGGTGACGGCCGCCGCAAGATTTTGCGTTGATTGAGCGACGGCGGCGGTGGGAGGCTCGGGGCCCGGAGGGCGGGAAGTCGTCAGGATTTCGCCGTCGACAAAGGCGGAATCGTCACGGAGTTCCGGGAACGAAACTCCGGACGTCCGGGCCCGGAAGGTCCCGCGGCAGACAGGGGAAAAACGGAAGCACCGACGGAAAAACCCCAGGCGGGGCCCAGGGGGGCAGGAGGCCGCCGAAGGCCCACCGTTTCAGACGGCGACCCTGGGACAGAAGTCCGAAAGTGGACTTCCAGCGCCCGGGGCTCGAAGGGGCGGATGTCGTCTCGGAAATCGCCGCCGAATTTTAAACGGAGGACGGCAGGGCGGGCCCCGAGGGGCGGAAAGACGCCCAGGGAATGCCGCAAAGGGCGGCAAGTGCAAGGGGAAGCCCGATAAGGGAATCCCGGAGGCCCGGGCCCGGAGGGGCCCAGGGCCGCTCCAGAGCCAAAATGCCAAAGCGAACCCGCAAGGCCTCGGAAGGCAGCAAAAACCAAAAGCGGAGGCATGATCGATCTATGATGAAACCTTGGAGCGACATTGATCATGCAGAACATCAAAAAAAGAGGGGCACGCAAAACGAGGCGGCCCCAAAAGACCCGACAAGGCGAAATAAAAGAGGGTCCCCATTCTGAACGAGGCGTGTGTGCTAAGGGCACAACACATTGTTCCTTTATAGATGAAACTTGGAGTTTTTTAACATTTTGTTATAATTTTTATATAATATATATGCAAATGACAATGAATGCAATAAAATTTTATTAATTTGTATCACCTTTCATGTGAAACCTCAATTGAACTCTAATGTTATACATTAAGGTTCTATAATGTATATGGTGAATGTCTTATCATTGTTACAAGTTTCTATAATTTTCTATATTTTAAAATTTCCCCTACTTTGTAATAGGTGCCCCCTATCATCACTTGTCCCCTAAAAAAATCATCCCAAAAAGGAAGTCTTAAGAGCACATCCATCCATCCCCTAAAAAATGGCCTCCCAAAAAATCCATCCCAGAATCACAAATCCGTGTTCCCTGCCATCCCCATCCCATAAACCTAATGTAACATAGCTCATACCCCATATCAATTTGATAAGTTAGTTAAAGAGGTTGATAAACAACTACATAAGGGAGGATAACTTTTGCAAACTCCTCAGTCTCCTCCTTGAAGTCAATCAAAATCATAGATTGAAGTAAAATGTCCTTGAAGTCAATAAAAATCATAAATTGAACAATATATTAAATAAATAAAGTAGGAAAATGTTGAAGAGCAATAGAAGGAAGTGCTTCAAGCAGAAGCATCTGAGCAATTACAAATTCCTTTGGATCAACAAGAAGAAAAATAGTTCAAATTAGATACAGTAGTGTAGAATGTACCTACAAGGAAAACATGGTTAAAAATAGATTTTTCAAAAAGAGAATGTAATGTCCCCTACTTGGAGTATGCCTAAATTAGCCTTAAGAGACACTCACACAACATAAAATTGTTTTATAAATAATATTCCATTGTAAATTATATAACAAGTATTGAACTTAAGAATAAATGAACTATCAACATTTATGAAATAATGAATGACAACTTAAACTTGAATCCAATCTATAGAACTCTTTTTAATAACCAATTATGGTAGAGATTGGAGAGAAATGCATGATAGGGCACCAAAAAAAATGTTCATCACAAGCAAGCCTCGGGGCTGGATCATAGCCCCCTTGGCCCCAAGTGGACGGAACATCCCACCAAGACAATCTCATCCAACTTAGGGTTGGTGTACTTACAATGTGATAACCTATACATTATTCATCCCAATTAAGCCCAAGGGCAGGCCCATACCCCCTTGGCCCCAAGTGGCGAAACATCCCACCAAGACAATCCCATCCAACTTAAGGTTGGTGTATGTAATGAGAGAACCTATATCGCCTTTCCCTAACATGTTTCCTTGCAAGCCTTATGCATGATTGCTTAAAGAAAAGGATGGTGTTAATAATATTATAAATAGATTCACTATTTACTTATCTACCAATTTAAGCATAGCATATCTTTACTCATTGCATATTAACCATTATAAAATAATCTAAATATTTGTATATATATTTGTATGCCTATCAAGATTAGATATTAATTGCATATACAGTTAATTGCATACCACTTACTTATTATACCATTGGTTGTTTTTCTGAGTGCAAATATATTTCTGAAAATGATTTGATGATAATTCTTCCTTTGAAATGAGCCTCCTTTTATATCCCCATGGTGAGGGGAGGCATAGGTTTTCACAAAGTCTTATCACTTCTCTCAAGGGACATGCCTCCTCAAAAGGAGTTATTGCTCTTTAAACTAATTTGCAGCCTTCTAAATATTAATCATGTTCCATACATAATCACCTTGGATAATTTTATGAAGGTTGGCCTTGTTGAAGATTATTAATTCTAGCGCTACCTTATATTCTAAGTTGGCCACTGAATAGTTGCTTAATTTATTTAATTTGTATCTTTTTCTTTTCTTAGGTTGGCCACCTTCAGGGCATTATCAATAAGGAGAGTTATTAATATTGTCAATGCCTAGGGTTTTAATGTTTTAATATTGTGATTCAAGAAATAAGACAGTTCATCACAGTCCACATTGCCCAAGATTGCTTGTCCTCAAGTAATCACAAGCTAAGATTTGTAATTTTAGACATTGCTACTTTTTGTGATGTAATTAGCTTTTGTTGTGATAATTTAGGAATTGAAAATTCTACATCTAGGAGTGATGTTTTTGTTATGATGTCCAATCGTTATACTACAATGATGTCTTTGTAGAGTGGTTGTTAGTATACTTACTACCAATAATGTTAATGCCATCCTCTAAAGTATAAGGGCAATTTATTGTCTATTATTCTTTTTTTTGGTACGTAAATATTTTGATTTTATATTGAAAGAAAAAGTTGCAGTTCAATACATTTCAGTGGGCATGATATAGACATTTTCCCACAATCAAACCAAAATTCTGCCACCATCCCAACCCTAAGCTGACCTATAGGACTGTGTTATTAGAAATTTCATGCAGAATAATAGAAGTTGCAAATGATTCAATTCAAATAATATGTGCTTCATTATTATTTTCAATCAATTCATATTGCAATTTATAGGATTCTAATATCCTATTTTATAGGAAACCTCCTATAACAACTCTTCTAAATATAATGAGTTGTTTTAACAACTCAAATCCTTACAAATAATCTACATGAGTCGTATTAACAACTCACATTATTATTATCACAACCAACTACCCACATTATAATATTTGTTACACATAATTAAACATGTGAATGAACACTAACATGATTTCCAACACCCCCCCTTAGTGTGAACATGGAGAGAAAGATCATCACACAACTTGGAAATAGAATCGTATGCATATGCATAATTTTAGGTCTACATACTATTATATGGATTTTGTTGCACATGATCACCTACATACGAGAACTTATCTCGCTTTCACTTCCAGTGAACTTATCATCGGTTGACCATACTTCCAAGAAGTTCGACAGTCAAAGGATCTCTATAGTCAACTGCTCTCCTATACAATTGCTTACAATATCGATGATATCCACATTCTCCACCTTAGCACTTTCAACTGCAGTAAGCCAACTCTTGTGGCTCATGATCTTGATTCAAATGAAAGGCACCTCCCATCAACCTTTCATGGTTTTCACACAAGCTTACCACAAACTTGGACATGAACAAGAACCCACCAACTATCCACCTCATGTGGTTTTTTGGATCCTCCCACAAACCCTTTCAAGATCCATGAACTGCATCACAGTAGTGCTTTTGTTCATTACAATATTTTATACTAGGGAGTTACATAAGAAAATAACACACATAGAAAATAAAATGCCACCAAAGCTAATAAGCGTCCCCGTCGTTGGTGAGTGACGAGAGGACATTGATTGTCCTCCAACATCTGTTGCCTCCTGCCTCCAATAAGTTTGCTACTTAGCAAATTTTTCTTTTGAGGCACAATTTTAAAAAACCCTCCCTCAAGTTGGATGTCGCATACAAGCAATAATGCATCCAATTGAAACAATTTTTATTTTTCATAATTTTTAATACTTTTACGATAATTAAAGCTCATAAAAATAGACCCTACTCATACTAATACCACATGACTATGACTTGCTTTCACAAGATACAAACTTTAAACTAACATACAAAATAAAGCTCATAAAAATAGACCCTACTCATACTAATACCACATGACTATGACTTGCTTTCACAAGATACCAACTTTAAACTAACATACAAAATATCTTCATAATAACTAATAAGACATTTTAAGACACTATATGATGATGGAGAAGCGTGGTTTTGATAGCATGCAATAGTTCTATAAACAAGACTAATTGAAGACAATACTCACACTAGAAATTGACAAGACAACCAATGACTTAAAATGAAACATTTTGGAAGAAATGTAAACGAACTATAATACCCAATGCATCAGATCACCAAATCACACAATTATTGGCCAATTAGAAGGTTCAAGCAAAACAAAGCGAGATGCCCTTCATCGAAGCTTCCTTCACCCTGGTCCATCGTGCACACAAATACTCATCCAGGAAAAGGGGTCAGCTAGCAAAGCACAAACGATGTCAAAACTGAGCCAACAATACAACCCCTCCTAATACCATTGATGAAAGAATGAGGCGCAATACCGAATGTACTATTGGGAACAAGGAACCCAAGCCACAAATGGAGATAACGCGGCACAGATAACCCACTGACCAGCGATCATCCCTGCGTAGAGATAATAAACTCGTGATAAAGATCAATCAAAAACATACAATCTTTGATCAAATGTATAGATGAGCTAATCTGCAAATGACACGAGCCTCAAGAATGATTTATGTCATCTTCAAATCACTCGCAGGTGCCTGTATGAACTAGTTCGTGGCAGTCTCTAGTGCTCTCGGCCTGTGTTGGGAAAGCTGCTTGCATTTGGTAAGAGACTTCCCCCTCTAATGCTTGTAATAGTAAACACTCTCAGAATACACAATGATATTCAGCCTCTGTGAATCATGAATCTTTGATGCAAACCAAATCACGCGGTGCTGGAAACAACCACCACGGATAAGAAGGAAACGATTGCTTCCCACACAATGCGCAAGGAGCCGAGGAATGCAATGCGGATCAATGTACCACCTTTGCGCAATCACTAAAGCATGACTTCCAACCTACAATAATACACTACTACAAAGAGTGAAGGATCCGCAGCCGACAATGAGGTATACGGATTGAGAAACAAAAGCCTCAAAACTTGAAATCTGATAAAAATGCTGCAGTCAATAATAGAGGCTGAGCCAATCAAGAGATGAACACATCGCATGTACAAGACTAGCTCCGTACATAGTATTGATAAGTACAAGTTCCTCACAAAGACCGCCGATACAGGTCAAGGAGGGATCACGTCTGCATAAGCATAATAAAACCGAGCCAGAACACTTCAGCAATCTTTTAATGTACAAGAAAATCGGCTAATTCCTCTACTCGATCTTAGATAGACAGAGATAGAAGGGATATCATATCTTAGCAATCATATTTCCTCACATATTGCCAACATTCTCTCTTCTCACAAAATAATATAATAGCAATAGAAATAGGCTCTATGCCATATTAGAAATTTCAGGCAGAATAATAGAAGCTGCTGCAAATGATACAATTCAAATAATATGTGCTTCATTATTATTTTACATATTTATAGGATTCTAATATCCTATTTTATAGGAAACCTCCTATAACAACTCTTCTAAACTCTCCTATAACAACTCTTCTAAACTCTTCTAAATATAATGAGTTGTTTTAACAACTCAAATCCTTATAAATAATCTAAATGAGTCGTATTAACAACTCACATTATTATTATCACTAACAACTAGCCACATAATATTTGTTACACATAATTAAACATGTGAACACTAACATAATTTCCAATATGTCTACGACAAAACAACCCACCCAATACATATATTTGGGTCGAGGCCAGACATCCAACGAAGGAGACAAAACATTGCATTTCCTCTCAGGACTCCAAAACAGCACAAAGATATTGGTTAAACTTATATTCGCCGCTCTTGCCTGCCGCTCCAGTCTGTCGTCAAAGCCATCACTGGCTGCCCACAAACAAGCCACGCACCCGCTGCCTTCATTCCATCAAAATCTCCTCCCGAAGGTACTCCCTGAATCGGCCCTTCCAACTAGCTTTCGTCGCTTCCTCCAAATACAAGAACAGTTTGAGAAGTTCAACACCTCTCCTCGCTCGTGCCCTGTGTGCTCAAAGCTCCTCACCCTTCACGTCCAAGAGGAAAGGATACCTCTTCACCCTGATGTTTGGGAGCAGCACCCACCTCATGTCCCTCAGACGTGGAATACCCACCCTGGAGCTCTGCCACGATGATCACCTCCTCAACCCCTCCCAACAAATCCGCCATCACAAGTTTCCCCGTTATGAGAAGCGCCTCCACTTTTGGCAGCTCCAAGTTGAGAAGAACCGCCACAAACTAAGACGCGATGTCCACATTGGTCCTACACCTTTCATCAAAGAACATAAATTCCTTACCCAAGACCAATTCGGCTGCACCCAGCACCAGAGGATCCCACTCCTTAAAAATTGACCATAGACGATTGTTCGTTATCGTCCCCAAGAAAGCCCACAGCTTGCGCGACGAAGTGAGACGGATTGGTGTCTCCATCATCACAGAAACACTGTCACCACCTAGCTCCACCGACGAGGAAAACAATGAGAAACACCCGACCACCACCTTATTGTGCTTCGAACGTGCCAAACTACTCAGAGAATTAAATTGCCACCATCCTTCCATTCATCCTAGACACCTGACAACAGCCATGCATCATCCAAGATTTGGCGTGAATTAACTCCACCGTCCTTTGCCCACAATCCCATACCGCGCCAACATGTCGATGCCCTACATCTCAACCTGACGTAGCAGCACAAATCCCAACCTCCGCCAAGTTGTCGCAGGGTTATTGTCTATTATTCTTACGTACTATTATTTCCGAATAATTCCCAACAACAAAACCAAGAGCTGGAAGTTGGCAAGACCTATTTAAAACAAGTTTTCTGTCATTTTATGACCACAAGGGTCCTAGGTAATGATACAAATTATTCATTACCCCTTGTTGAAATCTACAATGATAGAAAAATGTTGCATGCTTCATCATGATTGATTATGGTCTGAGTGTTGTGAATATTGAGATCTCAATCCTTTGTGCAAAAACACTTTTGTAAAAAGGATCTAAATGTTTTAGTGGCAACTTCCCTTAAGATAAAGTATGTTTCATTTTGTGTAAGCATTCAAACAAGTTTGAGGGAAGTTTGTTTCCAATGAGGACGTAATATAAAATAGCTTATAGGGTTTTTGTAACACTTAACCTAATCAAACATTTGTCATACCCATAGGTAGTTAATGACATTTTGTAAACTTCTAAATATATATTTCCTAGATAATACTTAAGTGCAAATTTATTGGATTGATCAAGTCAATAAAATGAAAGATGTACAAGAGTTTAGCATTCCTAGCAAGCAATAGGACTTAAATTTATAGGTTTACCCTAATATCCAATTCTTGTCCCATCTTCCAAATCAATTGGGAGCTATCACTCCTCTTCGACATATCCCCATGTTTGGTACTAACTTTATTTGAAAAGCAATACCAAACCTTTCGGTTTTGATACTACTTTATTGGGAAAGAATTGTTTTATTTCACCTAGTTCATTTATTATCAACTTATCCCAAAGTTTGAAAAGTGAAAATGATCCTGGGATTTGTTGGTTATGGACTCATAATGTAACTTAGCATTGGCTTATGTAACAATTTTGTTGTATCTTGCTTTGTATCAAATTTATCTAAGGTACCCTACATGCCTAATACTAATGTCCATCTTTAATCATGAATGTGGAGTTACTTTGATAAATAAAAGGACTTACAAGATGAAGATCCTTGGATGAGGTGATCTAGTCTAGATATTACATAATGAATTTGGCCCGTAAGTCCAATTTACTAGATCAATTTTGTAGGTCACAAGGTTGATCCATGCATTGCCATGGTTTCTATGTGTGTGGGATAGATCACATGTGTTATTATGATCTTGTCCAAAATGAATAGAACAAATTACTCTATTAGAAAATGTGTTCATGCCTCAATGAAGCTTGATGAATATATCCTTTGATAAATCTCAAAATACAAACTTCAATTTATAGTGTCCATGGTTCTTTCCAAATTTTCTTAAGATCTCAACAAGAGTCAAAATCTATTATTTGTATGTTCTTAAAGGATCAAGTTGTCCTCATTACATTTGCTCAAAATTATTGTGTTGGCATGGATGTTTGTCCGGATATTTAGTTTTTAGTGCATAAATGATGTTAATGAAAGTGATTTAAGTCCTTTCAGGGAGATTTCTTAGCAATTCAAGTGTTCTCAAGGACTGTGATTGTTGGGGAATGTGCATGAGTAAAGTAATGGTGATGTTTTCTATTAATGTTGGTCTTCCTTCTCCCTCACCCTAGGTGCTAGACATAGGAAAATTATGGCAATGCACTGTTGATGATATTATCTACCTTAGTAATAATTCCCTTTTTCCTAATAATTGATCTTTATTTTGCAATAGAATCTCTTCATAGATAGGTGGTAGGAATCTAATAAAGTAATTTATTTTTCTATATGAACTTATGTGCACTAGTGTGAGTTTGTGGGATGGTTATTCAAGGTTCCATCCAATGAATATTATTGTATCTAGGCAAACTTAGATGGGCATGACACTACTTGGATCAAGAACATTGTTTGATAGCAAAAGAAATGTTCTGCCCATAGACGTGTTAGAGTTTCCTTGATGATAGACCATTCATGGAATAACTATGTTATGTGTAGCAGGTAAGAGTATCCCCTAGGGAAAATGGTAATGCTTAACTATACATAAAATAGAGACCTTATGATGTTAAGAATGTCTATTGAATCCTAATTGTTTGTGTGATAGTTGTACCTTAACACAATTGAAAATGTTATGAGTTCGACGATTTAATATCCATAAGAAGCTTGACATAGTGATAAATCATGTTACATTATGTTCTATACTTAGGTTTTATTACTTGTTTCAACCTTGATTTTGGGTTTACTTAGCTCTCTCTTGGCCTATATTGGTGGTGAGGTGGATCCATTGGAGAGATTTATTCCTTTATATCCATTTCTTGAAGGATTCACCACCTTGCGTTATAAAGGAGTCACAATCTTTCACAACCTTTCATTTGAAGAGACAACCTTTCATATTTGAAGTCACATGCTTTCTCACATCATTATTATTCTTGAGAACCTAATTTAATTCACTTGTAAAATCACTTAAGGCTCTATTCTCAATTGAATTCTTTAATGATGTTATGGATGTCTTTCCCAAATGAAATGCTCTCCCTTTATATCTCAAGTTTTAGGGAGTCACTTTGAATCTTACGTGTATTTGTGCATGAGTAAAGTATACACATAAATACACACAATACACAGTATACATGTAATACACAGTAAACACAAATACACGTAAGACACGAAGCATGCACATAAATATGTGTAAGACACGAAGCATACACATAAATACATGTAATACACGAAGTATACACATATAGATGTAAGACACTAAGCATACATGTGAAGACGCACATATAGAAATGCAATGTTAGCCCACTTGATTTCATTTTTTTATTTACTTAAGAGGGTTGAATGGTTAATCCTCATTGAATGGCATTTAAAGTAGGTTTTTCCTAAAAGCTGGCAAGATTAGGGCTCTGATACCAATTGTAATGTCTCGTACTTGAAGTATGCCTGAATCTGCCTTAAGAGACTTACACAACATAAAATTGTTCTATAAATAATATTCCATTGTAAATTATATAATAAATATTGAACTTACGAATAAATGAACTATCAACATTTATGAAATAATGAATGACAACTTAAACTTGAATCCAATCTATAGACTCTTTTCAATAACCATTCATGGTAGAGATCGGAGAAAAATGAATGATAGGGCATTAGAAAAACTATTCATCACAAGTAAGCCCAAGGGCGGGCTCATACCCCCTTGGCCCCAAGTGGACGAAACATCCCACCAAGACAATCCCATCCAACTTAAGGTTGGTGTACTTACAATGTGGGAACCTATACATTATTCATCCGAGTTAAACCCATGGGCGGGCCCATACCCACCTTGGCCCCAAGTGGACGAAACATCCCACCAAGACAATCCCATCCAACTTAGGGTTAGCGTACTTGATGAGAGAACCTATACTGCCCTTCCCTAACATGTTTCCTTGTCTACCTAATGCATAATTGCTTAGAGAAAAGGGTGATGTTAATAATAATATAAATAGATTCACTATTTACTTATCTACCAATTTAAGTATAACATATCTTTACTCATTGCATATTAATCATTATAAAATTATCTATATATGTATATATATTTGTATGCCTATCAAGATTAGATATTAATTGCATATACAGTTAATTGCATACCAATTACTTATTATACCACTGGCTGGTGTCTTTTTGAGTGCAGATATATTTCTGAAAATGATTTGATGATAATTCTTCCTTTGAATGAGCCTCCTTTTATATCCCCATGGGGGGAGGGAGGAGGACACAGGTTTTCACAAAGTCTCATCACTTCTCTCAAGGTGGGGGGAAGGCATAGGTTTTCACAAAGTCTTATCACTTCTCTCAAGGTATATGCCTCCTCAAAAGGAGTCGTTGCTCTTTAAACTAATTTGCAGCCCTCTAACTATTAATCATGCTCCATACATAATCACCTTGGATAATTTTATGAAAGTTGGCCTTGTTGAACATTATTAATTCCAGCGCTACCTTATATTCTTAGTCAACCACTGAATAGTTGCTGTTTTATTTATTTAATTCGTATCTTTTTATTTTCCTAGGGCAGCCACCTTCAGGGCATTGTCGATAAGGAGAGTTATTAACAGTCAGCACCTAGGGTTTTAATGTTTTAATGCTGAGATTCAGGAAATAAGGCGGCTCATCACAGAGAATGTTGTTGCAAAACCTTTGGACCTAGATTCTATCACAACCATGGTAGATAAAGAAATAACAAGGAAGAAACCAAGAGCCTTGTCTTCCTTAATGAAGAGTTAATCAAGTGAAACGGTTGGTGGAAAAAGATACCAGAGAATTGACTCCACAAGATTACCAAATAACTCACATCAATATTGATAAGAAAATAAGAGAATAAGAGTTGGTTTCTTTAGACATAATTGTGGAGAGTCTGGAAACGTTGAAGTTCAAGGTTGAAAAAGATCAAAAAACTAATAAGTTGTTGAAAGCAGAATTGCAACAAATGAAGGACTTCATCAAAAAGTTATGATTATTCTAGTAGATCGGAAATAAGGTGCATCAACTAATACACCTATTTTAATTTTCCAATTAGACTCGTTGCAAGAAATGAAGCTCAAGGCTCAGGTTGTAGATAAATGGATAGATAAATTTTTGGATCAAGAAAATCACAAATACCTGTTCCCTGCCATCCCCATCCCATAAACCTGATGTAACATAGCTCATACCCCATTTCAATTTGAAGTTAAGTTTGTTTATAGACCATAATTTAATACTTCTTTATATAGGTATTGTCTAAATGGAACTCAGGAGGTCTCAGCTCTTTCATTTGTTTGTTGTTGTTCTTTGCATTTTGGTTGTTGGTGTCCCTCTCTTTTGATTGTATTGTTTCTCTGTTGTATCCAACCAGCTTGGATCTGTTTTGCCTTGCCTATGACAGCTTTATAAAGAGTTGGGACCCTAGTTACCTGTTTTTTTGTTTTTTTGTAAAGGGTCTGAACCCTTTCAAAATCCCTGCTTACTTTAATCAAAACTCATAGAAAACCTAATATACTTATACATACTCAACTAGATCTGTCTTTTATGTCTTGTTTGTAGGCTTATTATGCATGAGCCTAAGTAGAGTCATTGGGATGCTACCATGGGCATATTGAGATATATTAAGGGGGGGCAGCTAAGTTATCTTGTAATGGTGGGTAGACAAACACCTAGTGGGATATGCTAGAGTAAAACGAGCATGAGATTGGTATGAAAGTAAGCATACTTCCATATATTTGTTTGATGTTAGTTTCAGCCCTCTTTCATTTGTATAGCAAGAAGCAGAGGAAATTGTGTTATCTTTTGCTGAGGCAAAATATAGAGGAACAGTGATCAGAACATAGAGTGACCTGGATTCCCAGTTGCTATAACAACTTGGTTTTCCCCGGGAGTAAACAATTTATTCTCCATAAAAATAATCATTGTTTATCAGATTGCTCACAAAGGTCTGAGCCCTTTTATCAGATTGTTTATCAGATTGCTCAAAAGGGGCTGAGCCCTTTATCAGATTGTTTATCAGATTGCTCACAAGGGTCTGAGCCCTTTATCAGATTGCTAACAAGATTATTCTTTGTTTTTTTTGTACAAGGGCCTGAGCCCTTTCAAAATCTCTGCTTACCTTAATCAAAACTTGTGGAAAACCTAATATACTTATGCATACTCAACTAGATCAGTCTTCTGTGCCTTGTTTGTAGGCTTATAGTTATGCATGAGCCTAAGTAGAGTCATTGGGATGCTACCATGACTATATTGAGATATATTGAGGGGGACTACTAAGTTATCTCGTAATGGTGGTGACAAGCACCTAGTGGGATATGCTAGAGTAAAACGAGCATGAGATTGGGATGAAAGTAAGCATCCTTCCATATATAGGTTTGATGTTAGTTTCAGCCCTCTTTCATTGGTTTAAACTTTAATAGAGGAACAGTGATCAGAACATAGAGTAACTCGGATTCCCAGTTGCTATAACAACTTAGTTTTCCTCGAGAGCAGACAATTTATTCTCCATTAAAATAATCATTGTTCATCAGATTGCTCACAATCCAGTTTACAATGCTAAGACAGATTATATTGAAGTTCATTTGCACTATATCATGGAATGCTTCTCCAAAAGGATGTTGGATTTAAATTGCTCACAATCCAGTTTATGATGCTAAGTCAAATCATATTGAAGTTCATTTGCACTATATCATGGAATGCTTCCAGAAAAGGATGTTGGATTTCGTATTTGTGAGGATTGCCAGCATCTTCACAAAGCCCCTTGTTGAGGTGGCATCTAACAGATTATGGGAGATTCTCTGATTTGTTATCTTATGGGAACTCTGCAAACAACCACAAACAACCATGGAAAACAGAGGTAGCATTGTCAGAGCTGTGCAGAAAAGAATGAGACAAGTTAAAACTTCACTATATATGACCATGTGTGCTTGGGAAGGGTCTGATGATTGTGGTGAGAACAGCATATGGCACGAAGCTGCCGTTGTAGCGCAAGGTGGTTATATTAATTGATCCTCCCTGATCAATTTTTTAGCATGTCATTGAGCAATAACTTCGATATTTTCTAAGATACCATTAAACAAATAGACACTGTGAGATGTCTGTCTAGATAATAAAGGGAAAGTGAAATACCATTGAATAAAATGAATGTACACTCCATGCTGATTACAGAGGATGTGAATACCTCTTCGTAGCTGAAGAAATAGCTCACAATAATCAACTGGTTGTATGATGTATAAATAAAACCCTTTATCTATGTCGTCATGCTCCAACTAATCAAGTATACAACTTCTTCAAAAATAAAAAGAACAAAAGGTTTTCATAACTCAAGTAGAGTACAATATTAATGCTAGGAAAATCCTACTTTGGACACAGTCACTTAAAATATCCAAACATTAAATTATATAATATCTCCAAATCATTTGACCTTGACAACTGATCCACCCTATTTCAGTATCAAATGTCCTAATATGGTGTAGATCTTAACCATCCACACATGTTCCATAAAGTTGGAATTGAAAGAAGAGATGTATATATCCCTAAATAGCTGGAAGAAACAATTCTAAATTGACACCCATGCTCCAAGATAAATATGCATGACCACTCACAAACACAAAAAATCCAAGGGCATATTACTTGGACCTGCTTAGTGTTATAATTTACTCAGCAGAACACTGCACAAATAATTGACTTTTTCATCCAATAGCAGCACTCCTCCAAGAAACCAGAGTCTACAAAACACAACAAATTATTTGATTATTTTATATCAATTTTATATGTGAAGCAGGTGTGCTACAAATATTGGCAATACACAGGTAAACTAGCTTACAGAAACAGACACTTACACTGCTATAATCATGACCAATGAAAGTTCACATGTATCTTGCATGTGATAAAAGTAAAACCATCTAACATTGGATCAGAATGCCCACTCAGAGAATTGAGTCAGTTTATAGTGTCTGTTGATTTCAGAGTCAGACGGGCATCAAGCTAGTCTGTTACCTAAAAAATTATAGAATTTGGGACTAACAAGAACAGAGTATTGCTGAGTAGGAGGTATTTTCCACAGCATGTCAATTTATGATATTGTTATCAGTATTCAACTGTGTAGTTTTTGAGTCAAACTCAAAAACTACATGGTTGAATCCTGATAGCAATATCATAACGGAACAGAGTATGTCAGCATTCGATGAAATTAAAGTTAATCATAACAATCCTACCATTCATTTATTTCATATATCAGCGTTGCTGCACTTACCTGTTATCAATCTCCAAATATAAATTATAAATACTAGTGCAATAATTCTGAAGCTTCACGATACTCCAAGAGGCAATTCACTGGGAACAGAAGCAGTGACTGGACGTGAACCAGGAAAATGTGCAAATTGCGGCTTCAATGGATGTGAATCATGATCAACATCATCAAACTTGTACCCTATGCATAAATGAAATTCCACGCAAAGTTCAGCAAAGTATTCACATAAATATATAGGGACCTTGAGTTTCTTTCTAATAAGTAAAATATGATATTGTATTATATTAAACCAAAGCAGTTAAAAACAGAGGACCATCTATCCAGAGAATGACAAGCCTAGGATAATCACAAAGATTCATACAGAACAGTAGGTACTACATAGTTTGCAGTCATGAATAGTAGAGCAACATGTACAAATGAGTCAAATCCATCAAAATTAGATTTAACACATAGATTGAAAGTGTTCATATGAGAGACTTGATTGAACTTGTAACGAGAATTTTATGGGTATCTTCTAGCTTGTAAAAATTACTTCATATTTAAATAAATGCAGAACCAAACTAATTGAACAAATTTCATATAAACATTTGCTATGGAACTTTAAACCGTCCATCCAAGCATGGCTACTTTTTGCTTTCGTCAAATTATTTATAAACCAAAATAAATGCTTATAAAATTTGTGGTTTATGATAAGTAAAAAGTTATATTTTCTCAAGGCTATTGAAAATGGTAAAGCAACAAAACTGAAATTGCAAAAGAAACTACACCATGATTGCACAGAAAAATGACAGTACAGAAATGTAAATAGATATTTTTAATATATTTAATCTGCTTTTCGAATAAATTTTACATTGCAAATTTGCAATCAATATGGCTTTATAAAGCCTTTATTTCCCATTCCCACTACCAAAAACTACTTAGAAAAAAGTCAACACCCAAAACTAACTATTATTTTATTTACTAACTTACAAATATTAATTACTAACATAAAACTAACATTCTAACTTAACATTTATTTATTACTTATCTAACCTATTAACTATATACTAATGATGTAATGCTCCAACAAGGGCAGTAACTGTAGTTAATTGGGCACACTTAATACATCGGATTGTAAGGTATACACAAGTCATGAGTAATGACACTTGGGACTTACTCACATATGGTATATACATCTTTATTTAAGCATTATGCAGCTCTATAAGTGGTCATTGTCTTAGTTGTAGTCGGTCGTAGTCAGCCGTTGCTTAGTTGGCCGTAGTCGGCTGGAGTTATTTATGTTCAATAAAAATATAGTTGAAATGTAAATAATTAATGTAGTGTATGTCATATGTACTCAGGTAATTAAGTCTCGATTAGTGGTCAATGGGTTATTATGAAACGCCATGACGGTTGGTTTCTCAACCACTGCCGAGGGCTATATGTACTAGAGTCCTTGTAGTCGGGAATATATGATTGATGGTACTATTGACATCTATGTTATTGTAATGTTGATACCTTACTGTTGGATAAATGAATAGAAGCATTCCTAATTTCATGCATATCGTGTTCTGGAATATGTTGTGCGTATCTATGTTCTGTGCAGAACTTAGCCTACTCTCATAGTACGTTGGAAGACATCCTGTGAGTAAACGAGCTCCTTCTGTTGTCAGATGGCTAGCTTTTTGTTGCTGGATACCCAACCACCAATTTTGACTTGTTCTTAATTAGGTACTAATTTTCAGCGATCATTTTCCAAAGAAAACTATAAAAAGTCAGGAATGGGATAATTCGGACAAAAAAGGAGAAAAGGCCAGCAAGAAATTAGACTAACTATATTATTTCTGATTCTGGCCAAGTTAGGTTACAGCCAAATACATTCAGAAACAGATCAATGGTGAATATTTGCCTCGACAAATGACTAATCACAAGAAGTAAAAAATAATCCTTGTATGCAGACCTAACAGCCAAATCATTTATGCAAAATACCTTAGTTACCAACTCTGCCAGTTCGTAAAAGAGCATATTTATTTTTTGCAGTTTTGGGGAAGCAAATTAGTAACAGGAAAATTAAATAGTACAAAGATTCTTCTCTTCTAGCCTGAATACTCACACTGCATGCAGATATTAAGGAATTTATGGATCCTGCATTCCTCTTCTTACATATTAAGGGTACTTCACATTTCATTTTTTTCCTGAGATTTGGATACTGATTTATAGCATTTGCCTTCTGCTGGACTGCAACTCAGAAAAGCTCTTTCAGAAAATTACAACAGCATTATTTAATATTTACAGAGCATGAGAAAAAAAACATTGTGATAGCTATGCTTACAGAAAACTGCGGACAATTTTACCACTAAGAGGCAAACTCTCAAGTTGATTCTCTAAAACTGTGTTTATAATAAATATATAGTACTAAAATATTATAATATATATATAACATTTTCTCAAGGAAAAATTATAAGGGGTTTGTGTTCTACTTTGCTAGAATTTACAGTGTCATGTCCCCTTTTTCCATAAGGTTCTGGATTGACCCGTAAGCACAATTTTCATTTCCCATGGCCCATGGGCTGAGGGAAAGTACCTCAAAGAAGTATACGTGTTTACATTGGGCATCCTGATTATGGGGCTATAGGTGTTACGTAATAAGCTGATCACCTTAATAATAAGGTTGGCCAAGGATTGTGTGGGTTTATTTTGGAGGGAAAGGAAAAGCATTTGAAAATTGCATATTTAATCAAGACAGGGTTTGAGAGAAGACATGCTTGTTTATCCACTGATTTCGCTCAAATAGATTGGGCATCCTATTCGTCTATCACTGGAGATTGGAGGACATAAACCCCCTGATTTCCGTAGCTGGTTATTGGACAGAAACCCCTGAACCAATCACAGCAGTCTCATACAGGGATTGTAAGGGCTTGTAAGGGCTTCACTGATTTGTTGTTTAAGCGGCTACTACACCTGTTTGTCTGAAATTTTGGCGGCTCTCTTCACACCTAGAAATTGCAATTCTGTTTGCTATAGATTTGCTATATTTCTGATAATGATATTGCTGTAGTTGTTCTTGAAAAGTTCTGGTTAACTGAATTATCTGTAAGTGTAATCCTCGCTGCAATAAGAGGGTTAAACAGTGATTGCAAATTGCTATTCATTTTGCAAGGGTTTATCATACATTTCTGCATATGCTGTTAAGTGTGTTATCTGTTGCAGTAGATCTGATTTGAAATAAGATTTCAACATTTGTTTCCCATGGAGTTAAACCAATTAGATATTTACAATATCCCTAATCGGGGATATTACATACAATGAATGCCAAAATGGGGGATTTTAGCTATCGTTTGAAGACTTGTGACAGGATGTTCAACTTGACAAGGAACACATTCTTTGAAAAAGGATTTTAATGTCCTTTTTGCAGTCCAGGTAAATTTCTGTGATAATTTCCTTATTTATGTCATAGATCTCTTGTTTTAACTTTTAACTGAGTAAATGAAAGGTCAAAATATAATTATGTGCATTTATGCATTACTAGATGATTCTGCGTCCTTTCAAAGATCCTTGAATGTTTCAACAATTTTTAAAATTCGAATTTGAACTTTGATCAAATAACGACACAAAAAACTAAGCATCAACCACGGTAAACCAGATAACCAAATGTACAGATACTCAAAAAGAAAACTCTGCCATTTGCAGGAGCAGACTACATAACAAGCATATTCTCAATAAGCAGCACCTCATAAACAGCTGTGTTCCTCAGGGGATATGAAGGATTCTCTATATGCAGGAGTAAGCTGCATACATTGAATCACATATCCAAGCAATGTTAAGAACTGATCTCTACAGCTTGATTTCCTCTTTCCATTGTTCTATGCAATTGCATGACAGGCATGATATAGAAAATAATAAAATATGGATCATCTCTTGATCAGTGACAGTTACAACTTTTTTAACTACCTATTGAGCCGTTATAAGTTGAGGTGCTACAGAAAGCTGAATAGCACTAATTTTGTGGTGTTGGAAATAAAAAACCAGTTTATATAAGGTGGCACAAATGCACAGGTCATATTGTGTTATCACATCCACTACTGCTGTCCATACCTGTGGACTTTATCTAATTTACTAGAGTACTATATGCTTTATGTGGAATTGTGTTGGCATACTTGGTTGTCCATCACCACGTTGCTTTGATGGAGTTAATTGATAGCATATCTGTACAGCATCAGTTGCCTGGATGACACAGTGACTTGCTGCTGAGTCCACAGGAATGTTGCCTGATGGAATCATGCATAGAACACAGAGCCTAAAGAATTTAAATGGCCACATCTCTTACCTGTTTGTATTCCCCTGTTTCAGTATTTACATGGAAGTCATGATTTTAGGGATTTTTCACACACAAAGTATGGTGCACAGAACTCTTCCATGAGGATGTTTACTATTTTTGTACTTTCCATATTTCTGTGGTATAAAGCCTCTGGGTTGTAGACTTGTGCTCCCTCATTTTTTTGTGTTTTCAGTTCTATAGTGAGTAATGGAGTTCTGCTTTTGTCCATTCATGCATACATAATGAAAAGCATATAACCTCTGGATAGCACAAAAGTTCTAACTTTATGTTTCTATGTCATTATCAACTAGGGCATTTCCAAGTGCCAAAACTTCACTTATACTAGCATCAAGTATACATAGCATTGAGCATACTTAGCAACACGCATAAGCTATCTTATCATATGTTCAGAAATCTGGAGTCTGTCCTTGCTTGTCTGCAGGGCAATTCCCCACCTGTTATCCATCATGGATTGAAATGTCATGACTCTCTGCAGAGCACAGCTCTGGGTCTCACCATTTACCTGCATAAACACTTTTAGTGACATTCAATTTCTACCATATACACAACAGTCCATCAAATTGTTCATATCTTTGAACCTTGAAGTTAAATCAGACTTTCCAATTTAGAAAAGAATAATTCACCATTGTCCTTAGGTGTGAACATGTAGCATGGACTTGTATTAAACAAAATGGAAATGGTCCCCAGTTAGATTAAATGTCACACTGAAAAAGGTTTCCATATCATGAGAATTGAAGAAAACAGCTTAAACTGTGCTGACGAACAGCACCAAACATCCAGGCTGGATGACTAACCTAAGCTCTGAGCTCTCCCATGAAGCCTATTTCTTGGAATTTAATGCCATTTATAAAAAGGTTAATGCAACAAGGCAACATGCTGTTGTCAGTCTGCTGGTCCTGCACAGATAAGGAAGCTTGGAACTCTTAAGTCAAATTCTCGAGTAATTCTACAATTCAAAATCATCTTGTGCATATAAATTTCCTTGTATTGTATAGAAGCATTCACAGATGAGCCCAGCTGTAAACAGTGACACCTCCAAGGCACAGCATTAAAGTAATAGGTTCACTGAAAAAAGCAATCAATTGATCAGAACTCAATTAGTTCCACACTTAGGGGAGAGAGGCCGGTAATTGTACAGGGTCCAATTATTGTTATAGAACTTGTGCTTATGATAACCAGTCTTACCATATATTTATACTATATATTGCAGGGTTACCCAGGGACGCGTCCACCCCCCCCAACAAAAACCCCTGTCCCGGTTCCGGGGACGTCCCGGGTACCAGGGGACGGCGTGGACGGTCCCCCTTTTTTGCCAAAACACGGGAAACGTCCCGGGGATGGGGGGACGCTGTATCCCCAAAGGGGGACGGCTGAGCCATCCCTCGACCGTCCCGGGGACGGCCGGCCATCCGCCACATTTTAAAGCGCATAAACTTAAAAAAAAAAAGCATAAAGTTTTAAAAAAAAGTACTGCCTACATGGCATGTGTGGGCCCTACTATTTTGCACTCTTTTATGAAAGAAAAAAGGCCTCTAAAACTTCATTCTATTCATTTTGTTTGTGTGAGCAGCCAAGGGTTTGAGAAGAAAAAAAATTGCAGCCATTGAAGGAGAAGGAGCAGCAGTTTGAAGGAGGAGAGGAGGTTGAAATAGTGTTGTTGGGAGTGCAAATCCATCAAAGAGGTATGCATTTCCTTTCTCTATTCTCATTTTTTCATTTTTTTGCAAAATATGAAGTATACATAGTCTGATTTTTTTTATTTTTTTGGATTTTCAGTCAAAACTTGCATTCTAAAAACAAAAAACATGAGCAGCAGTGAGGGTGGGAGTGATAGTGAAATTGAAATGCAAGTTAGAAGGCAAACTAGAGAACAAATAACCCCTACCCAACACCATCCTTCATCAACCAATACCAAAACTATGAAGGACTATGCAAAACACCCACTAGACAAAAAAAAAACCATTCCTTCAATTTGTGACAGCCATGGTCTTTCACCCATGGCTACACTAGAGTTAGGTCTCATTTTTTGGGTGAGGTGGGCCATGGAGTTAGAGCGTGTCCTGCATTGACAGATGCACTATTTATAGAGTGCCAAAAAATTCAAATGGAGTGTGATGGTGGGGTTCAAGGTGGGTCTCCTTCTTTCCCAAGTTCACAATAATCTATGCCTACTCCTACTCCTAGTCCTTCCACGGTTGGTAGTAGTGTTATCTTAAGAGGAAAGAGGAAGGTGATTGGTAGTGATAAGGCAGCCTCAATTGAGTCCATGTTTCAAAACCAAGCACGAGAAACCACTGAATCCTCCATTGCCAAATTCTTTTTTGCCCATGCCATTCCATTTCATGTGGCCCGTTCCTCTAAATTCAAACAAATGGTGAAAGACTTAGCCACTGTTGGTCCTTCATTCGTACCCCCTGGAGATCATAAGCTACGCACCACCCTCCTAGACAAAGAGTACTCCAAAGTTAATGTGTTAATGGAGGAGACAAGGCAAACATAGATGAGGACAAGGTGCTCTATAGTGATGGATGGGTGGACTGATTGTAGACGTCGGCCACTCATCAATGTCATAGTCACATGCTCTGCTGGTTCTTATTTTCTTAGAGCCGTAGATTGTTCAGAGAGACGTAAGGATGCTGACTTCCAATTTTCCATTTTGAGAGATGCCATAGAGGAGGTTGGGGCTGCAAATGTGGTGCAGGTGATCACCAATTCAGCACATGTGTGCAAATCAGCTGGGTTGATGGTGGAGGGTACTTACAGGCACATATTTTGGACCCCATGTTGTGTTCATGCATTGAAAGACATAGGGAAGATGGATTGGGTGAAGAAAATGGTGGCAGAAGCTAGAGAAATTCAGATGTTCATTTGCAACCACCACACCTCACTTGCTCTCTTCAGGACATTTTCAAAGAAGGAGTTTCTCAAACCTATTGATACAAGGTATGCCATTTACTTCATTTTGTTTCACTTTCAATTTGTATTCATAATCTGATTTTGTTTTAAATTTTTATTTTTAATGAATCATTGAATTAATGAATGTAGATATGCCACATACTTCATCCTATTGGAGAGGATGGTTGAGGTGCATGAGCCTCTACAACTGATGATGGTCAATGCTGAGTGGACTAGATGGCCTAATGCAAGTTCTACTCAAGGAAAGAGCATCAAACAAAAGATCCTCGATGATGATTGGTGGGCCAATGTGAGGTAAGACATATTAGATGGCTGATTTTCATATTAAATTTCTGATTTTAATATTTTAATTTTATTGTCCAATGTTCCAACTTTTGAAGTTTCTAACATATCAAATAACTTGTCAACTAATTATTTTGAACTTTTTGTTTGCATTTTGCAAATATATTTGCTCCTTTATCTCACCCATTGTAGATGTCATTAGATATGCTGATACAGACTCTCCTAGTCTTGGAGAGATATATGAGACATTTGACACTATGCTTGGGAAGATCAGGCAAGTTATTTTAGCAAAGGACCCCACTTTGGATTTATATGAGCAACGCATTAGGCCCATTGTGACGCGGAGGTGGAATACAATGAACACCCCGCTTCATATGGCTGCCTTTGCTCTAAATCCAAAATGGTATGCACCAAGGGATGGTAGGGTGCCTCCATGTGATGATGTTGAGGTTTTAGATGGGTTCACACGGGCCATTGAAAAGATTTATCCAGCCGAGCAAGCTTCACTACTTCGGTCACAATTTCTAGACTTTGCTAATCTTAATGGCCCAAACTTGAGCAAACCACAAGCGAGGTTGGATAGAGCTATATTAGCTCAAGCGAACCCTATTGGATGGTGGACCTATCATGGGAGAGATACACCGCAGCTGAAGATACTTGCCAGTCGCCTTCTTGAACAGGTTGCTAGTTGCTCTGCTGCAGAGAGGAATTGGTCCACATATAGCTTTATCCACTCCCTCAAGAGGAATAGACTTACCTCTAGACGAGCAGAGAAGCTAGTGGCCATTCATAGTGCTCTTCGGCTTCAGGATCGACAGACTCCAGAGTATCGACAAACTCCAGCTCTACGGTGGGATATTGATCCCAAGGACGCGGCTCAGGTGGATGAGGAGGAGAGAGCTGAGGGCTTGGTTGGGGTCCCATTGGCTGAGGAGGAGCATTACAGTGGCAGTGACTCAAAGGATGACTCTGATTTTGATGCATTTATGAGAGATGATTAGGGGCAGCAATGCTCTTTGTTTATTTTGTATTCATTATTGGCATACGATATTGTATTTTGATTTTCATAGCAAACTAAAACTTTAAAACTATATGGCAGCAAAGTAGCCTTTGGGCATTTTGATATAAGTTTATAAATTATAACTTGGAGGTTGTTTCATGATTCGTGTAACTGTATGTTAATTTTGAATGCGTACTGAGTATTGGCATAATGTTGAACACAAATGTTATATGTTAATGTTCTATAATGTGTATTATGCATGCCTTATTCATGTTATCTATTGAATATTTAAAATTTCCCTATATTTTAAAAATTTTCCCTCAATTTTTATATAGCCGTCTCCTGCCATCCCTAATTTTGGCCTCAAAAATCAGAAACATGGGGACTCATCCCGCCGTCCCCGTCGCAGAAGCTTGGGGTAACCTTAGTATTGGCATAATGTTGAACACAAATGTTATATGTTAATGTTCTATAATGTGTATTATGCATGCCTTATTCATGTTATCTATTGAATATTTAAAATTTCCCTATATTTTTAAAATTTTCCCTATATTTTTATATAGTCGTCCCCTGCCGTCCCTAATTTTGGCCTCAAAAATCGGAAACTTGGGGACTTGTCCCCTCGTCCCCTGCCGTCCCCATCCCGAAAACTTGGGGTAACCTTGATATTAAGCTCTAATCATGTACTTGTGAAGAGTCGCATTCTTTGCCAAAGAGTATTTTGCAAAAATGAGGACTCGGATTCCTTTGTTCCAATGCTATGAATCCAGCAACAAAATATATGCAATCTAAGCTCTTGTATGTGTAAGTAATTGATGCATACATTCTCATACTCCAACCGAAACACATATTCCCCCAAAGGTTTAATCAACTTGCCAAATGCACTAGTGTGAGATGAGACAAACCTGTAACTCCTGAGACATTTCCCAATGATGCAAATCTGGTTTTTGTTGCCTTTAGGACTGTTATAAGATATAATACACTCCTCATTACAGAAAATATGAATTTGGGAAATAGTTACTTCTCTTACCTTCACAATACTAAAATATTTAGTGCAGGAGTGTGTAACAAAAAGCCCATACTTAACCTTAGCTTGTGAAATATTGCTTTCAGCTTCATGGATTGATCTATGGCAGCAAAAGTGCAGTAGAGGAGTGGAAAATGACATCAAACAACAGCAACAGTAATAGCTCATAGCACAATTCTCCCAAATCTGAATTGGCGAGCAACAACCCACCTATACTGTTGTTCTTCTTCTTCTTCAGACTATCGACAAGCACAAACTTATCACCTCATTTCTGTGACTCATCACTCTGAATATTTTGCAAGGAATACCATACATTTTCAGGTACACCCAAGCAAGCAACATGTTACAATCCCCAATACATATAAACCCCATCAAATACTCATAGAATCTCCAAATCACACAATATTGCCAATATTGTTCTGCTCCAAACTGAAAAACTAAAGCCACAACTTCTAAAACTGATATGAATTGGGAAAATAACAATAAGAAATGAGCTACAGGGGCATAAAATTGATCTACAAAGCAGCACACTCCCCAATACACAAAACCCATAAATCTTCATAGAACTTCATTGGATACCTGCAAACAACACACACATACTGCACTACAGGAACAACTTCCCTGTATCTTCTCCAAATAAGTGTTCTGATGGGTAGATTAGCACTCTATAATATTGTAGACCTTCTTCTAACATCATCAAGCAAGGATTCTTCCCCCAAACACACCAATTTATATTTGTTCATAACTGAATTTACTGAAATCAGCAACATGCAACTGATGTAATGTGATAACCCCTACCCCTACTGAACAATATTTTAACAATTTCTCTTCTAATTTGACAATTCTATTTGTCAACTTGACTGAAAACATTCATCTTTGTAAGTGCAGGGTAAATAATCAACTGCTTGAAAATATTCCCTGCAACTTCACATCAATACCATCATTCCAATAACATAGCAAGTGTAATTCATGTGCACATATGTAACCAGGCATTACATATAAAATCTCTTCGAGTACAACCACAGAGTAATTGAACAGATAATAATATGTTGCGGACCAATAGAGTAGTTGTTGGAATTACACAAAAAATTATATGTTGCAGACCAATAAAATAACAGGAACGATTAATGCAGTGCCAATACATAGCCAAAATACCAAATGCATAGACGTAAAAGAAACTACAAGAAATGTTTATAGTTTCTTGTATCATTGACTTCTTGCTATCAATCCGGACATCATGGATTAAAACGGTAGGCGCTGTAAGTAATAGCATACTAGGTGTATAAGATGTGAACCGTTTAGCATATAAGGCACTCAATGGCGCCAGAATGAGGCATTACAACCACAGCCAATGTTCTCGAGTAAATGCAAGCCGATATCGGGACTTAATGACAACTGCACTATTGAGAATTGCCTGTCAAAGGATACACGATAACACTTCAAAGCAATGCACATATATATCACATCGAGTCTCTCCAGCAACCTGGCAGCAATGTATACCAAATGAGATAATGCCCGCAACAACACGCACACATCAATACTCATACCATATGGTAATAGTGTTGTCTTCACTCGATGAATCTCAAAATGGCAACACTTTGCAATAAACAAGGGTCCCGACTCCACCCAACATCCTTAGCATCTCTTGTTCATGCTTTTCTTTAGCAATAGTGCCAACGAGCAATCACCAACCTCATATCATTGGTGGTAAAGAAGATCGAGGTGATTCAATGTGAATTCAAATCCCATAATACTTCAGCATTGTGCACAACGTGACACCCAAGACATCAGGTCATCTCCAGTTGTCTCACCCAGCATACTAGACATGAACACAATAACAGATACCTCTGTAATGCTTCTACTTCCAAACACGAAAGCGGCAACAAAGACAATTACCACTGAATGCGTATATTCCCGTACCAATGAATGTGTTATTGACAATGCCAATTCCATTATCAGGATACCAACATCTATATTCTATTATGCCTTAATGGATCATTCCGCCCAGCATAAACCACCAATAGCGGCGTCAATAGGATGTCCGTTCAGTCCTCAATGAATCGCACATAATTATATTCACGGCATTGCTCAATGAACTATATTGAGAAAACCCAAAATCGGGCCTCAATAATGCCTATCGCTCCACAATAATAACTAAAGTTGCCAAAAGAATATATTCAATTCCAAAGTGTCCTTCCAATACGCACAGAGAGAATTGTCATTGCATAATTCAACTATATTCTTCAATACTGAGACCACATCAGGGGCTACGTTCTTCAGTGGCTATTCCTAAGAATTTCCGTTCTTAGTTACAAAACCAAAACATACTCAATTCCCGTGATGATCCAAACCTCCACCAAACTCATTTTTAACTCTACCTCCTTCAATTGATGTAACCTATTTATTTTAATGAAATGGCTTAATATATTATATTATCTCATAAAGCCAGACAATAATTAATTAATTAAAACGTCTTTTAAAAAATAAAGACAATTTAATATTTAATTAATCAATTCTCTTTTTTTTGGCCTTATTAAAAATCAAGGACATCACATGTAACAACTACAAAAAATGACAAACCTGAGTAGTAGTCATCAGTATGTCTAATGTTGAATTAGTGCGCAGCCATGTGAGGTTTGAAAATATCTCCACCAACATCTGCACACCTCTGAAATTCTTCAAAATCAGCAACCCATAAATTATTTTCGTCAACAAGCTAAATGTTTTGGAGAAGAATTTGAAACCATTTCTTGAAACTTCACTCTCCATGTTTTCAAACTTCATGGAGCTTCTCCTTCGCAATACAACCATAACAACTCCATTTCCTACAACATCACATCCCATAGACAAAGATGGTAAGAAATCTGAAATGAAAAGTACATAGCATGATATGGTTACCTTCACAAACTTAACCCAAGCTTCTTGTGTTCTTCCCATCAATGTTGTAGCTTCTTTCTTTGTTTAGACTGAAAGTATTACACATGGACCACTTAGATGCATGATATTGAAATCATTACCACTTCCCTTGAGTTGCTTCCTCTGATGTACCTTGTCATGTGAATACCCCTCACCAAGGTCTAAGGGCAAAGCCCCCAACAGTGTCAAGGAGCCCTCACCACCAAACGCCAATTAAGGGCTTCAAAACCATGTAAACCTTCATAGCACATGCCATTTTCACAATGTTATCACTTTGCTTTTTACAACACTGTGTGCTTACTATTTCTAAAACTTGATAGTGATTTGGTATGAGGCTTAGATGACCATTTCTAAGTTTTTTGTGAGAGCTTAGGGTTTAGGTGGGGGGCATAGACCATTAAGTTTAGGATTTGTGGCACACAAATCGAAAACACTTATTGATTTTTTCATTTTCCTACCATGGGAGATGCTTAGAATTCCAAGGATGGTCAAGAGACTCATGGGAGTTCCCTAGACGTCTCAAGGACGTCTTGCAATCCCTAAGCCATCCTCAAACTAGGAGGACATCCCAAGAACATCCTTGGAGCTATGAGAAGGTGGTGAGACAACTAGGGAGGTTCTCCCCAAGTTCCCACTTCTTGGAAATGTGAGAATTGTGGGGGTGACATGTCCCCTTGGAACACTGCAATTTTTGACATTGGTTTCCTAAGGGAGAGTCAATGTCAAAATCGGAATCAAATTCAATAATAATACTCTAAAGATGATGGTGACCAGCAATAGAAACTCCCTTCCATAGAGCCAAGGCTTCTTCCAAATTATTAGAATTCAGACCAAGCCCCCAGCAAAGTCTAAAAATAGGACCACAGCTTGTGTCGCAACAAATGCCTCCAACACCAGCCTGGCCCAGATTGCTTTGAGAGACACAATTTGTGTTCAGCTTCAACCAATTTTCCTCTACTGGCTCCTTCACACTAACAGAATTCTAATCAACAATCCCATAAATGGGGTAAGCATCATATTGAATTTTATTGATCGACATTTGTTTAATTTCACGAACATGGAATTTCAGGCCAAACTCAGACCAGGTGACTTGGCCCTCTACATATTTCTAACTGGCCCTACTAATACTTAAGAAGTCATATCCATGTTGTGCCTTTCAAGACTGGATTTGATTCATTTGAGAGTGTGGTAATCTCCCTTGAATGTTTCTAACCATTCTTATCAATTTTCCATCAGCATCAAGGTTCTAGTTGAGAATGTGTAGAAAGAACTCGTTCATCCCAAAGCTGATGAAATGAGACTTTGCATCGTCCCCAGCTACTGTTTTACACCCTAGCATTTAGTGTCCAACTAAATGTATCCATAGACAAGAGAATTTCAGACATCTCTCCAAATGAACCCTCTTATTGGAATCCAATTTAGACCTCCTACATCAGAATAACTGGAAATTCTAATCATGCAGTAATATCCAGATGTATGAGGATCCTTGAACTAAAATCTCGAACTGCCTGTGGGATAGAAAACATATTCACCAAAGTTATATGATTTGGACTGAAACTACTTGGAAAAGCAAAAAAATAAGAGTGCAACTTGAGTATTCAGCAAATACTCAACAAGAACATAGGGAAAACCCTACAAAAAAAATAGGAGTTATGTGACTTGCTCAGAGTCTGAGTGTTGTGATATGCTACTGACAACAAGAATTGAAAGGAAAAGAGATTGTTGAATGACAGATAGACCATATAATTAAAATAAAAGAAAAGGATGACCAACAACGATTAAAACAAACAATAAAAGACATAACAGTAATTGGTAGAAAAGCTAAATGTAAGCCAAGCCAAATCTGTTTAAAATACATTTGAGAGAAAGATTAGTTACTTTCAAGAACTTAATGAAAATACTACCATTGCAACACAACCTATTACAGCTATGCAATTATATGGATAGAAATTAATCTTATAATCAATAAGAATATTGATTCTGTAAAGCAGAAAGAAAGTACATCAATTCAACAGGTTAACCTCAACTTCACTCAAAACAGCCTGTGTGCTATCAAGATAAATACATTAATATCATTCTAAATCAGAATCATTTTATGGAGGATCAACATACCTTGTAAAGCTTTTAGTGCAGTTGCTGCACATTTTTCATCAGCAAACTCAACAAAACATAAAACATAGGGCTCTCCTCCAGCCTGTAAATATAAAGATATTTTGTTTCAGAGAAAAACAAAATTCAAAAAATGCACATAGCAAATATTGATAGTCATTAGTTGTATTCCTTATTTTCAGAAAATATTTTGAAGATTTGACTGAATCCTACAACCAAGCTGAGTTAATTGTAATAATGATAATTATCACAATAATGACCATTTGTAATTTATCCATGTAAATATTAATAGTGTCATTAAATAAGGCATAACGAGATTTTGTTAGTAAAGTATTTTAGCAATAACTATAAATGTCTGGAAGTAGAAAAGGAACTTTGGTCCCCTCCTCCAGAAGAATTTATTAAATTGAATTTCGACGGGGCATGTAGTCCAAGCAAAGCAGGTAGTGGATTGACTCAGAGAGATTCTAATGGTAGCTTCCCATGGGGGGAATCTTTATTCTTTAGCAGTAAAACTAATAATGAGGCAGCAATAATAGGAATTGCGGTAGCAGTAACTCAAATTTTCAAAAATTTGTTGGAAGTGGGAGACTCTTTGATAGTCATAAATGCTTTTAAAAAATGTTTCAGCCCTAACTAGGGCTTTAACCGCTTTGGTTAAGAGGTGCAAGGTTTCAAAGAGTACTTCTCTGCAATCAGTTTCAACATTGCCTTAGATATGTGAATGCAGCTGCAGATTACTTGGCAAATATGGGCATGGAGCAGGATCCTCTCACAGTTGTGTATAGTCATCAAGCAAATACTTTGAAAGAAAGGCATCTAAGTCATCAACCTCTATAATTCTGAAAGTGCTCTGCTAATAACGAAGGGCATATCTTAGTATTGATCATATTTTAGTCTTGCTGGAGGTTTTTCGGCAGAGTATGCTTGATTCACATTTAATACATTGTCTTAAGGAGATCTCAATCAAGGTGAAATAATGCATGTGTAAGAGAGGGGGACCAACCACGTTCAAGGCTCCAGGTCACGGAGGGCCAAGAGCGGAAGGCTGCCCTAACTTACCTCAGCTTAGCGAGATGTTGGGGAATGCGGGACGAGAATGATGAGGATTATAAAGTCCTTCAACCACCCTACAAACCCGAAATGCAAGATGGGGCTAGGCGAGCTGGTTTCTACGCCTCAGAAAGCTCTCTGCTCGAGGACGGAAGCGCAGTCTTGGGACGGCAGCGCGGCGCACTGGTGTCTCTTAAGTGCGTTGGCATCCATATGGCCAGACAACTAAAGAGACAAGGTCGAACCTAAGAAAACAAGCTAATGGCCCAGCTAACTACTCCTAAAGGGCCAAAATAACGTGATTAGGTAAACAAAATACTCTCTAATGTGATAAAGTAAAAATGCAAGAGTTAGGGTGGCAAGGATAATCTCACAAAGAAACTCGTTCGCCAGCTAGCCCCTCGAACGCACATTCACCTACACACAAAGAGGAGGAAAAATGTTGGGTGGCTGTATAGGGGTCTGCCTCAATCAGACCCCCGTTTAGGTGTTTCCACCTCTACGGACAGCCAAGAAAGCGAGATAAAGAAAATAACGTAATAAAGAACACTAAAGCACTACAAAGCAGTAAATGCGCTTACTCTACCAAGTAATAGAGAAGAGGAATGGGAAGCTTACCACCTCCACCAAAAGCACTCAAGGCTAATGGGGAAGAGAATGAGAGTGCTCGAGCCTCTGCTGCAATGGTGTGGTCCCAAACTTGCTCTACTGAAGTGATGGAGTGAAGTTGTTGCAATGGAGTGCAAGAGTGCTACTAGAATGCTAGAGAATGTTAGAAGTGAGTGCAAGAGTGTGAAGAAGAGTGCTTGAAGGTATGCAAAAAAAGTTGTGAAGCATGTAGGAGGAGGGAATTTGAAAAGGAGATGAAGAAAACGGCCATATTAGGGTCAATCGACCGAAGAGGGCGTTACAACTTGACCACCAATGAGAAGTGTAACGCCTCTACAGGTTCAACCGCAAGAATTTTCCAGGGACGTAAGCACACCACGCGGGCGTCCCCGACAGAAATTCCCCCACCAATGCTCAAAACAGGCGCCAAGTGGGATGAAAGTAGCGGGCTTAAGTGTAATTAAGCCTCTGAACTTGGTTTTCTAAGGTGGAAAAAGGAAAAAGGGGAATTTGCATAAGGGGTGCAAATTCACTCTTATACAGCATGGTAATCATGAATTACGCTAGTCCACAGGGGATTGGTGCGTAATTAGGAAGGTCATACCTTAGTATTGATCACACTTTAGTCTTGTCTGAGGCTTTTCAACAGAGAATGTTTGATTCACATTTACTACCCTTAAGGAGAACTCAATCAAGGTGAATAATGCATGCTAATGATGAAATACACTAGTCCATACAGGATTGGTGCTTGATTCGCTCTTGCAGGCTCAAAGCAAGTTACAGTTTCCCATGGGAATTAAAGGCATTCCAATTCCTAGTGGCATTGGGCCTCTATATAGTTCTATCAATTTTAGCTTGAGAAACAACATGGCTTTAGGTGTTTTCCTTTTCTGAGAGGGCTTCTTTCTGGTGTCAGTGGTTTTTTGGTGTATGCAGACATGGCAAGCAAGTGTAGCACAGATAAAGGAAAGGATTCTAAGCACAGTAGCTCAGTGTTAAAAAACTGTCTAAGGCACATTTTTCATTGTGAGAAAGATGTTGCATTTGAGTTTGTTATAAAAGCATTGGGTAATAGGGGACTGAAGTTAAGAAATAGACCAAAGCAGCTCTAAGTGGTGAAATAACAATAAACCTTGAGCAAGGTTGCAAGTTGCATGGCAAGAATTAGAGCAAGCAAGGTTGCAAGAGTGAGAGCATTAGCAAGAGGAAGAGCATCACCAATGAAAAAAGAAAATGCCAAGTGTTTAAGTTACGAAAAATATTGATCAAGCCAAAGCACATCAATCCTTCAAGGTAAGCGATTGCCTTCATCTTTTGGGATTTGGATTTGTTGAGTTCTCTGTTGCAAAACTCACAGACTTTTTGCAAAACTCATGAGTACTCACGAGTCAAATGGCCAAGCGAGTTACTCAACCAATAACTCAACACTGATTTTTCTGTGTAAAACTCACAAATCAACAAAAAAATTGTAAGATTTTTGTCAATAACTAGTCCAAATCTATATTAAAAAGCAAAAAAAAAAATCTTGCCTATAATTTTAGAAAAACACAATTTTTACTTCATTTCCACACATGGATGGCAACTTACGGCATGTGGCAACATGGTGACTAGCAATGAAGGTTTGTGTGGTTTCAAAGGCCTTAATTTGGACACTACCCCTCGACCCCATTGGGGGCGCTACCCCTTGACCCTATTGAAGGCATTGCCCCCAAATCCCCACAAGGGCTGCTACCCTTTGACCCCACTAAGGGTGTTGCCCCCAAACCCCCATGAGGGGCACTACCCCTCAACCCAATTGGTATATCCATTCCCAAATTCCCATTAGTTATTAGAATCTCTCATCAAAAAAGAAAATTGATCACACTGAGGGGGTGATGAGGACTTGAAAATTTGAATTATAACTCTTGAGTGTAAATTTAGATATTATTATCGCACAATTTGCCAAAAATCTCTTTAGATGAGGCAGCTTCTACATATGACATGGCTAGTGGAAGCGACATTGTAACTCATTTAGAGATTGAACTCAGCTTTTTGTCTATGATATGTATTAAACTCTAATTTTGATTTATATATGATGGAAATCAACAATATGCTCTACAAAATTAGTAATATGTGTATTTTTGAAGAATATTTTTAAAAATTTATGTATTTTAGCCGAGTTGTTGCTGAATTTTTCCCCAAGTTTTTGCCAAGTCCGTAGTTTTAAATTTTTTGGGCTTATCGAGTTATTGCTGAGTCCGAGTTTTTCAACTATGGTTGTGTTAATTGTTCATTCCTAGATGGCTAGATGATAAAACTGAAATCAATTATATGTGATGGTTTTAAGTTCTTTTTGTTTTGCTTTCAATTTAAATATACAATAAATTGTTCATAGAATCATATATGGTTATAAAATGTTGTTTTTAGGTTTGTTGAGCTGTTGTTTCTATCAATAACAGCAATTAGACAACCCTACAAACAGCATTTAGAGGTTTACGTATTAACTTTACATTTATAACAATAGTGTTTTAGGTTTTTTAATTTATTTATTAAATTAAAATTATTTAACTTTAAAATACTTATTTGCAACTTTGCACAAATTATCAAATAGCTGATTAAGAATTATGTTCTTTATTTTTTTAATACTAGTCAGATTACAATTTTGTCTTTTTTGTATCCTCTACTTTTGCACTTCATGCAACTTGAAGTAAAAAAATTTAAAAAAAAGTGGAATCCTTGTATGACGAAGGTTGAAGAACAAGGATTCCTATTTTCGTGTATCATTTGCTTCTCCACTTTGTGATACCTAGAGTGAGAAAAAGAAAAAGATAGTCCTTCTGTCTTGAGCCCATGCATAATTGAATGACATTATGGCATATGTATGATAAACATAAATCTCATTTCTTGCAATGTCACTATGAGCTCTACGTCTCACAGCATGAGTGATGAAGAGGATCAGCAAGAGCTTATGGGCGTTGAATCTAAAACTGAGTACAGATGTGGAGGAAGAGGGCATGCCAGAGTTAAGGTAGCTAGTTCTATTGGTAGTGCACATTTTAATTGCCCTTCCAATTTATTTAGAAGAATTTGCCAAGGGTCCTGTTGATGCGTGTTTTATGACACAACAAACATTCTAGAATAAAGAGTCCAAAGACGCTCTATCCCCTCTTGAAAAACTACCTCGTATGCTAAGATTGCAAGTAAGATCATACGGTAATTCCAATGTTTAAGATGAATGCGGATGAGCTCTGTGGTTTGATGTGATTATGCTGGTAACACAAAGGGACTTACGCTAGGCTTGTTCAAGTCACAATGAAGGTCTAGACAATGAAGCTCTACTGCTTGGGTCATGGATCAAAGAAACTAAAAAAAGGAGAAGGGTTCAGAAGCATTAATCTACTCCTACGAATCCAAGAGACGGTATTGACTCGGTGAAACAAAACTAAACTTTGTTTCGCCACGCAGGGAACGCGCCAACTACGCAAAGCCAGTGCAATCTTCAAGGGAGAGTTGTGTTTATGATTTTCACGTCATGAATAACTACCTTCCAATCGAACAATATTTATTCAGACAGAAGTTAAGAATCCACAAAGTAAGCTCAGGCTAACTTTACGCATTGAACGAAAATCATCCGTTCAAAGAAAGTATGAGCAAAAAGTTTCACCATAAATCAATACTTATCAAATCTTGCATTCATCTAGCATACATGAAATAAAATCTAAACTATGATGAGGGATAAGAACCATGACAACTCCAAAATAAGAGAAGCAATCACCATCAGAACAATGCATGCATTACTTATTACTTTGGCAATCTTACAACAGTTGCTTATCTCAACATGTTTTGCAACATGCTCCCATGCTTTACAAATGAGGGGGTTGAGCTCAATTTATAGGCTCCCCAATTACAATTTGACGGCCAAGATTGATTTGGAATCAACGGCCAAGATTACAAATAAAACCCTAATTAGGGTTTGCTACCCTTCGACCAATGAGAAAATTGCATTCGAGGACACTTGTCCTTCTTGCTAAATATGAACCAACAGATAAAATAGAAAGTTGTTGCATGTTGATTTGGAATGATTTGATTGGTCAGAAGATGACGAGGCGCCACCTCAACGTGCTAGATGTCTTCCTTGGTCGCTTTGTTGTTCTTGCCTTAGAATATTTTCTTCCTGCCAGTGACTTTATCCTTTGTGCTTCGATCTTGGATGACTTTGGCTTCTTCTTCTCACCTCGCCTCGGAGCACCTGCTTAGACTTGAAGCCCTTAAATCTTTCTTTCCGGATTGCTTTGGAATTCCTTCAAGTGCCAATTCAATGTTGGGCGCGTGGAGGAGAGGCAAGCATACAAAGGTGATGTAGCAAAGATTTCTTTTCGTTCAGCCCTCCTTGAATAATTGGTTCTTTCTTTGTTCAGACCTCCTTTGCCTTGTGTAGTCATCCACCTGCAGTAAAACAAAACAAATTTATTTTAGATAACTTTTCAAGATAAGCTTTGAAAGATTTTTACAAATTTCATTTTCAAGCTTCTAATTCTCTTTCAGTCCAATTTATTTGGCCATATTTTCTCGCCCTTTCCCAAAATTTATCTCGCCATGTCCAGTTTTATTTAGCCACAAATATTTTTTCGTCCAACATTCCTCTAGCCACGTCCGACTTTTCCCTAGCTACGTCCAATTTTATTTTGTCAAAAATTGCCTCTTGTCCAAAATTCTTTCGCCATGTCCGATTTTATTTGGCCATCGTCCAAAATTATTTTACCATTACCTTCCTTCGTCCAAAATTATTTTGCCACGTCCAAAATTATTTGGCCATTATCCTCTTTCGTTGGCCATATTTTCTTGCCGTCCGATTTTATTTGGCCACTTGCCTTGAGTTTTCCATAATTTTCCTTGCCATGGCAAAAATTTCCTAGCCATGACTTGTCCCTTTCACAAATTTTCCTAGCCAAATCCAATTTTATTTTGAAGATTTTCTTGATCTCTCCACCGTTTTCTTAGCCATGGTGAAGATTTTCTTTGGTCACTTAGGCGAATCTCCAAAGTGCCATGCATATTCTCATTTTCCAAAGGTTCACACTTAGGCAAAAATTTTAATTTATTCCTTCCTAAACATGGCGGACTTTAACTTTGACATGGCCATGTCACTTTTTGGCTGAGGCGGACTTTGGGTCTTTCTTGCCACTTTGACTTTTACCCAAGGCGGACTTTGTCATTTGTTAAGCCATGCCTTTTATCCATAGGCAGATTTTCCAATTGTTTTATTGCCATTATCTTCCTTATGGCTGGCGGAGTTTACTAAGTCTTTGCCATTTGAAGGTGGGGCCCACTTCAAAAACTTTATGTCCTTAGGTGACTTGACTTTGTCAAATATTTTCCAAGTGTTTTTTAGGCTGGGTGCACTTCATAAAAAGCTTCCTCAAGTCACTTTCCAGCTGGCAGACTTTGCTAAAACATTTTCCATTTGTTATTCCAGCTGGCGGACTTTATGCATTTGCTTGCCACCTTCATTTTTTCCAAGGCGGACTTGCCTTGTCTCTTTGCCATTTCACACTTGGACTTCACTAAATTTCATGCCACTTTAGCTTTTCTCAAGGGCGGACTTGGCGTGTTTTATTGCCATTAACCATTCTAGCTGGGCGGACTTGCATAGTTTCTTAGCCACTTCATAGGGCGGACTTTGACCTTTGGTTGGCCATTGCCAACTTTGGATGGCGGACTTTCCTCATTCTGATGCCACTTTGTCTTAGACTAAGGCGGACTTGATGAAATGTTTGGCCATTGGCATAGGGCGGACTTTGGCCTGTCATCAGCCACTTCATACTTTGGAGGGCGGACTTCCTAGCTTTGTTTGCCATTGGACCTCTTTAGCTAGGCGGAGTTTAGCATATCTTTAGCCATACATAGGGCGGACTTTGGCCTCTTGTTGACCATTGCCTCTTTTCCTTAGGCAGATCCCTCTTCTCCAAGGGCGGACTTTCTCCATTTGTTTGCCATTAGACAGTTATCTTAAAGCGGACTTGGTTGTTGGTCCGGCCATTGACCAATGCTAAGGGCGGACTTCCTCATATTGATTGCCATTTTTACTCTCTCCCAAGGCAGACTTCATTGATCTTCATGCCATTTGAACTGGTTGGAGGGCGGACTGGCTGCATTCTCAGGCCATTGATCAGATTTTTATGCCATTTTCCTCTTTGGTTGCACGGACTTAGTCATTTTTCTGTTGCCATTCATTGCTTGGCTGAAGCTTTCACCATTACCTTGTGAGCTGAAGGCGTATATCTCAGTTTCCTCCATGGATGAATGTTCAGATTTTCCCCTGATCTGCCCAGATTTCTTGTCAATTTCCAGATTTTTCATGAATTGCTCAGATTCTTGACGAATTTCCTGAACTTTTACCAATTTGTTGACGAATTCATCATATTATCCACCATTTTCTGTGCTCTTTACCAGATTTCTCTGTGATTTTCCAGAATTTCTCACCATTTTTGAACGAATTTTCCAGATTTTTGAACTTTTTATGTGATTTTCCAGATTTTTACCAAAATTTCAAAAAATCTTCGAATCGATTTTCTGAGAGTTTCGTTGCTCGTTTCAAACTTCTGAGTGCGTTTTTGAAACTCGTGACCCTTCTAAAAGTAGAAACTTTCTAAAAATAGAAATTTTCCAAAAATAGACCCTAAAAAATAGGGATCCCAGAATTGCCCAAAAGTGCCAAAAAAGTAGGTCCTAAAAAATAGGGGGCCTGGGGTGAGAAACCCTAAAAAACTGGAAGTGTCAGAATCGACCGAAACGACAGTCGATCTTCGTCTCCCAGGCCTTCTAAGCACAATGGTGACGTTTATTCATTGTTCCAGACTAAAATTCACTGACTCGACTCGGGTGACCGTTCAAAATTAAGACTCCTCATTGCAAAAAGACTGGCGATAAGCAGTTGCGATGCCAAGGCAAAACCAAAAGCGAAAAAAAACGAAGGGTCCCCATTTGCAATGGGGCGATGTGTGAAAAGGTCACAACAGGTCCCTTTAATAAAAAGTCCCCTTTAAGACAATTTGCAACCAAATTACATGCAAAACCTGGGGCAATTGAGGGCACTAAGCTATGGATATGTCATTTATGTCGATTTGAATTTCATGGCAGCGTCATAAGAGTTAATGCACACCTCCTTCATGTCCAAGGAAAAGGTGTAGATATGAGTAAGCAATTGTCACTCAAAAAAGAGCTCAAATAAATAGATTGTGTTGTGTGGTCGTGGTAAATAACAAACACCTATATCTACTATTTTGCCATCAAGGGGTCCTACTCCTACTAGTACTAGGACTTCCCAAGACCCAATTTTGTACTTTTCCATCTAAATTAGAAGCAACAAACCATAAGGGGAAATGTACAATGACAAATAGTAGTGATCCTGCAAACATGGTGACAAAGTTATTTGATGTGCGAAATAAGTATGGCATGGATGATGCCATAGGCAAATTCTTTTTTTCCAATGGTACTCCATTCTATTTGATTCACTCTCCTTATTATAAGGAGGTTGCAGCAAAGATAATAAGGACCATCCTACATGCCACCAACTTAGTAAAAATTGAGGACAACAATCTTGGATAAGAACTATTCCAAGAATATTCTAATGGAGAAAATGAAGGCTACCCAGGTCACTAGTGAATGCAACGAAGTGATGGAGACGTGGATGAACATCAAGCATCATCCACACATCATATCATGGTCACATGTACAAAAGGCCCTTACTTCCTTAGAGATATCAATTGTTCAAGGCAATGTAAGGATGCAGATTTTGAATTACAAATCCTTAAGAGCTGTTATTGAGAAGGTTGGGCCAAAGAAGGCAATGCATGTAGTGCCAAATATGCCATACGTGTACAAATCTGCAGAGAAATTGATTGAGGCAACCTACAAGCATATTTGGAGGACATTTTGTTGTGTGCATGCCATGAACAAAGCACTCAAGGACATCCACAAAATCAGTTGGGTCAAAGAGATAGTTAATGATGATAGATATGTGCAAATGTTTATTTGCAACCACCACACTTCACAGGCACTCTTCAAGACCTTCTCCAAGGAGGAGTTTTTGAACATGAACAATAGGAAAAATCAATTGGGTCAATGAGGTATTTAACAACGCTAGAAATGTACAAATATTTATTTGCAACCACCATACTTCACATGCACTCTTGAAAACCTCCTCCAAGAAGGAGTTATTGAAACCTACAAAGATTAGATATGCATCACACTTCATTCTTTGGAGAGGATGCTTGAGTTGCAAGAGACACTGTGTCTAATAGTCATGACAACCAAGTGGAATTCGAGGCACAATTCTAAGTCTAAGCAAGGGAGGAGGGTGAAGGAGGTGTGAAGAGTGACACTTTTTGAGCTAATGTGAGATACAATATTCCAATCTTCAACGTCATTACATATGGGGATGCTAATGCACCAAATCTTAGAGAGGTATATTAGTGCATTGAAAGTATGCTTGGCCAAATGAAAGCCATTGTACAAAAGAATAGCCCCACATTGCAATTCTGCAATGAACATATTCAGCCAATCATTCATCATAGATGTGAGAAGCTCAACACTCTCTTCCACAGTTTCCTATGCATTGAACCCAAAGTGGTACATGCAAAGGCCTTGCAAAGTCGCCCCTATAGGAGATGCTAAGGTGAAGGTAGAGTTAATGAAGGTTATTCAAAAGATGTATGATTCTACAAATACCAACATCATTAATAACGAGTGAACGAAATTTACCACTATTAGGGGATATCCAATAGAGGCCAAACTAGATAGGGAGACTATGGTGCAGAAAGATCCAATTCTATAGTGGACTATACATGGGCCTAATGCTTTGATAGACACACTAGGCATTCATCTATTGTCCCACATTTCTAGTTCTTTTGCTACTAAGAGGAATTAATCTACTTATAGCTTTATTCACTTTGTCAAGAGGAACAAACTTACCTCTGGTAAGGCAGAGAAGCTTGAAATTGTGCATAGCACCTTGCATCTCATTGACCACACTACACTTACATAGAAGTAGAGTCTAGCAGCCCAATGGGATGTAGAGCCAAAAAAGTCAGCCCAAGTTGATGATAATGTGAGACAAACAAAGTCAGTTGGTATTGGTTTGTATGAGCTTGACCTTGAGGAGTTCAATAATTTGAGCGATGACTTTGGTGTGGAACTTTGGGATGGACATTGATTACAAGCATTCGTCCATTGGCCAATCGTATGTGAATCTTCAATGTAATCATCATTTTGAATATAGCATAAATATACTCATATTTGACATTTTCGTTGTTCAACATAAGATGTTTAGCATTTCAAAGTTTCATTTGTTAAACATGAGAGAATAACCGATTAAATTCATTCCACTTAACATGAGCAATATCATTGAAAACATTATACATCACATAATGGGGTTATCATTTTTGACAAATATTAAAAATGAGAGCAATCAAAGACATTTGAGTTTTTCTGTCCATTTAGGCTTTTAATTTTCAATATTCAAGAACAAAGTATGTGGTTTAGGGTTTTTTTGAGATCAAGGCACAAAAAATCCAAACCCTGCCTCATTCCATGCAAACTCTAATTCCAAGACGTTTTGTACCCAAAATCGGCCTAGGTTTTGGGTAATTTGGTAACATAGCTCTATATGCATTAGTTTTTGTTTTTTGTGTAATTGTGTTTATTTTTGTAGAGTTTTGCCAAGTTTTTGTCAAGTCTCAAGTCAAAATTAAAATTTTGTGTTGCCAAATAAGTGTAAAGTCTAAGAGAATAGTGGCATGGTGCAATGGTTAAGTTGTTGTGTTGTTATTCTTGCCATCAAGGTTCAAACCCCATTGGGGTGTAATTGTTGAGAATTTATATTGGGGATGAGGTCCCCTGTTTGTGACCTCACTAGTTCATAGCTCTGGGTGAAACGCATTTACCCCTCTTTTTTTTTTTAAAAAAAAGGTGTCGAGTCCAAGTTTTCCAACTATGCTTGTGGATAGTGAGTATGTCTCAATTCACAAGAGATCTTTCCATCAATAAGGATCAGTACCAACTAATGATATCATGCAATATGAATTTTAGTGTGTATCCTAGTCCATGAATTATTTTTGTACCTTGTGTGTGTTCTAGTTCATCCAAGTCCTCAAAGGTGAATGTAATAAGGGGGAAGTATTAGAAATATTACATCACATAGTTAGAATGTTAGTTTAATTGTTAGAGGTAATACCGTAATAGTAAAACTTCCCGTAGGAAGTTAGATGGAGGAGGTTCCATCATGTAGTTACAAACAACTATATGTATATCGTAGATATTCAACATTTCGGTTGATCAATAGAACATCCAAGCATTTTCATTTTCAACACTTATTACTTTTACAAATATGTATATAATAACTTTTAATGTGTACTATATAGATATTATGTATTAATTATTTTTGTATGTCAGATTCATAGTTAATTCTTTTCCAAAAAAAATTACATGACAAAAGTGCTACGAATTTTTAGCCTCATTGAATTTCAACCAGGTAACACAGGTAATAGCCAATTTACAATGAAAACAAGCATCTAATCATCTATACAATTTTCAGAAAGAGAATAAGGAAATCTTACACGTCTAGGTTCCTTGTGTATAACTCTGATTTGCTTAAACCCAATGAAAGGACGAAAAATATCTGTAATCAATGGTTAAGAAACAAAAATTAAACACTAAGTGAACTAAACTGAAGGAATCCATGAATTCCATATTCCTGAATTTCCAGAACTTACTAAAAGGGAAAACAAGCTATAGCCGATAAATCATACAACTATATGAAGGATACGAGCTACTTCTCTGCGAGTACAATCAGGAGGAAGTCCCTCAACAAATATTGTGTTTGTTGTTGCAGCAGGCCTAAGATTCTCAGGCAGCCTTGAAGATGCATCTGGTCTTGCAGTATCCAGCAACCGCAAAGATGCATCTTTTCTTGCAGCATAATATTCTGCGCTAGCAGTCCTTCCAGCATGAGCAGGGTCCATACTGACACCTCCTTGCCTCTGTGCCATCAGAACTGGATCTTCCAAGCTCGGTGCCATCATTCGTGCTGATGCTGCACCTCCAGGTACCCCACCCACACCAATTCCAGAACCACTTGCCAAACCTAAACTACCAGTTACTCCACCCAAACCAACTCCAGAGCCACCAATCTCACTAGCATTTAGGCCAGCAGCTCGATATGGAGAAACCTGGAATGAAATTTGAACGTGTTAGCTTTAAAGACAATTACACAAGAAAAACGGGAAATATGAATCTTGAAAACAGTTGCGCAAAAGGAAAATTACCCCATCTCGTAGAGATTCAGGAGGATGGCCAAGTGGGTCATGTGTCCTCCACGCTGAATGCCCAATTCTATCATCGAATTGTGAGTTTTCACGAGGCAGATAACCAGGAAGGTCACGACCAGTTGGCTGCGAGTTTTCACGAGGCAGATAACCAGGAAGGTCGCGAACAGCTGGCTGTGAGCTTTCCCGAGGCAGATAACCAGGAAGGTCACGACCAGTTGTATGTGAGCTTTCGTGAGACAGATAGCCTGGAAGATCGCGGACAGCTGGCTGTGAGCTTTCATGGGTCAGATAAGCAGGAATGTCACGACCAGCTGGCTGTGAGCTTTCATAAGGAAAATAACCAGAAAAATCACGACGAGGCTCCAGTCCTCCAGCTGGTGGTAGACCACCTGTAGCATCCCGAAATCGGCAACAAATTCTTATGGGCTTAAATGTAAACCCTTTTCTACAAGAAATTCAGACAGGAACCCTAACAAAATATTCAATAACCTCAATCAAACCATAAGAGCAGGCACATTAAGAAGAAAACACTCTCACCTGCGGCTGCTAATCTCCAGTAAGGGTCCGCCATTGTCATGCACCACCGTGCGCTTCTCACATCAAATAAACGAAAGCATCCAAAACCTCTGATAAACCGCAACCTAATCACGCCGAAGGCGTTCCCTCTAGGAACGAGGTGACCTGTGATTACGCCGAAGGCGTTTCCTCTATGAATAAGGTGACCTGTAAAAGCGTATCGACGGCTATCTTGCGTCCGTATTAATGCAAGACGATTAAACGAATCTCAGCCGTTCATCATTTTTCGCCCTTTTTTCGACTGTTTTCCGCTTTTGTTTTTTTTTGTTTTGACAGCTGCTTTCCCTACCGCTATTGGTTTCCGCTCCTCCAAACTCTTCCTTGCTGGTATTGACCTTTCACTTCTTCAATTTGGCGAGCTGCAGCCGAAAAATAAGGTTTCCACGAGAGCTTTAGAGTATGTTTATTACTAGCAATCGCACCTTGTGGGGTGCAATGGGTACGCCGAAGACAATATAGTGATAATTTGAAAGTGATAAAAGTCATTCACAGCTGTAAAACTCATTTATAGGTGATAATAGCAAGTAAAAAATTGAGAATGTATGAAGTTTAATATATGAATCATCTTTGTCTTGTACAACCTTAGAATAAATATCAGTTAAGCTAATTAGACCGTCCAGATTATTATCAAGTATTGCTTGTCTGTGTGACATGTTAATCATTAACTACATTAAACAATAGAAAAGATATCCTTCTCTAGTGACTTTTTTTGGAATATTGGCAGACATTTTCCCACCAAAATGAACATTGTTCAATATCTCATATGTAATAGCATTGGGAATAAAAAAATGTTTTCAAAAGTTTACCCAAGCACATCATACCCTTAACAAGCATGCCAAGGCTACAAAAATGACTAAGCAACATATTATAGGATACGGTATCTAGGATAAAACCCATTTTAAAAACTTTACCTAACAACGTTACAACCTAACCAAGCAATTCACTGTAGAGACCATCCAAAATTGTATTGAAAGTGAATGTGTCCAGAGAAAATCTTGTAGCAACAAGGCTCTCAAGGAGATTAAAAGCTAGATGAGTCATATTTGTAATGCTAAGACCATTTATCCAAGTATTATAGGTAATAACATCAGGGGCACACCCACTGCATGACATCATGTTCATGATCTCCAAAGTCTGCTTCATCCTAAAAGTAGAAGCACCAATATATTGGCAAAAAAGTAGTCTTGAATGTGGACAATGAAGCCCTCTTTGGCAGAGGTTTCAAAGTAAGGAATATTACCATTAGAAGCACAACATGATCTGGCTTTTTTTTCTGAGAAACCTGTAAGAACCAATATTTGTGCTTATAATCAAAATATCAATGCACCTTCTACTCTGTTGTTTCCACCATCCACATCGATTTTATTTCCAAGCACCACAAATGGAAAAAATTTCATTTCAGATGGTCTTGCCTGTCAAAAAAAAATTGGATGGAAGGTCATGGTCAGCAGTAGCAAAAGTCAACAAAAACTCTGAATGAATAGCAGAGTTAAATTATTAGGTAATTCAGTCAAATTACCTGATTAAAAAATTCCTCACTCCAATTGTTAAGGCAATTATTGCATTTACAGCTTTAGCTGCATCTGCTATACATTAAATAGCAAAATATCATGGCAACCAATGCATTTACAGCTTCATTTAGCAGTTACAAAAAAGTTGTACATG